>JAYEVE010001100.1:0-135618 GCA_036346375.1 Guadua angustifolia
ATATGCTCTATTGTGAGTCAAAATTTTTGTATCATTTGTAACAACAAGCCGTTTCAACCGTTGAGCCTTGTGAAATGGTTCATTAGGTGTCAGATGATCCAAAGCATAGATATAACGGTAAAATTAGATCTAAAATGTCGTGTCAATTCTCTTCTTTTTGCTTATTGACAGTTGTGCATGAATGTCTAACTAACTAGATCAATTAATTGTCCTGGCTAGCACCTAGGCAATGGTCCACATCAAGGATTAGTTCCTTGTACGTCTTGGCACAAGTTGGTACCAAAGAAGTACTCCACTTAAAAGACAACCGGTGTTCTTAGCACTTTACTACTAGAAGAGGACACGAGCACCTAACTGTTCAATTTCTAACATAGTCCTGCATTGTTGACTTCTAGCCTGAAAACAAGTTCCATATGACCAATAAGAAGATCTCCATTGGCAGCAATAGTAAAGAAATGACTCTTTGATATCATCCCTATATTAAAGATCACAGACTTCGCACCCTCTCCTCGTGCGGCTCGACCATTGGTGGTGGTCAACCATTGGTGGTGGCCATGTCGGTGGGCCTCTGCCTCAGTCGCTGGACCCATGATGCCCTCACCATTCATTGGTCTTCTAGGTGGCCCCTTCGCTGTGGTATATGTGCCACCCCCATCTCCTCGGGTGGTTGTGGCCCAAGCGATGCATCGTTGTATTGTGGTCTTGTCTCCCACCTCGTCTGTTCGATGGAGGCTATCTTCTTCTACCCAGGCGTATTCCTCCATCTTGTGGTCCTTTCCTTCTCCGCTAGCTAGTCTTTTGTCTCGCTTGAAGGAGGCAAGTTTGGCAGCCCATTTCCCGATGCGACATGTGGCCTTCCTGGGTTGCAAGAGTGTACTGAGTGGGTAAGACGAGGCCAAAACTATCTTGTGTGTGAGGAAGTAGTGTCGTAGCTTTCGTGAGGAAGTGAGTAGGCCAACTTCTCTAGCTCGGTGTATTAGGTCTTCACCCCTTGTAATGCTTCAGAGATATAGTATATTGGATGCTGCATTTAGCCCTCCTCTTGCACAAGCACCACGCTCATCATGGTTGCCGAAGCAGTGAGATATAGGAGTTGCTCCGCATTGTGCTTTGGGCTCGATAGTCTTGGCAAGTTAGGAAGGTATTTCTTAAGATCATCAAACGCCTGTTGACACTCATCAGTCCATTAGAACGGTGTCAACCCACGGAGGGTTTTGAAGAAGGGGAGCACTCTCTCTGCCAACCAAGACAGGAACAAGCTAAATGCTGCCAAGCAGCCCATCAATTTTTGCACTTTTTGCTCATTACGTTGGGTCACCATCTCCTTGCTGGCCCCGATCTTTGTCGGGTTCACCTTGATGCCACGCTCGAAGACTAGGAACCCCAATAGCTAGCTTGCACGCTTTTACTCCGAAGGCACATTTGCTAGGGTTCAACTTGATGCCTTCGATCCTCAGTTTATCACAGCACTCCTAGAGGTCTTGCCAGTGGGTCGCCCAATCGTGACTCTTGACCAATATGTCATCAACATATGCTTCAACATTCCATCCGATTTGCATGGCCAGCACTTTTGCAATCAACCACGTGAATGTGACTCCAGCATTCTTTAGCCCAAAGGGCATCTTGACAAAGCAATACATCCCGAAGGGTGTTATGGATGATGTTTTCTCCTCATCCTCGCATGCCATGAAGACTTGGGTGATATCCCGAGTATGCATCAACGAAGCTCATAAGCTCGTAGCCTAATGGTGCGTCAACCAACTAATCCATGCGAGGCAATAGGAAATCATCCTTTGGGCAAGCCTTGTTTAGATCAGTAAAATCTACGCACATGCGCCAAGTACCATTGGCCTTTTTGACCAAAACAAGATAGGAAAGCCATCCGAGGTGCTTGTCCTCCCTTATGATGCCAGCTTTGAACAGTTTGGTGACCTCGACCTTCACCACTTCTTGCCTATCAGCGGATATGCAGCCAGGCTTTTGCTTTTTGGGATTCACATTGCCTTTTATGGCGAGCTTGTGCCCTATAGTTGAGCGTGTGACACCGGGCAGGTCTTTAGGGGTCCAAATGAAGATATCTTTATTCCACTGTAAGGTTTGTATGATTTCGATCTCCATTTCTGGCAACAAATCCCTTCTGACGATCACCTTCTTTCTTCCACTCACCTCCTCTGGGGGGACCTTTTTTAGGTCACCCTCTAGCTTTGCCTTTGGGGCTCACCTGGCGGTCGCTGGTCCGAATAGCCCCTGATCCTTGTCCATGTTGTGCGGATGCTGGTATTTTGGTGCGCAAGTGTTTGTGGTGATTGATGGCGCTGAAGGTATTCAGTGTGGTGCAGCCAAGTATGGCATTGTACTGGTATGACATATCAAACATGTCGAACGTGATACACTCTGTCCTCGCCGCCAACCCTTCCCCACATACAACGGGGGTGGCATATCTGGCTGAGGGCTACCACGGGTTTCCCTTCAAACCACACCAAGGGGATACCTAGGGGGAGAGTCGATCCTGAGGTATCATCATTTGGTCAAATGCTTAGACAAATAGGACATGCACCTACAGTGCTTCCGCCATCCATGAGAACCCTCTTGACGTTGATGTCCACGATGTAGGTGGTTATGACGAGGGGGTCCTGGTGGGGGAAAGACAACCCCTCCGTATCTTCTGGCCCTAATGATATGTGCATCTCCGCGTGTTTTGGGAGAATGCTGGTGGGTCACACTACGATGTGGTGTAGATGGCAAGCGTAGGCGCAGCATTGTCATTTCGATGTCAGGTTTGACGAAGAGCCCCCAGTGATGGTGTTTATGACCATTCGTTGGTTGTTATCATGGGTGGTCTCAATGCATAAGTGTTGCCAGCGTGGTAGTGGCAGGTTGGTTGTTCGTCGGTCCTCTTGTGGCCTGCTCGCAGCCATGTCCCTTTCCTTTCATTTATTGATGTAGTCTCTCATAGCCACGATGGTGCGGCAATTTTTGGTGGCATGAGATCCTTTGATGTGTAGGTCACACCATTGGTGGTGGTCATGTCGGTGGGCCTCTGCCTCAGTCGCTGGACCCATGATGCCCTCGCCATTCATTGGTCTTCTAGGTGGCCCCTTCGCTGTGGTATATGTGCCACCCCCATCTCCTCGGGTGGTTGTGGCCCAAGCGATGCATCGTTGTATTGTGGTCTTGTCTCCCACCTCGTCTGTTCGATGGAGGCTATCTTCTTCTACCCAGGCGTATTCCTCCATCTTGTAGAATAGCTTTGCTACTGAGTAAATTGGCTTTCACGCCATCCTCTCTGTCATGAGCCTTGCAAGGAGCCCACGTTGTGCAGCATTGATGATTGTATTGTCGTTGACTCCTTTTAGTCGGCACTTCACCTCTGTGAACTACTTGAAGAAGCTCTGTAGTGATTTGTGTGGGCCTTGCCTCACCATGAATAGTTGCCCCTCGTCCTTAGGCTCAAAGTAATTGCACTAGAAGTTATTTCGAAATTGATCTCAAAGCTGTTCCCACACGTATATGGACTTGGTGGGGAGTGTGAAAAGTCATGTAAGTGCCACCTCTATTAGGGCGAGGGCTATGCCTTTTGACTTCATCGTGTTGTCTCTACCAGTAGCCTCAATAGATGTTTTTTATACCCAGAGGAATTCCACTATACTTCTGTGTCCCCCCCATAGCTTTTTACGATGGGCATCTTGAAGCCTTCGGGTCACCATGCTAGTTGGAGCCCCATGCCTAGGGGGATCCCAAATCCCCATCAAGGACTGCCTAATGCCTGATCGCACCTCCCTGTACTATCCTGAGTCGGGCCTTCGAGGGTCCCACTGTCACGATGGGCACGGTCGGGTGCAGCATTAGAGGCAAAGTGTCCTGAAGCAGGTGTGTGACGGTCAAGATGTGTCACCATAGGGCTTCCACCTAGGCCAACCTCATCAGCTCTTGCCTCATTGTCTCATAGGAGGCCTTGTTTAGGGGGGCTCTCTTGCTAAGTCCTTCAGGGTAGGGATCCCTAAGTGACTGCTCTCCGCATGTCCTCTCTGACATGCCCACCTCGGTGGAATGCGCTCTGGGGCACCTGTCTTTGTGGTTGTGACCACCATTGGCGATGTCGTTGGGGCCCGACTGCGCTACACTCGAGGTACATCGAGGGTTGTCACCACGGCTACTTCGGTGGTAGAGGGGTGTGACAATGTGCCCCTCTTTCTAGCTAGTGCCATCTTACCTACTTGATTCTCATGGACGACGCCAATTGTTGTAGCTACAAGCCAAATAATGTAAAAATGACAAACCCCCAAATTACCCCCAACGAAGAAGGTATGCTCAGGGTCCCTAGGTGTGAGGGATCACGATTCAGTGAAACATGAATGAGTGATTTGTCTTTTTTTCCTCTATTCCTCTTCCCATTTAGTACATGAGTCCAGGGCTATTTATAGGGCCTCTCATGGCAAGAGGGACAGATTACAATAATATCCCTATAAGGGTCCTAGGGCCATAGGGGTCTTGTGGTTTTTTCCTTCTCCGCTAGCTCGCCTTTTGGCACAGTGACCTTGGCACACCTAGTCTTCCGTATGCACCCTTCACAAGGTGTTGACCCTTCAATAGTACCCTCCAGGTCATCCGAGGAGGGTGACCGAAAGGACTAATCACCCCTTCAGCTTACTGCCGATGGCTTTCTCATGCTCTCCGGAGACTTGTGCCTATTAAAGAGTATATGGAAAGCATGCGTGAATTGCATGCACACAAGCATGGATCAGTGGAAATGATACACCGGCTCTCATTCCATAATATTGGCCATTTCATTCCATGTATAAGAGATTATTTCCTTATATTAGGTCGCATAGCCTTTTAGGTCTTATTTGATTGATTCTTCTTGTATATTTCCTTGTAACAATGCATGTACATTGTACTCCTATATATAAAGAATCAACAATGAGAAGGAATTGGTGTGGTGCACAGCTTTCTTCATGGTATCAGAGCCATTTCTTGCCTCACGCTTTCTCCTTCTAGTCCTTGCTTACGCCATGTCCACCTCTCCTGCTCCTTCCAATACCAGTGTCGGCAACGGCTCATCCGGTGCCATAGCCTCTACTCAACTCTCCTTAGCCTCCAGTGCCATTAATGTGGCCTCCATTAAGACCCATCTACCAATAACCTTAGGCCTCAACACATCCAAGTATAAAAAATAGTGTGTGCTCTTCTTGGTTACCCTTGGGAAGTACAAGCTCACTGGCCATGTCGACGCCAGCATTCTGACAAACCCAAATGACCTGGAGTAGACTCAACGTGACTTCGTCGTGCTGTCCTAGCTCTACGGGTCTATCTCACTCGATATCTTTGATATCATGATGCATGGAGATGCCACTGCTTGCTCCGTTCGGTCTACACTGGAGATTGGAGAACTTGTTTCGAGACAACAAGCGTGTCCGCGCTATGCATCTTGAGACATAGTTTCGGACGTTTGTTCAAGGCAACATGTTCATGATGACCTACCTCCAAAAGCTCAAGACACTAGCTGATGTCGCTGTGTGATGTTGATCAGCCCATCTCAGATGAGACACTCATTCTCGATGCATTACACAATCTGAATGATAAGTTCATTGTCATGGTGACCATCGTGTCGATGTAGACTCCTTTTCGATTCTTCATCACTACACGATCAATGTTGCTACCGAAAGAAGTGCAACAGGCTGTTGAGGTCAACAAGGATAATGTCACTGCACTCTACTCATCTTCCTCACTGTCACAAGGATCCCGCTCCAACAACTATGGGTCCTACAACAACGGTAGCAAGAATGGCGATGGTGGGTGCTAGGACAAGAATGGCGATGGTGGGTGACTCAACAACAACCACCACGGTGGCCACGGTGGTGATCGTGGTGACCGCGCCAAGTGTTAAGACAATGGAAACAACAATGGTAGCAAGCGTGGCCCTACTCCAATGGTTTGGGCTCCCATGTTCAATCCATGGATTGGGACCTAGATGCCCACCGCCACACCAGGCATTCTTGGTCCCTGTCCAATTGCTCTTGCTATGCACCAAGTTATGCCCATGGCCTTCGTTACCATGCCGACGACCTTCTCTCCTTTCACCATGTCAATTCCTACTCCACCAGCGCTAGCGTGGGATCAGCAAGCATTGATCACTGCTATGAACAACTACACTCTCCAGGATAACTCCACTCGTGAGTGGGTTATGGACTCAAGAACTAGTGCTCACATGGTGTCTGACGTGGGTATACTTTCTTCTCACTCTCCATTTCCTTCCGCATCTCACATAATTTTTGGCAATGGTTCTTCCATTCCTATTTCATCATCTAGTTCTATCTCCATTCTAACAAGCCACTCCACATTCTTACTAAAAAATGTGTTCGTTGCTGCAAACATCATCAAAAACCTTATTTCTATTCGCAAGTTCACTATTGACAGTAATTGTTCCATTGAATTTGATACCTTTGGTCTCTCTGTGAAGGATCTCCACACACACAGAGAGATTCTTAGGTGCAATAGCTCTGAAGGTGTCTACCCCATCCACTTTAGTGCCAATAAACCAGCAGAGGCCCTCCTTGTTGCCACTACACCATCCGACACATGGCACCATCGACTTGGTCACCCAGGGCACCATGGTACCTTTGTCGTAGTTCATTGTTTCAACATTTCATGCAATAACACAGGCACTCATGTTTGCCATGCCTGCCAACTAGGCCGCCAAGTGCGATTGCCTTTGGAATCCTCTGTTTCATATACTAATAAAAGCCTTTGGTTGATTCATTGTGATGTGTGGGCATCACCTTTTGCTAGCATCTCTGGTTATAAGTATTACTTGCGTTGTCGATGATTCCACACATTGTTTCTAGACTTTTCCTTTGTGCAAAGAAAGCTGAGGTTTTCTCAATGCACATAGTTTCATGTGTTTGTTCAAACTCAACTCCTTTATCAAATTTGTCCAATGCAACAACGGGCATGAATTTTACAACTCCTTATCATGCCAATTCTTTGCTAAACATGGCATTCTCTCGCATTTGTCGTGCCCATACACCTCCCAACAAAATGGAAAAGCAAAACGTGGCATTCGCACCACAAATGATGTGTTGCACACACTATTTCAAGTTTTTCTTCCTCCTACCTACTGGGTTGAAGCTCTAAACACTGCCACCTATTTACTCAACAGGCACCTTACCACCACCATTGGGGATCTTACACCCTATGAGTCCCTCTGTCGCACAACTCCCACATATGGCCATCTACGTGTTTTTGGGTGTTTGTGTTATCGTAACTAGTAGATTTACCCACACAATTGTGCATCTAGATATTATAATATAATTGTCTTTGATATGCAACTTTACTTCCAATTATTGAAATAAAATTGTATTTATTATATAATTCTATTTATATATAATTAATCTGAACCATTGTAATCTGACCCCACCAAAATAAGTGGTGAAAATCCTTTCAATGATTGAAATACAAATATATTTGTATATAATTAATCTACACCGATATAATCTGGCCCTACCAAAATAAATAGTGGAGATCTTTCTCTTTTTCTTCCAATTAATATGAGAATTTCTAGAATTTAGGATTATTGTGAGATTTTCTTGCCCTTAAAATGAAGGAGGTGCCTTAAATATCACCGTTATTTTTATATATAGATCTCTATGGCACCATGGCTCATAAATATGCTCCCTGGTCTATTCCTTGCATTTTTTTGGGTACCCTAATTATCACAAGGGCTACCGCTCCATAGATCTCTCTACTCGATGTATCATCAATTCTCGTAATGTTATCTTTCATGTATCCACATTTCCCTTTGCAACTAGCACTCCACCTTCCCCTTCTACACTTGATTTCCTTCTTGTCACATGTACTACTATTCGTACCGTACCTCCCCAAACCACAACAACAGCATTGTCTACCACAATTTCACTGCCCATTTCACCTATCGTAGCAGTAGGCCTGGGCATTTGGTTTATACGGTTTTTTTGGTTCAGTTTATTTGGTTTTTAAAAAATTTGGTTTCTAAGATCTGCAAACCGAACCAAAATCGAATAGCCACAGAAACCAAATTGAATTAACTGAACTATTTTGGTTCAGTTAATTCGGTTATTCAGTTAAATTACACATGCTATGTCGTCAGCAAATAGGGACCAAAGCTCAAAACTCTGTAAATCATTTCCACCCTTAGAGGCATCAAGTTCAACGTTATCCTTTCCTTGTGGTCTCTACCTACCAAGCAGCCCGAACCAAATCCAACTAGAAATCACCATAAGAACTCCCAAATCTCAAATTTATGCATCCCAGGATAACACATAGGAGCCATCCGCATCAAAATATAACAGATCCAAAGCAATTGCGCAAGAGAAGGGGGGAGAGGTGGTGAAGCAAGGGCGGAGTACCTGAATGGAGTCGTGGAGGGCGATGATGTTGGGGTGGTGAATGCGGCGGAGGATGTCCACCTCTGAGAGCATGTGTTGCGGAGCTTGCTGTTGAGCCGCTCCATGTCGATCTCCTCCATGGCCACCTCCGTGCCCCGCGTGCCGTGCTGCGGCTGCTGCCCTAGCCACACCTGCGAGTAGGCCCCCAACCCGATCGGCCGCACCAGTACATACCCCCCACCCGTTGCTGGTTCACGAGGTGCTTGCAGCCTGCACCGCTAGTGCCTGTGGCTAGCACCGCTGGTTTGCAAGGGCTGAGGGGAATGCCGAGCTGGGACTACAGGAGCCTGGGAGGGCCAGCGTCGTCGCCACAACCCGCTGGTGAGCGAATCCACCAAATCGAGAGGGGAATTAGGGTTGGCGTCTTGGCGATTGGGGAATAATGGGGAGCTACTGAATGAGGGTTGCAGCGAAAATGAAATAGGGTTGGCTTGGTTGGGCCGTGGCCCATGGCTATGCAAATAGTGTGATGTGCTAAGGCTGTGAGGCATGAATGGATCAGTAAATCAGTTTTTTTGGTTTTTGAAATTACAGAACTGAACCGCAAACCGAATAGCACTAAAATAAAAACCGAACCACAAACCAAAAACCGAAAAAACCAAAATAATCGGTTTATTCAGTTCGGTTCGGTTCGGTTTTTCGGTTTCGGTTTAAAAGTGCCCACCCCAACGCAGCAGTGATTTCACCTCTCGTGATAGCAAATTTGCCAACCGTGGCAGCCGCACCGAACACAATAACAACTTCGCTTGTTGAGGCAGCCACCCGACATGACTCCACCTCTCCAGTTGGTTTTTTTGAGGCCACCGTGGATCCTCCGTGTGACTCTACACCTTCTCGACCACTATATATGTCACCACCCCTTGCACCTCGAGTTAACCCCCTCTCTACTCACACAATGCAAACTCGTGGGAAAGTAGGTCTTGTTGTTGCTCCTCGTGAAAAACACAACATGTCTGCCACAATCTCCGCTATTTCCCCTCTTCCAAAGACCTATCATTTTGCCTCCTTTATTCGTACCATTGGTTTTAGTCATCTGGTTCTGACTCCTCTCTTTTCATCTACAAGTTCGGAACACAAATGGCTTTCCTTCTTCTATATGTCGATGATATCATTCTCACCGCTTCGTCATCATCTCTCCTTGAGCATATAATTTCCTCCCTCTGCCAAGAATTTTCTATGGCCAAACTTGGTCCTCTCCACCATTTTCTTGGTATCACCTACACCTGTACCAACGATGGCCTTTTCCTTTCTCAGGCTACATATGTTACTGGCCTTTTAGATCGCATCGGCATAGGCACTTGCAAGTCTTGTGTCCACCCCTACAGATACTCATGCCAAGCTGTCCGCCATGGCAGGACAACAGATAGAGGATGCCTCTCGCTATCGCAACCTCGCTGGTGCTCTGCAACACCTCACTCTAACTCGCCTTGACATTTCCTATACTATGCAGCAAGTTTGCTTGCACATGCATGCTCCTTGTGAGACTCACATGTAGCTTATAAAGCACATACTTCGATACCTACGAGGCACCATTCGCTATGGTCTTCGTCTTCACTGGCCCTCCATGCAACTTGTCGCCTACTTGGATGTCGATTGGGCTAGTTGTCCCGACACTAGTCGCATGGTCCTCTGAGTGCCAAGCAACTGTATCACACTCGAGCGCCGAAGCAGAGTATTGTGCTGTCGCCAACGCCATTACCGAGACCTACCAGTTGCGCCAACTTCTTCAAGAGCTGCACCAACCAGTCAAGACAGCGACGATCATATACCATGACAACATTTTGGCAGTGTACCTCTCATCCAACCCGGTGCAACACCTCGTACCAAACATATCGAGCTTGACATCCACTTCATCCGTGAGAAAGTGTCACTTGGTAGTGTGCCTGTTTTACATGTTCCATCGTCTTCTCGGTTCGCGAGATATATTCACTAAATGACTACCCTAGCAGCTCTTCCATGAGTTTTGATCCACCTATGCGTCAACGACACTATGTCTTGCTTGACCTCCACAACAACGGCGTTGTGTTTGCGGGGAATGTTAAGAGTATATGGAAAGCTAGTAAGCTAGCGTCGTGGTGCATGCACACACGCATGGATCAGTGTAATTGATACACCGGCTCTCATCATTCCATGCCTAAGAGATTATTTCCTTGTATTTGCTCACATAGTCTTTTAGGCCTTATTTGATTGATTCTTCTTGCATCTTTCCTTGTAACAATGCATCTCTACTAATATAACTGCGTATTGGTGGCGGCGGTCGTCATTCTTCCTAGCCCCCTCCGGTCATATCCCCAATAATAGCAGGTCATTATAGCTAATTATTCTTTCTTGATTTACAGCCCATCATATCTCTCTAAATATGGCTAATTATTATAGCAAAATCCCTGATTATTGCCGGCAATTAATAGTCGGCCAATCATTTTTTTTGTATTCTATATATCTTTGCGATTCTTGGGCATGGCGAGAGGAAGAGGAACGCGATCTGCTAATATAAATTGCAAAAAGGGATAAAAATGATTGATTGATTTTTGAGATTGGTAATATATAGTGCTACGTATAATATATTTGGTTTTAATTAAATGCAGAAGAAAAAACCATAAAAACCTTTGTAATTGGGAAAAATGGATGTTTGATCTTGTAGTACAATTTTCTTTTATTGCTTGATCTTTATGTTTCGTTACCAATTTTATTTTTCGTAGCAACGCACAGGCATTGATCTAGTTTACATTGTATATATAATCAATGAGAAGGAATTGGTGTGGTGCACACCTTTCTTTAGTGACAACCGAAACCTTTCTTATGCCTTCTGAAGCCTTCCTTGTTCCAATGGAGGCCTTGTTCAGGCCTGCCGAAGCCTTCCTTATGCTTGTTGAAGCCTTCGTCACACTCTCCGGAGCCTTCTTTGTGCTTGTATCCTCTTTGGCGTTGGCCGGGGGGTCCTGTTTCTTCGAGGGCCTCGCTGGTTCACAAGGGGCGGTGGCCAACCCTACGTCAACTACTTTGCATTGTTCATCGCATGGATTAGACTAGAGCAAATTGAGAGCCCAACACAGATTGTATCAAATCCAAGAAAGTCCAACACATATTGTATCCAATTAGCCCATGTATAGTCCAATTCAATTCCCACCTCTAACTGCCAAGACTTGAATCTGTTTAAAGTAAATGAAAACTAGAAACTGAATGAATGGAATAAAACTGCTCATTGCATTGATCATCATATGTATTTATACATGTGAAAGGGTGCTTAAACAAGCTGTTGTCAAAGGACACACCCTTTGATTACAATATTAGCTGCCTAATCTAGATGAGAACACTTGAGGATTAAGCTGCCTAATCTATTGGTTCACAACACTCCCCTTGATCGAATCTTCCTTGAGATCAATGCTTTGTTGATTCCTCTAAAATCTGTGAGAATAATCGAGGATTATATTGATATGCCATCAAAAACTCCTTTAAACCGGTGGGAAAAATAAGGAGAAAAATATGACATATATAAGTGTGATTAATAAATCACTATATCTTTGGTAGCTCCTCTAAAAACCTCTGTGGGGAAAAATTGGAGATACGACATAATATATTAAACTCCTCTAAAAACCTTGTAGGAAAATATGAGGAGAAGATATGTTGATATACTATTGAAAACTCCTACAAAACCCAATGGGAAGATTAGGAGAAAATTGATACAGTATATTTAAGTGATTGTCTCTAGTGAACTCGTATGAGAAAACCTATTATAGGGAAAAACCCACAAACGAGTTTGAGGACAATGCATGTCATTAATGTTTCCTTAAAAACCCCAATGGAGAAAAACAGAAAACATGACATGTACTTGTGTTAATATTACCTCATTAAAAACTTTCATGAGAAACTTTATGAGGAAAAACTCATAAAAGAAAAGAGTGTAATATATGTTAGAACAGGTTAATAGTTAGGAGATATCTCCCCCTGATTCTTGCAAATTTCGAAGTCGTCTCATACCAATCCTATGAACACATTTCAAGAATGTAGAAGATGGAAATGACTTAGTGAAAAGATCAATGAGGTTATCGCATGATTTGGTTTGCAAGATGTTTATCTCCCCACTTTCTTTGTAACTCATGAGGATAAAACAATTTTGGAGCAATATGCTTTGTTATGTTGCTCTTTATGTAACGCTTTGCATCAGATATAACAAGCGTAATTATCTTCATAGATAATTGTAGGTGATTCTATAGAACCAATGCCACATGATTGTTGTATATGGTTAATCATTCTGCGAAGCCATACACATTCACGTGAAGCTTCATATAGTGCAATAATTTGAGAATGATTAGTGGAAGTAGCTACTAGAGTCTGCATTTAGAAGACTTCCATGAAATAGTTGTTCCACCATGTAAGAATACAAAGCTGTTTGAGATCGGCATTATGGAATCGATAAATAGCAAAGCATCTGTGTATCAATCATCGACGATTAGGAGCGGGTCCCTGCCGAGCTTACTTGTTGAATGAGGATCAACCTAAGGCCCTTTCCTTGAGGTATAGCGTCAGAGGTCCTACCGAGCCTCTGAGCGAGGCGAGCAAGACAATCACAGGGCACAAGGGGCATTTTTATCCGGTTGGGCCTCTCGCGGGAGATAATAGCCCTCGTCCGGTGATTGCACTGATGTATGAAGGTGGTTACAATGGGGGCATGCTCTGAGTATAAGTGTGGAAAGTAGATCGTGCGAACCGAACCCTTCGCGGGAGGCGGTATTTATAGAGGATTCTGAGCGACAAAGCGGTTATTACGAGAGGCGATCTCTTTGTTCTGGGCGTCGTGGGGTGTTGTCGCGCCACCGTCGAGCGCCATGCGGCGTGGAGTGCGATGGGCGTGGATCATGGTAGCGCAGACCACGGCGGTATGTTGACCAATGCCACGTCTCCCGTGGACCGTGCGGCTTTTGGGTGACCTTGAGGCATCTTGGTGGATCAGTCGCGGGTTGAGGACCGAGCAAGCATGCTCGGGGAGGGTGCTTGATTTGAAGGTCGGGCAGCTCGGGGACCCTCGTGGGACGGCGCCGAGCTTGGGCATGGTCGGCGTTGGCGGGCCGAAGGTCGACTACGGGCAATAACCAATCTCGACGGCTAGCCCCGAGGCTAAAGGGGAAATCCGCCTCGTAGAGAGGCATCCGCATATAAGCCTCCGGGATCTTAGAGGATTGGTGCCTGCGGTGAAAGACTTCTGGCCCCGAGCAACCCTTGCTCGGGGCGGGGACCTTTGCTGGCGAAGGCTACCGCGACATCCGGCGGCGCTTGCTCGGGAGCAGGGAATCTTTGCGAAAGGCTACGCGGCATCCGAGCAACGCTTGCTCGGGAAGCGGGATGTTAGCCCAGGATCTGCGAGCAAAACCTTAGAAGCGAAGGGGGGGAACCATGACGGTTCCTTCTCTGTGAAGCCTGGCAGTCACGACTCGGCAGATACAGGAAGCTCGCGCCCTTCAAGGGCGGTTTGAGGATCGAGCCGCCAGCGTTGGTCATCGGCGCGAGGGCGGTTTTCGCCGCTTCGACTTCTCGCTTATAAATATCGGTGAGGAACAGTTTGAAACCTTTTTCCTCCCCGCCTCGCAATTAAACTTTGAAAAGCGTTTCATCCTTGAACTTCCTTAGCGCTCGGCGACCTTCCCACAACACCTTCGATGGCAAAGTTCGGCGTAAGCAAGGCTACTGCGGAGAGGCTTTGGGTGCTTCAAGACTTTGGGTACCTCGGTGTCGGTACCTGGCGGCTTCCGACCGGCGAGGCGGCGCCAGTGCCACGCGATGACAAGATCGTCACGTGCGAGCTATTCATCACCAACGGGCTTCGGATGCCCGAGAGCGAATTCCTAGAGACCGTGCTCCTAAACTGTGAGTGCGAACTCACCCATTTGAATCCCAACTCCATCCTTGTCTTGACCATCTTCGCCCATCTCTGCGAGGGTTTAGTGGGCGTCCTTCCTACACCAAGCCTCTTCTTCCATTTCTACTCCTTGTTCATCAGACGGGCGCCTCCATTATCGGCTCCGTGCCCGTCTGTCTCATGAGGCACTCGCCCGTCTGAGTACCCCTTTCTCCTTCAGGATTCGGTGGCGGATGGGCGAAAACTAGTTTTATCTGCGGAAGCGGAGGAGCACCTTGCGCTACAAAGAGACTGGCGCGCCACATCGAGATCCGCGCCCGCTCGTCGCGCGCGAGGAGGAGCGGGCCGATGATGATCGGTGAGCTCACGCAGATGGGGCTCACCGTGGGACATTGCCGTGACTTCCTCCGGAGCAGGCGTCCCCTCGAGGAGGAGGAGCACCCTTCTTAAAGATCACCGGATGGGACGACGACCGGGAGGGCACCTCCTGTAAGTTCCACGACCACGAGGGATCTTGTTTTGTTTCGTTGCTATGGGTCCGTCTTGATTTCATTCATTGATGCAAGCTTGACCCGGACTTTGATTGAGCGGAGAGGAGGTGGCCGTGCTATCGGCACCCCAAGGGTAAGGAGCTTGGCGCAAGCGGCAGTCCCAAGCAATGTGCTCGGCGGGCGAAGTGGTAAGCTTCTCGCCATAATCCATGCTCGGGAAGAGCATCGAGCCCCTCGATGCCTCCTTCGCGCATTCTTTGAGGAGAGGACTGCTCTGGACTGGCGGTGGCGAGCTTGCACCCGTGGCGGCAAAGGAGTGCTTATCCCACCTCGGGCCAAGGGCTCAAGGAGCAAGAGGCGCCCGCCACCGGTGACCACCCGTCGTCGAAGAAGCGGTGATTCACGTACAAAATCATGGCGCCCACAAGGAATATCTGCCGACGGAAGGAGGAGGTAAGCAGCTTGAGGCTCTAGTGAAGAACTATAGTGTGAGGGCTCAAGTGGAGCAGATCGAGGCAGAGGGAAGACTGATTGGAGGGATGGTGCAGGCCGGGCGGTGGGCACTGGAGAGACAGCTTGCCAAAATGAAGGCCGAGGTTGAGCAAGCTAAGAAAGACCGGGCCCTCGCGATCGCCCGAGCTGGGCCGCGCATCATCCGCTGACCAAGCGGAAGCTTCGGACGGGTATTGGTTGAGGTTGACATGGAGAAGGCCGACCCTCGCTGGCTAGGATCACCGGCAGCGGAAAAGAAGGCCGAGATGGTGGTCGTGGATCGCGAACCCATCCATTGGTGGCGGCAGGTCAGGCGAAGGTGAGCTCGAGTTTGCCTTCCTTGCTTTCCTTGCTTTTTGCCTTGCACCCCGGCTGACCCACTCTTAGGCGTGGTGAAAATAGCCCGTAGGGCCTTCCGGCTTGTCGCGAGAATAGCTACGAGCTTGTTGATTATGCCTTAGCGGGGTGCTCGCCGATGCCGCCGACCTTGTGATGGCCGAGGCGTGAGGCGATGAACAAGTTAAATCGCGCGGCGAGGCCGAGATAGCCCTCACCGCCCGAGGGAATGCTTCCCATGGGTGGGCTTCTGCACCCCAGTGCGAAAAACGGAAGGAGGGGAGAAAGCCGACGCCACGGACTTGGGCGAAAAGGCCGCTCGAGAAGGCTTGGTGCCTCCGGGCGTATCTCCTGCCCGAGATGAAGGTGCGAAGCCCCCGGGCGAACCGCATGCCCGGGATGAGACGGCACCCGCCCCGAGCGAACCGCATGCTCGGGCGGACGTTCTGCCCCCGAGCGAACAACATGCTCGGGAGGATAGTGAGAACACTCTGAGCGAGAGCGCCGCTCAGGAGTGGGGCCTGGTGCCCCGGGGCGAACCTCATGCCCAGGGGGATGATTCGTCATCGTCGACCAATCCGCCCCTCTGGAAGGGCCCAGAGGAGACGCGGAGCCCCCTGCCGGTCTTCGAGGATCCTCGGGAGCGCGAAGTTTCCAAATGCTTCCGGGATAATCTTCGCGCTGGCTTTGCTCAGGTGAGTGTGCTTCTTTTTGCGACCGTCGTAGTTCTTAAGCTTTTTGCCTTAGAGGCGGTGGGTGAAGTCATACGCATGACTCCTCGAAGACCACGGGCGATTTTGACGCCACGATGGTCGTCCCCGAGGAAACGGCCCAGCTGCTTACCGCTCGTGAGGCCAAGATAACCGAACTCAAGCAGTGCGTGGCTGACCTCAAGAATCGAGACACTCTGCTAGTGTATCGATGCCGCCAGGCAGAGAAAGACGCTGCCGATGCTAAGGAGAAGAACCTCGGGCTTGAGCAAGAGCTTGAGTAAGAGAAACAGCGCTCTCGCCAGGCCGAGGAAGGTGCCGCCGCCGACAAAGAGAAGGTCCTTACGCTCGGCGGCAGAGCTTGGCGGAGAAGCAGCAGATCCCATGAGGTGGTGAAGGCGCCCGTGAAGCGAGGAAAGCCCTTAAACTCGAGCAAGAGCTCGAGGTAAAGAGACAACACTCCAGCGCTCTTGAGTCGAAGGTGGCGGATTTGGAGCAGGCGTATGACGGCCGACATTGCCGAACAAGGCAACGAAGAGGTCGAGCAGCTCTGGGAGGAAGCCCGCGAAGGTCGTGAAGCCCGTCGGAAGTTGATCGACTACGAGACGAAGATCGACGACCTGAGGCGGAAATTGTCTGCGGCCCTCAAAGGAGCAAAGCCCGGCGTGGGGACTTCTTCTTTTTGTTTTCCTTCGATGACCTTGGGACAATTTTTGACGCCGCTGGTGGGGCATGTAACTCTCTTTTGTTTAAGGGTTGCGTCCGGTGCAATGCCTCTTTTGCTCTTGCTTGGCTTTTCCTGTAAACAAAAACCACGAGGCAAGCAGCAAAAAGTAGGTCGATCGTAGGTTAGAACGACACGTGGGCGACACTAGCCCGGAATGCGCGACGCAAAAGATAACGTGTCCTTAAGAAAGAAGCAACGTTACGCTGGTAAGGTAGAACGAGGCACTCGGCCGCAACCTTTTGAAATGATGCTCGTGTAGTTAGTCGCTCCCCCCTAAGCCCCCGCTGCGAAGGAGGGTCATGCACCTATTTTGCGAGCACAGGCTCGTTCGCAAGAGAGTTAGAAAGAACGCGCCCCCCCGACCAAGGCACTAGTTTCTTTGAGCAGCGAAAGTGGTTTTGGTCTGGGGGAAGAACGAGCAAGGCCTAGACTTCCCTAACGCTTAAGACACAAACCTCTGTGTTGCGAGTGCGGCCGTAAGCGGGGAAGGACGCGCATTTGCCCAACGGGGTGCGTAACGACCAAACACGCGCGCGCCAAAGTCAATCTCCGGACTGACCAAGGGGTTGTATATATGCGATTTGTATTGCCTGACAAAAACTACTGCGGATGTGGTCGGCTTATTGTGACTAGAGCCCCCGGGTGGCGAGGTTTATTGGCGGGGTGTTGGTCGTGGCACCTTGTTGAGGTAGCCGACTTTGAGCTTCAGAGTGTAAGAATGTTCAGTGACCAATTGCGCCCGACGCACTTGTCTCGTCACCAAGATCGTGAAAGAAAAGAAAAAGTATGCCCTTGCGCGAGACTGAGCCGGCTTACCAAAAGGCAGTGACCTTATATATACATTTTCACAACATCTTGGGGGAAACAGACATTCGTGCGCGAGAGCGGCGAAAGTGCCACTTTCTTAAAAAAGAAACGAAAAGCGCAGATATATGTATAAGATGCAAAATAGAGCATGAGTTTAGACAAAGAACTTGCACAGCTGGTCGATGTTCCACGAGCTCGCGAGCACACGACTGTCTTCCCTTGCCAGACGGGCAGCCCCCGGGCGTGCTATCGAGACGACCATGAAAGGGCCTTCCCACCTGGGGGAGAGCTTGTTGGCCTTGGACATATCCTGGATACGCCGTAGGACGAGGTCCCCAACTTCGGGGCTCGGGGCGGATTGACTTAGCGCATGTCGCAAAGATTGTTGGTAGACGGCGGACGGGCGGTGCCCAAAGCGCGCCTCTTGGCGAGGTCGAGGTCGGCGGCGCTCGCGACCTTGGTGAATACTTTCGGCGAGTGAATCCTCGGGGACGAAACACGATCTCGGCGGGTAGGATAGCCTCCGCCCGTGAGGCGAGTGGAAGGGCGTCTTGCCGTGCTTCGGCTCGTTGTGGTGCATCTGAGACGGAAGGACGGAAGGAGCTCGTCCACCCAAGACCCGCGTGCGGGTAAGGTCTTTGAAGACCCTTTTCTTAATCCCTTGAAGGATTTGGCCATTTGCTCGCTCAAGCGCTCCGTTGCTCGTGGATGAGCTCTGAGGCGAAAGCGGACTTTTGTTCGATATCCTCGCGAGAGGCTTGGAGCAGTTATTTGGTGAATGAGTGCCATTGTCCGTGATGAGGCGATTGGGGATCGGCAGCGTCACCACGTTCTTTGCGAAAAATCTCTTGGTCGCTTGAGCGAAATGGTTGATCTGAGCTCGGCCTCGATCCACTTAGAGAAAGTGTCGATGGCTACGAGCAAGTACTTGCAACCCTTTCGACCACGAGGGAAAGGCCCGAGAATGTCAGCCCCTCAGGTCGAGAATTTCCATGAGAGTGGGATGGTCTGCAGTGTCTGTTGGCCGTGGGCCTTCTTGGCGTGGGCGCACGCCCGGCAAGTCGCCACAAGTGCCCGAGCGTCGGCCAAAGCTGTTGGCCAGTAGTATCCCAAGCGGAATGCCTTGCTCACGAGTGTCCGAAAGGACGAGTGGGCTCCGCACATGCCCTCATGGATATCTTGGAGAAGGAAATTGCCCTCTTCTCGAGATATACACTTGGAGAGGACTCCAAGTGCCCCTTTGCGATATAAGGCGCCCTCTACCAGTTTGTAGACAGAGGACCGCCTTTTAAGCCGGAACGCTTACCGCTTCCTTGGCGGTGTCCGTGGGCAAGATCTTTGGGCGAATGGCGTCATCGGTTTGCACCTTGCTCGAGGAAGGAGCGTTACCACCGTCTCTTGTGCCTCCTCTCTGAGAGGAATGGAGGGCTTGTGCAGATGCTCTGCTAAGCGCCCGGCGGTAGCATCTGGGGGTTGCCTCCTCTCTGAGAGGAATGGAGGGCTTGTGCGAGATGCTCGTGGCGCCCGGAGGCGAGTATCTGCGAGGAACCGGCCTTGGAAGGTAGTCGGCGAGGAATTGTCCTTCCAGGGATGTAGAGTACTTGAAATTTCTAAAGTACCGCTCCATCTTCCTCACCTCAACCAAGTAAAGCGCCATTGAGTGATCGGAACACTGATACTCCTTGTTGACTTGGTTGACGACTAGTCGCCAATCGCCCTTCTGATTAATATTTGGACTCGAGCGCCTTGCCTTCGTGCTTACCAAGAGGCCTTCATACTCCGCGTTGTTGGTTGCGCGAAGTGTAATGGATAACGTTGGAGGTGCTCCCTCGAGGATACCCGATCTGGCCTTGACCCGGCGTTGAAAGCTCGGGACCCGTCGAAGTACATGGTCCAGCGGCCGTCCCAGATTCGTGGGTCTTGGTGGCGGGCTGGGCGGGGTTCGTCCATTCCGCCACGAAGTCCGCTAAGATCTGGAACTTAATTGTCTGTGCGGGCAGAGAAGTGGACATCGAACTCTGCGAGTTCCATGGCCCACTTCGCTATCCGGCCGCTGGCGTCCTGATTCCTTAGGATCTCCCTAAGTGGAAAATTTGGTCGGGACAACGACCTTATGAGCTTGGAAGTAGTAGTCTGACTTCCTCGAGGCTACGAGTGGCAGTATAAAAGCACGGACCTCGGGTGCGCTCCTTTGGTCCATGCAAGACTTCACGACGTAGTACACTAGACGCTGCATCCTTCTCGCTCTACCACGATACAGCGCTTACGGCTGGGTGTCGCTGCGAGGTAAAGAAGGAGAGGCTCCCCCAACCTAAGCGTGGCCAAGATTGGGGGCTAGATAAATCTTGCTTGACTCCTCAAAGGTGTCGACCTCCTCTGTCGAGATGAAGCCCTCGTACTCATGAGCGCTTTGAAAAAGGACATACGCTACTTTGGACCGAAATGAAGCGACTCAGGGCATATACGTCCGGTCGAGTCCAGACCTCCTTGACGGAGCTCGGGGCGCATCCTTCGATGACTTCGATTTTCTCCGGGTTGGCGCCCGATGCCCCGTGGTCCGATAAGGTGCAGTACTTTGCCGCTTTCACGCCGAAGACACATTTTTCGGGGTTAAGCTTTATTCGATGTCTATTGAGATTACAAAAGGTTTCCTCAAGGTCGCACACGTGACCTGTGGCGAGCTTACTCTTAACTATGATATCATCCACATAAACTTCCAAGTTTCGACCTACCTAGTCCCGGAAGGTCTTACGCATCGGTATTTGGAAGGTCGCGCCGGTCATGAGACCGAACGACATGGTCGTGTAGCAGAACGTTCCGAATGGCGTGATGAAGGAAGTCTTCTCTTCGTCCCCGGGGAACAAGCTAATCTGGTGGTAGCCCGAGTAGGCGTCTAGGAAGCTCATCACCTAGGACTCTGCCATCGCATCGACCAGCTGATCAATGCGTGGCAGGGAAAAGTTGTCCTTCGGGCAGGCGGCGTTTAGGCTGGTGTGGTCGACACACATGCGCCACTTGCCACCTTTCTTCTTGACAATGACTAGGTTTGCCAGCCACTCCGAGTGCTCGACTTCTCTCACGAAGCCAACCTTAAGGAGCTTATCGAGTTCTTCCAGGATAATTGCCTGCTTTTCCGGGGAAAATCGCCTGAGCTTCTAGCGCACAGGTCTTTTGTCAGGCCGAACAGCCAGCCTGTGCTCGATCACTTCCCTTGGGACTCCGGGCATATCGGACGATTCCAAGGTGAACACGTCCGCGTTTCTTCGGAGGAAAGTGACAAGCTCGAGTTCCTATTTGGGATCTAGGGAAGATCTCAGATGGAACACCTTGGTCGGGTCAGCCTCGCTTAGAGGGACCGCCTTGGTTTCTCCTCATTTGGAGGGTAACTTTTGGCCGGAAGGCATCGGCGCTTAGTCGGGCCACGCCGAGGCTGAATTGCCGAAACCATATCGAGACTTTTTGTCGCGATTCGGGGCTTCTGTGGTCGCCCTTGATAATGATAGCGCCCTTCGGTCCCGGAACCTTAAGGCACTGATAGGCGTGATGCGTGGCTGCCATGAACTTGGAGAGGGACGGCCTGCCCAGAATGGCGTTGTAGGCCGACTTGAAGTCGACGACCTCGAAGTTGACTAGCTCGGTCCGGAAGTTCGCGAGGCCCCCGAACGTCACGGGCAACACGATCTGGCCAAGAGGCTTCATCGAGGTGTCGGGGACAATCCCGTAGAAAGGGACGGCTATGCTCTTGATCTTGGAACGAGGGACCTACATCTCGTCCAGGACCGTAGCGGATATGAGGTCCAAGGAGCTCCCACTGTCGATGAGAATCCGACCGACCTTGGCATTGTTGATGGTCGGACTCACGACCGTGAAGCCTCTGGGTTTGGTCATTCAAGGGACAATCATCCTTGGAGAAAGTGAGGGCAGCTCGGACCACTTGAGTCACAGACAGGCGACTTGCCCACAGGCAATGTGGCCAACCTCCCGGGCCGCCTCCTTCAGGTCCCTGCGAGATTTGTATGCTGAGGAGCCCTCGAATATGACGGCTATGTGGTTTTGGGGCTCCTAGTAGTCCATGTCGTCGTCGTCATTGGCGGGGCCCTTGCCCTTGCTGCTCTCTCCCTTGCCCGGGAGGGTCGGCATGGGGCCCTCTCCATTGTAGAACTTCTCCAGCGTCGCCTGAGTTCTCTGATTCTGGAGGTCGTGGAAGCCACTTGGTGGAAGCAGCGTAAATGGTCGCCTCTGAGGCGCCTCTTCGCCACGATCCTGGCCGCCGCGACCTGAGTGATCGTGGTCCTGATCGCCGCGATCTTGGTCGTGGTCATCTTGGTCGTGGCGCCCATGGCCGACCCGACCGCCAAGGCTCCGAGCCGGCGGTCACGAGGCTGGCGGCGCTCTATGGCCGTGACCACATCCGGTGCGTAGCGACTTTTTTCTTCTTGACCTTTTCTCATGAACTGAGGGCCTTTGCTCGAGGGCCCTCCAGCCGGGGCGGCAGCTTGCCCTCGTCGAGCACTTTCTTCCATTGCACGGCCTCATCGGCGTTCGCGTAGCGGTCGGCCATACGGAATAGCTCGTTGGCCGACAGGTCGGGGTGGATCTCCAGGTCTTGCGTGAAGCGGACGTCGCGGACCCCAAACTTGAAGGCCCGGACGACCGCCTCATCCGAGATGCTCGGGATGGAGTTCCTCACCTTAATGAATCTTTGGACGAAGTCGCGCAACGTCTCTTTGTCTGTTTGGATCAAACGCTCGAGGTCGCGCTTGTTGCCCGGGCGAGTGAAACAGCTCTGAAAGTTTGCCCGGAGGGCTTCAGAGAGCTGCTTCCATGAGCGGATTGATCCCTCCTTTTGGTTGAAAAGCCACGTCTTGGCGGAACCGTCGAGGACTGTGGGGAGGTAGTTAGCCATGACCCCCTCATCCCCGCCGGCCGCCTGGATGGCAGTGGAGTAGATCGAGATGAACTCGTCGGGGTTACGGGTCCGTTAAACGCTTCGATGTGGCGGGCTTGAACTTGCTCGCCATTTGACATCGCAGAGGACGCAAAAAAGGCTCGGCATCCGAACACCGCCGTCATGGCGACCCTCCTCCGCATGGCGATCATGGTGGCGGGGCCCAGCGGTCTTCGCGACAACTTGAGGCGAAGAACACACCATCACGCCGGCGCGATGATGGCGGGTTCGAGGTGGAGCACACGGAGCGCTCGTGGACGGACGAGGTATGCCCGCGAGCCCGTGAGGCCATCCGGGAAATGCTCCGAACGTCCTCGCGGGGCCGGTGCTGCTTCCCCCGGTCCTCCCGAGCAGGACTTCGGGAAACACCGGCCGGGGAGTGGCGCTTGTGGTCCCGGGAAACACTCCGGGGCCCCTGAGTGCCAGATGGTCCTGGGAGCTCGATGTCAGCAGCGAGCTTTTCCAGGTTCTCAGCCACGAGGGCCCCCATGGCTACCAGGTCCGCTTGGCTGGTGAAGTTCTGGAGGCCGCGCACGACTGTCGCCATGGTGCGGCGGCTCGGCGCTCGAGGGAGCGGCGGAGGCGACTTTGGGAGGCGGTTGCGCCGCGTACTCGGGAGTGGTATTCTTGGGATCTTCGCGAACCTCGCTTTCGCGTCGCCCCAGCTCGCTTTGGCGGTGGGCGATCACCGGGTTCCGCCGAGGACAACTGGTCGTCGTCCCGCAGGCATTGTCTGCGTGTGAGGAGAAGCTGCTGGGACCGCCGCTCTTCTTGATCGTCTTCCCTTCCCGCCATGCAGACGCTGCGGGAGCACCAGGACCGCGCGGGCGACGCCGAAGTGGTGTCGTATGACGCGGTCCCCTGGCTAAACTCGAGACGGTCGGGAGTGCCCCGATCGTCACGGAGGTCGCCAGATTCTTCCTCGCGAACGAGGGTATCCGGACGCGAGCGGAGGAAACGCTCTCGCGCCGCAGCCACCGGGGAAAGACTCCCGGTTTCGATGTGGCCTTCGGGATCGACCGCACCACCCACGCCATCGCTGGCGTACTATTCGTCACCGTCCTCTACGTCGTCGAAGACGCAGAGGTCTTGATTGTCTTGTGAGTTCGGCATCCTCAGGGATTCCTCACGAAAGGACTTCATCGATCCCCACAGACGGCGCCAAATTGTCGGCGATTCGAGAACGAGTCCCCGTCGAGCTTACTTGTTGAATGAGGATCAACCTAAGGCCCTTTCTCGCGAGGTATAGCGTCCGAGGTCCCTACCGAGCTACTGAGCGAGGCGAGCAAGACAATCACGAGGCACAAGGGGCATTTTTTATCCGTTCAGACCTCTCGGGGAGATAATAGCCCTCGTCCAAAGTGATTGCACTAATGTATGAAGGTGGTTACAATGGGGGCATGCTCTGAGTATAAGTGTGGAAAGTAGATGCGTGCGAACCCCGAACCCTTCGCGGGAGGGGGTATTTATAGAGGATTACAGCGACAAGGCGGTTATTACGAGGCGATCTCATTATTACGGACATGCATAGGACTGTTGCCGCGCCACCCGCCGGGCGCCATGCGATGTGGGTACAGTGGGCGTGGATTGCGGGCGCGCAGACCACGGTATTTGGTACGATACGCCACGTCTCCTTGTGGATTGTGCGGCTTTTGGGTGACCTTCGAGGCATCTTCGGTGGACCGGGTCGCCAGGTTGAGGACCCCGAGCAAGCATGCTCGGGGGAGGGGTGCTTGACGAAGGTCAGAACGCTCGGGGGACCCTACGTAGGGACGACGCCCGAGCTTGGGCATGGTCGACGTTGGCCGGGCTTCGAAGGTCGGCTTACGGGCAATAACCAATCCCCGACACAATCATAGTAGGATCTTGATCTCTTTTGAAATATAATCCAAGATCCTTTGTGCCATTGAGATATCTGAGGATATGCTTTACACCTGTCCAATGACGTTTGGTTGGTGCAGTGCTATGTCTAGCTAGTAAGTTCACTGCAAATGCAATATCTGGTCTGGTGCAATTTGCAAGATACATAAGTGCTCCAATGGCACTGAGATAAGGAACCTCGGGTCCCAGTACCTCTTCTCCATCATCACATGGTCTGAATGGATCTTTCTTCATGTCTAGAGATCGAACAACCATAGGTATTTTAGATGGATATGATTTGTTCATATTGAATTTCTCCAATATTTTTTACGGATATAGGGTGATTGATGCACTAAAATTCACGAGGAAGGTGCTCCAGCTTGTAAACCTAAGCAAAATTTGGTCTTACCCAAATCCTTCATCTCAAATTCCGTCTTTAGGTGATTCGTGCTTCATTTATATCGTTAGAGTTGCCAATGATATTTAAATCATCAACATATATGGATATAATCTGTAATCCCGCTGGAGATTTCTTTATGAAGACACATGGGCAATCATCATTGTTTGTGTATCCCTTCTTTAGAAGAAATTCACTTAGTCGGTTGTACCACATTCTTCCCGACTATTTCAAGCCATATAGAGACTTGTTAAGCTTTACACAGTACATGTTGCGATTTGCATTTGGATTCGGAATTGGGATTCCATCAGGAACCTTCATGCATATGTCCAAATCAAGTGACCCATAAAGATATGCTGTCACTAGATCCATCAACTGTAGAGATAGATGATTTTGAACTGCCAATGATATTAAGTATCAGAATGTTATCCCACTCATAACTAGAGAATATGTTTCATTGAAATCAATGCCGGGTCTCTGCGTGAACCCTTGTGCTACAAGTCTCGCTTTATATCTCACCACCTCATTGTTTTCATTCCGTTTCCGGATAAAAACCCATTTGAATCCCACAGGGAAGACTTTTGGAGGTGTAGGTATTGCAGATGTGAATACCTTTCTTTTAGTAAGCGAGACTATCTCAGCTTGAATTGCTTCCTTCCATTGAATCCAGTCCGAGCGCTTTTTGCACTCTGCCATGGTCATGGGATCTGGATCATTTAGGAGGTTATTTGCAATTGTTGCGGAGAAGTAAGTGTCGACAATTGTAGTCTTTCGGTCATATGATTCTCCAGAATCGATATAATTAGTCGAAATTTCTTGCACCCTTGATGATGGCTCATTATTTCCCAAAATTATGGAGCAGTATGTTCGATGTCCGGGATCGGCAATAGAGTGCACTTTTGATCGGGTTGTGGATCAACTTGAGGTTGGCTTGTATTTACCGATTTGGAGGATTTTGTCCTCGGTTTCTTTTGTTGCTTGCTAGAAACTACATCTTTAGCTGTGGCCTTACTTCTCCCCCTCTTACTTTGAAGTGGGAGTTGAATGGTTTTATTTGGTACCTCTACTCTTTCGTGCACATTTCGGCGTGATAATAGGATTTAGTAACACCTTTAGTATCGATAAATGCCTCTGGCGAGTTATTTGCAATGTGTTGCAATTTATAATTTTCTCAACTTGAAGTTCAGTTTCTTGAGTACGTGGATCTAAGGTGGAGATGTCTACAGCATCCCAATTGATTTCCGGGCATTCTTTTTGGTACTTGAAATCTCCCCCTAATGCCGGGAAATGATCCTCATTAAATATACAATCAGCGTGTCGGGCCGTGAATAGGTCCCCAGTTAGGAGCTCAAGGTATTTAACAATCGACGGAGATTGATACCCCACATAGATCCCTAATTTCCTGTGTGGGCCCATAGAGGTACGCTTGGGTGGTGAGATAGAATGCGTATATAGTGCAACCGATTTTCATGAGATGGGAAATATTTGGTATATTTCCACGCACTAATTGCAGCGGGAAGCTTTATGATATGCAATTGGTCGCAATTGAATTAAGTCAAGAGTGTAAGACCGCATGACCCCAACATGAAGTTGGTAATTTGCAATTTTGTAATAAGGGTCGTGCAATCCATTTGATTCTCTTTATAAGAGATTCTGCCAAACCATTTTGAGTATGGACATATGAGACAGAATGCTGTACTTGAATTCCTAAAGCCATGCAATAATCATTGAATACATGTGAGGAAAATTCAGCATTGTCCAATCGTATGGATTGAATCGGTGTTCGAGGATAATATGCTTTAAGTTTAATAATTTGAGCAATTATTTTTGCAAAGGCATGGTTACGTGTGGATAAAAGACACACATGAGACTATCTAGTAGATGCATCTATAAGAACCATAAAATACCGAGCGGTCCGCATAATGGATGAATGGGGCCACATATGCCACCTTGAATACGCTCAAGGAATTTGAGTGGCTCATGTTGGATTTTAAGATGAGAAGGTCTCAAAATCAATTTTCCAGCTTGCACATGCAAAGGCATATAAAATCGATGATTTTGGGAATTTGGCGAGATGCGATCATGACCATTAGAATTGCGATAATTTTTCTCATAATCCCTATACCGGGGTGACCAAGGCGATCATGCCAAGTTTGGAATGTATCAACATTCGAAAAATTACCTTGTACGCAACATGTGGTACGGGTTTAATGTATGTGAAATACAATCCAGACGGTAAGAGGAAATTTTTCAAGCGTTTATCTGCCATATCCGTAATCTTTAGTGATGAGGAGAAATTCCTCATTATTGTCATCAAGGGTTTCAATATGGAAACCATTTTTGCGGATATCTCTATAACTTAATAGGGTACGTGTTGAATCAGGATACAATAGTGCATCCTCGATTGTGATTTGAGTACCCATAGGAAGCATGATAGTGGCACGACCGAACCAACTATCATTGCATCGCGTCGACAATTGTCAAAACATTTCCTTGCCTCTTAGTAAGAGTTTGAAAATATTTTGTTTCCTTAGTATAGAGTTAGTAGTACAACTATCTACTAGGCACAATTCCTCCTCCATCGATCGACACAGAGAAATCTATATATAAATGAAGAATTTAAAATTCTTGGTGAAGATATATAGAATACATACAAACTTTATTGAATATCAAACATAATTATTACATTTATTGAGATATCCAATATGTCAATGTGATGACAATATTATTTAATACAACACTTATGACATAATTGTGCTTTATTATAACAATAAATAAGGTACTAAACTAAGGATCTAAGAGATTGGGAGCCTAGTCGAGATCTCCAAACATGTCATTGGAAGCAAATTCCATGATCATATTCTCTGTGTTGACTTGATCCTCGGCTTCCGGTACGTCGTTGTTGCTTGGTTCCTTGGGCACTTGTTGCGAACAACCAGCCTCTTCCCTGGAATTGTCAGGTTGAAAGTTGAAATGGGTTTCATACTTCTGTCCCTGGGCAGCACGTCCACGTCCCACAGACTTTAGATAGAGATCAACAAGGTGACTTGGGGTACGGTATTTCTTTGTGATGTGGTTATAGCAACCACATTTCTGACAAACAGGCTTGTCACTTCTTTGTTTGGAAATGCCTTTACCCTTATTGGGGATACGTGACTTATTCTTCTTATTGTTTCTGCGTTTGTTTTTACTATGGAAATTTCTTTGATAGTTCTTAGGAGAACCATTAAATTTGGGTTTATTCTGAGCATTGGCATGAACTTCAGGCAATGAAGCAGACCCAAGAGGGCGCTGTTGATTGTTCCACACCATGAGTTCATGGTGTCGTTCAGCCTAAAGCAATGATTGAATAAGCTCGGAATAAACTATGAAATTTTTCTCACGGTATTGTTGTTGAAGGATTCTTTCAGCGGGAAGCATTGTAGACAAAGTCTTTTCAATTTTATCCGCATCGGAAAGTTCCTTCTCACAGAACTGCAACTTAGTGCTAATTCTATGAACAAGATGGTTATAATCACCATGATTTTGAAATCTGAAGGCGAAGTTGGGCCCATTCAAAATTGGCCTCAGGCAGGATGAGTGCCTTTTGCTGTGCATAGCGTTGCTTGAGAGAAAGCCATAGTGCACGTGGATTTTCCTCCAACATGTATTCAGATGTAAGATCCGGATGTATATGCTGCCTTATAATATATAAAGCCGCATACCGATGTTGATCACTTATTGGTTCGCATCTTCTCGCTTGTTCAAGAAGCACATAATAAAGTCATGGTCGCAAGACTAACTTTTATGTCCATAGCCCATGTGGGATAGTTGTGTCCGTCAAGAGCGAGTACATCAAACTCTTTAACGGCCATAGTTCCTATATGAGGCAACCATAGATTTTGTTTAATTTATTGTGGGTAAATTAAAATTGCTATGGTGATGTTGTAAAAATGCAAAATAAGTTTAAACAAGAAAAATCTTGTATCATGAGTGTAAACCTCAAATATGTGATAACATTTTGGAGGTAGTCACCAAAAATGGTGTAGACCTCTTATGGGCATAGTCTGTTGATACAGTAGATGCCTTTTGTGTTATGCAACTTCGTATTAACACATTAGGTAATCACTGTAAAAGTGTAGACCTTATTTAATTCATATTTCGTATTGGGTATGCACGTTGAGGATAATCACTATGTATTAAATACAGTGTAGATCCCACAGTAGCAACTATGGTACTACCTTGTGTATGACCAATATAGATTATGAATTATGGAAGTCATGTTGACTAGTGTTTCAAATTTAGATATTGGGTACGCACGTTGAGGATAGTCACTATGTATTAAACACAGTGTAGATCCCACAGTAGCAACTATGGTGCTACCTTGTGTATGGCCAATACCAAAAATTTGTAAACATTGTGTTATACAAAGTGAGGAAAAACACATAAAGTATTTTGCATATAAATATATTTGTTGAATTATGATCCAAATACAGAAAAGGCTAACTTCAGTCTCCGCTTCGCTCCGGCCCGTTGCCGGGATCGTTGTTATTTCTGACCTAGGTCATTGCCTCCTTACCAAATTACATGAAAACCTAGTAGTTTTATTGTGAATTTATGACTGAAATATAAATAAAAAATAAAATGGCCTGTGGGCCAAAAACCACCGAAGTGGCCCATCGGTCACAGGCCTATGCAGGAGGACAAGCGGGCCTTACCAGGCCAAACTAGCCGACTGGGCCGAGCCGGCTTATTGGGCCACGCCAGCATCTTGGGCCACGCCATCCACTTTGGGCCGCGCCAGCCAGTAGACGGCCATAGACACACGCGGAATAAAACACGGCCGAGCAGCGATTAGGTTAGGGTTTCCCCTTGAGACGCCGCAGCCTGGAGCCACAGCCGCCGCCTCTTGGATGATGTCGCGTCGAGCGCATCCTCCACGTCGCACGCGCAGGCGCAGCCACCACTACTTCGCACATCGGGCGCAGCCACTCCGCGCCGCCACGCCGCCCGCCCCACTGCTCCCTTAGATCGGAGAATACTCCCCCTCATCGGGGGAGATGAAGCCGCCTCCACCGTTGAAGGTCTCGGCGTTCGGGAGGGCAAGGGCTGCCGGACTCCACGAGCCCGGGAGGAGTCCAGGCCGCCGGCGTGCCGCCGCTGAAGCCGTGCGACAGAGGAGGAAGCCTCACGGAGGGGGCGGGGGCGGTGCTGGCTCTGGTGAAGCTGGAGTTGGGGATGGAAGCCTCACATCCTCTGCGTGGACATAATATGGCGGCGCACCACGGCGAGCAGCGAGCGTGCCCTCCGGGTTGATGAGAATGCCGACTTCGGGTGCTTCGATCGCGCTGCAATCCTCTAGCGCCGAAGTCGCGACATGGGCGAACGGCGCGGTTCATGAAGATGTTCGGTGTCGTCATCCATCCGTGGATGGGACACCAAAATGGCGCGTCCGCCGGCGGGATCACTGGACGAGGCTCGACTCCAGTCACGGTGCTCGGGGGCGCAGCGACCGAACGGCTTCGAGGGCCACGCCATGGCACCAAAAACCTGGAGCGCGGCAGCTTGTTGCCATGGCGACGGTTCCAGCGATGGCGGGCTCCCCCAACTCGGCGAATGGCGTGGAAGAGTGCATGAAGAATGTGATCAGGTAATTCTATTCTTACCATTGTTACTTAGCAAGAATGTGTTCTTCCGGTGCTTAGATGGTTAAAGCGTGCTGATAACGTGTTTAAAATAAATGAAAACTAGAAACTGAATGAATGGAATAAAACTGCTCATTGCATTGATCATCATATGTATTTATACATGTGAAAGGGTGCTTAGGCAACTGTTGTCAAAGGACACACCCTTTGATTACAATATTAACTGCCTAATCTAGATGAAAACACTTGAGGATTAACTGCCTAATCTATTAGTTCACAACAGAAGCCATGGAGATGGAATGCACTCTCTGCTTCAAATTTGATGCCAGACATATGCACGTCATGCCTAAACTTCTCTCTTCTGTGACTTTTTTTAGACTCGAGTTTTTGAACTTGAATGGTTCTGAAACAAACTAGTCTTTGGGCGACAGAAGACTAATTCACACACGTCACAGATTGACAACTAACATCATCGTTCAAATATCTTAGTAACTGAAGAAGCTACAGAGCACCAGTTATAGAAGATGGAAGCTGCATGCAGAAGAATGTATGAACTTCATTTCATCAACAGTCTCGATGATCTCTGGCATCCAAGGAGGATGCATCAGCTCAGTTGATGTCTTAGTCAGGTTGCCATCACCAATGGCCTCTTGTGGCCCTGCAGCATCTGACGCAGCTGCTGGTACCCACTGCGGTAGTGTTCAAGGGAGAAGCACAGCTGCCTGATCGCCTCTCGCTTCCCCTCGGCGCTCTCAGAGATCACAAGCTTCTGCTTCTCCACCTCTTCCTCGAGCTCAGAAACACGGGCACGCAGCTTTGACAAGGACTTGCGCGCAACATCGGTCTCTGCCATTATCTTGGCATGCTCGAGCTGAAGCTCACTCAGGTGGTCATCCATCTGCTTCATCTTTTCATCACGAGTTGTAATATCAGTTAGCAGAGTGGCCAGCTTGTTAACAACTGTGGCTTTCTCGGATGATATCAGTTCGAGGTTGCTTTTAAGATCGACAAGATCCTGATTCAGCCCAGAAATTTGCTTCTCGCTGTTGACGGATCCTTCTGCCTTTTCAGCACAAACTTGCTTAAGCTCTGCCTCCATGGAGGCCAGCTTGGCCTCAAGGGAAGCATTGGCTTCAGATAATTTTGAAAACTCAGCACTAAGAGAGGACTTCTCCAGTGAATGTTTTTCCAAGGAATCACACACAACCTGCTCCAGCTCCTTGATCCGGTCCTGGAGTATTGATTTCTCTTGTAAGGCTGTTTCTACCTGGGCTTCCAGGTTCTTGATGGTTTCTTCTTTCTCCTGTGAAAACTTTTCTAATTCTGCTTGTGTATTCTTTATTACTTCTTGCAGCTTCACCATCTCGGAAGCTGAATGATCTAATCTACGAGCTGCCTGTTCAAGCTCTTCAACCTGAGACTCGAGCTGCAACTTCTCCTGTGACATTTTTGCTAACTCGCCTTCAAAATTCGTGATGAGTCCCCGGAGCATCCCAATTTCAGTCTCAAGAGCAGATTTATCATGCAGGTACTTCTCTGAAAGTACTCCAAGCTCCAGCTTATACTTATCGATTTCAAGATCACGATGCGCCAATTCAATTTCAAACTGCTTAGCTGCTGAGGCCATTGCTCCCTTCAGCCCATCAATCTCATTTTTGTTTGCCAACAGCTCAGCTTCCAATGCTTCCTTCTCACTGTTGACTTCATCAAGATCCTTCTCAAGGTTATTGGTTTCCACATCCGAAACCTGCAGTTTTTCCTCATGTTCAGACATTTCTGAGTAAGCACCAAAATTACATTGGCAATGCATGTTCTTTTCCGGTAAAGCATCAAGTTTTCCACTTGCTTCATGAAGCTCATCCTCAAGCTCAATAATTCTTTGGCTCAGGGCATAAAAAATGATGTTACCATTTTCCTCTTTGGTTTCATGAAGCTCTGAATCAGATTCTGAAGATGATGAGGACCCATCACTCCCCTTCTTGGAAACGTCAGAGCTCACACCAGAGCCAATGGAAACATCAAAGCAATCTGAACTGCCTTTTTGCTTTTGTTGTGACATCTTATTTTGCATGTCAGGCTCTGTCGAAGGAGGAGACTGTGTCTCAGAATCTGATTCAGAGATACCAAAATTGCCTTGTGCTTGCAGTGATGATGGGATATTTTTGCGCAATTCTCCAGTTACATTGTCATACCGCTCAGCAAGAGCACGATACATGCGATAGAAGTTCTTGACATGGGCAATAAGCGTAGGTCGTTCTTGGTAATACACGTCAGCCTTTTCTGCAGAAGATTCACCTTCCCCCTCAAAGAACCCCAGCATCTGTTTTACTTCCTTCTCCATCTCTGTTCATTTAAAACAATAGTTATGTCCAAAAATTTGTTTCCAGGAAAGAGTTGCATTATATTTTGGCTATAAGAGGAGTTTGTCTTAAGGTGAAGATTGTTGAGTTTGAGAGTGATACGAATTTATTTCCTACTCCATCTCAAACCTTCTCCTACATAGAGTCTATTATGTACCACTATAAATATATCCCTGTAGTACATAGGAAAAGCAAAAGCTTCATTATAAATATCTCCTCATATAGTGATATAGCCATTGTATGCCCATGGTTTTTCTCAAAAGGATTTTCCACGTAAAATCCATGTCTCTCATTTCCTTTGGTCCAATATTTTTGCCATGCATTTTGTAACACAATCTGATATGACAAATTAGACTACAGACTAAAATGGAAACCTAAAAATCATCATGTCTAGCAAACAACGATACTATCTAATTCTAGTAAGACTAGAACAGAATATCAGAGTAACATAGTCATTACCGTCTAAGTTCTCGGAGAGCCACTTAGAGTTTTTTGGACTAATGTGGCTATCCCACCACCATGAGTGGGATCTCCTTAATTCTGTCCTTTGCATTCTCTTCATCTTCACCAAAATATAAGAAAATCCTCGCTAGGATGCAGGCCTAATTGTGATTCAAAAAGGAAACAAGTGAGAAGGGAGAACAAGATACATACAAATTAACAAGAGTAGCCTTTTGAAGAAAATGGCAACTGCATATAACTATAGAAAACCACAAATTAAATGTCTCAGAATTCATGGCAATGAAATCAAGGATTAAAAAGGGAAGTAGAATGCCGACAATGCAGATACGTAAAATTGCTTATAAACAGCTCAGGACTGAATCTCAACTCGAATTGGGTGACTTGCCTGTACAAAAGAAGATTAAAAATATGCAAGACGATGGAAACTACTAAATTCCTCTCAAAGGAGCCCATCTTCCATCTGTTAAGGCATATATTGTCTTATATAGATATTGTCTTGTATAGGTTTTCCTTTTGTACTCTCATGTACATGTATATATTCTGGTCTATTAGCCTCTTGATTAGTACAAGCATACTGATGAGTACAACAAGAAGAAAGACTAGACAAACCAGATGCTAAACTATAGGGACCAGAACAATGCCAGCTACCAAGAAGAGGCAAAGTATCATATCATTCATGATCTTATCAACATCCTGTCCGAAGCCCGGGTCTAACAATGAATAGTTATCCAAAGAATAGTAAAATGGAGTGAAAACAGTAACAATTGTTTTTTGAAAAAGGAAAACATCCCTACTCCAATAAGCGATTCGAAAATGAAAGAATTCGTGTATGTTATTGCAAGGAAGCATTAGCAACATTATATTTAATAATATTGAGGAATATTAATTTAAAGTAGCACAAGTGACAAATGAATAGTCTGCTTGCATAATCCCATTTTTCTTAAGACAAATAGATAAATATAACATGCATATTAGCATATTTCAAAAAAAGATGACAGTGCAGTTGATCAGATCTTGTAGCTAGCAGTTAGTTCACGAACTTATTTACTCAATAAAATGGCTGGGATTTGACTATCAGATGTCCAACTGAAAAAGACACAGCCACTACAGCTCTGTGCCTGTTAGGTAGGCCAGGGAACTTGATCCAGTGAACTGGGAACATACTCAAACATAGACAAAGAAGAATGGACAACACAAATTCTACCCCACAATGATCAAACTTCGGGATTCAGGCAAGAAGTTGTAAACTTGCAACCAAAAATGTTCTTGTCAACATCTATTCACCCAACAATCAATCACTAAAGACTAGTCAATTCGTTATAATTGAACAATTGGGATCCACAAAACTTGGCAGGATTCACACCTAGATAGACATATGAAGGCATGATATCTAGAGCAGTATCACCATGTGATGAGTTTCATTCAGAAAGCAACCGATAAATTGATTATCCAATATAGCTAAATGTAATGCAAAACTGAACTAATGTTTTTTTTCTCAACTCTAAGCATAAATAAATTTCACTGCTTTGAAGAAGGTGGAGATTAATTTGTCTACATTGAATCTAAGGAAACTGAGTTCACATTCATTTGTTGTAATCATATATGCCACCCACGGGAACAGGGGGGGCAGTTCATGCCATCCCATTCCCATGTTTGAGAAAAAAAAATTATATAAGCTTCACCCATACCTAGTTTCCTACTTGGCCATCCCACGCTCGAGAAAAAAAAAAGATAAGCTATTTCAAATTTCTACAGAAAAATTAGGAAAGAGTTCAAAATGGTTGAGAAAATTGCTATTGGATTAGCCCTTAAGGCTATTACATTATAGAAAAAAAAAATCTTGAGATGTTTGGCAAACATGCCTAACCAGCTTCCTTCATAGAAACTGAGATAAGTCACATTACACCCTCTGTATGCACAATGTAAGACTAACAGTACCATACTCCCACAATCTCTGCATCACAGGACCGTTGCCGCGATTCTTCACTTGCCAATCGACGAGAAGAACAGCACCAGATAGTTTGTGGATGGCGAAAAGAAGCAAGAGATCAATTGCAGAAAGTTTCCGCCAACTAAAAGGAGAAGCACGCACAGATCAGACACAGCAAAACAAACAGGGCCATCTCTCGTCAAGAAGTCCAGAACCAAGGAAGAACAACACAGGGAAACAAGCAAGAACACCAGCAAGCCAACAAAAAGAAGAAGAAGAAGAAGGAGCGAAGATCGTCCGCAAGAAAAACAACTACTAGAGATCGAACCGAGAAAGAAACCACCCACCCCTCGTCGCCATTCCGCTCCAAAAAAAAAAAAAAAAGAGGAGCCGCAGGGGTTACGAAGGTTCATCAGAGATCAGAGCACCTCGACTTGCGGCGACGGGGAGGAGGAACCGATCGGAGAAGAAGGCAGAGCAGAGCACGCAGGCAGGGATGGAGATGGAGGCTGGGGACACCACGGGACCGCAGCTACGCGAAAAGAAGACACATCCCTCGAAGCGTGCGATTTCAGGGGCAGTTTCGAGCTCGAGGTCTTGATGAGCTGGAGGGGTTTAAGCCGCGGAAGGAAGGTTAGCTAGTGTCTTCGGAGAGGTTACGTTAGCTAATCACGGAGGAGGGAGGGTGATTAGTTCGTGGGGCCCGCACCCCCCGGGGGAAGTGGGTTTGCCACCACCGCCGACTTGTTTCTCTTTCTCTTCAGCTGGTAATCATGATCGCGGCGTAGGATGGAGCGCGTATTTTCGAGCCGTTGGATTGACTCTGCGATAGCTCGATTGGCGAACAAGAAGCATCTGTGATCGGGAGTGCAATATGTATGATATCGCTTATTCTGTATTCTAATGTGTATTTTTTTAGGGTTGAAGTCGAATCATCCCTATATTAAACTTGAGAGGTTTTGTCGGCTCTCACGCGGCCACGTCGATTTCGCGCGACCCGTCGCCACTTTGTTAACGCGTAAATACGGCTTAAGTATTTTTTCGCGGGTGTTTTAGCATCCGAGCGTCATCAGAGCGGTAAGAGCGTTCGCTTTATGACCTACGCCAGCGTTCGAGCCTTTCCCACAAGATTTACCGGGTTTTAGTGGCCGACGCGTGGTGATTTTTTTGCCGGTTCGTGCCGTGCGGACCGCTTTTTCCACGGTGCGCTTACCTGTTTAATCCTTTCACTTCCACCAAGCGCGCGAGCCAATGATTTCTCCGGGATACATCGCCGCGGTCATTGGTGTCACCCTCGTCGCTCCTTGCGCGATGCTTCTTGCTTGCGATGCGCCCTCGCTCCCATTGGTGGGTTTGGCATCCCTTTGGCCGGGCCGGAGATGAGCGGCGGCAAGGCAGGTGAGGGACGTCGTCGCTCGGCGAAGACGGTGCGGCGGCGTCTTTCGGGTCGACCGGGCGCCGATCGGTCGCTTGTCGACTCAAGAGTCCGACAAAGAAATCCAAATCGCAAGCAACAATCGAAGGCAAAATTGCGAAGAAATAGCAAAATGGATTAAAGAGCGGATGCGGAATGAAGAAGTGGGGAAAGTAAAGCACGAGAAACTTCTCAGATTAATCCATGCCGATTCGTTACATCCTATCGCTTTTATAGCCTTCTTCGAGTTTGACCAAGGTAAAAAATCTTGCAACAATTACCATTACCGACAGATTAATTCACGATTACATTTTCATCCCTTCGATTCTACAAGAAACTTCATTATCAAATATAAGCCCTTAGATCCTCATAAATTTGCTTTAGCGCCCGATCTTCTGACAAGCAAGAAACAAGTAATCTGAACCCTCCACCATTCGGGCGTTCTTCAACCTCCCGCCATTCGGATTTCTTGAGACTCGACAATTCTCCTCCTGAAGATCCTTGTCCTCAAGGATTATTGCCGAAAAAAAACTTTGTGACTGGCTCTCTAGTGGTGTATTATATTCAAAGATCTTGATGTCCACCACCTTCATCTTCATCATCCATAGTAATTAAGTGGATTTGCTACGGAATCAGATACCTTACCATGACTCGGCACCTGTGGTTCATGGTATTTATAACATTTTCCTCCGGCCCATTTGTGGCCTTGATCAATTTACTCATTTCGACCTTCTTTCTGTGGGTTATATCCTCGGCCTTTTTGCTATTGTTTCCAATTTGACCATATTTGCTATTAGTGCCCGGATCCCAAGTGGATCGCTTCGAAAATAGTACCACCATCATAGTTTCGGCATGTGAATAGGCTTCCACTAATGTTTCAGATTGAGAGATTTCAATGGAATTTTAATGTGATTCTTCAACCCAGATATGAAGTAGTCTAAGAAATACCCTTGAGTTAGATGAGGGTTATTTCTCTTAACCAAACTCATCGTTATCTCAAATTTATCAATATATGTTTCAATACTTCCCACTTGTGTCGATTTACGAAATTTTCAATGACTTCCACTCTAGTCTCTGCAAAGCAAATCTCCGAGATATCATATCACGTAATTGGGGCGAGTTAATATCTGATATCAATTTCATTATTATTTAACCAATTATCGGCCATACTGTTAGGTATATTTCACTATAGCCACCTTCTACGCCACTCCGTCTTACCCAATTCAAAACATTTCTCGGCTTTTCTAATCCAAGCTTGAGGTTATCACCATCAAATTTTGGAAACTCCACCTTTGGGCCTTTCTTGAATCTAGAATTATCTTGATTCCTTTCTTCATTCTCGTATGCTAGTCCTCAAATACTCTTGGCATAATTCCTCCCACTGTCTTACGTTTCATCAGGCGATGTATAGGTCGGTGGTTGTGGGTAACCACTTGAGAATCAGACTGCCGGTATTGATGGTGGATTAGACGCCACAAACCGGGAGCAAAAGAGTTGTTAACCATCATCGGTGGATATACACTCACTCCATATGTTCCAAAGAATACAGATATTGATATTACTTCTCAAGTGGCTAGATGACAATACCGCCAATGATGAACCATGAGGTAAATTGAAAGGAACAGATTGTATACCTCTCATAGCATCCGGCCTAGAATGATGTGGAACAAAAGAATGACCACTTCTGGCGTGCTCGAAATTTGCTCCGACATCGACATTACGACTTCATTTGGCCCAACTTGCTCTCCTTCGTTCCCCATCATGGCCAATGTGCTAGAAACTTCTTTTTGCCCAGATCTTTCCATCAGAAGATTCAACTTCTCCATAATCAAGTCGATCTTGGAAGAATTGACATTCATTTGTTTCTACAGTTGATTCATTTGCTCCTTGACCATGGCAGATTCTTCCCCAACCTGACATTGTAAACAAGCCATCTCCCTCCTCAAATCCTCCACATCTCCAGCCAGAGTTGAATCAATTTCACTATCCAGAGTCTTTCCAGCTTTCGACATCTTCTGGCCGATATTACAGATGAGGAATCTAGTGAAGTAAATCACACCGTGTGTTGGCGTATTCACGGACAGGCCGAGTCTACTGAGACGGGTTTGGTTCAAGAGGAGGGCATCTTCATGGTGGCAAACCCTAACGGATGAAAACCCTAAGGACTCCCGCACGAAGGACCTCGGAGTCTATGAACTAAGATGACACGCAGATTTTACCCAGGTTCAGGCCCCCTAGCCTAGGGTAATAGCCTTACTTCCTGCTAGATTTCTTATTGAGTGTTTGAAGCAAGTACAGAGCTTTGGAGTTACAAGTTCTTCCTTAGGCTCTACTGCTTGAACTCTTGGTTGTTCGTCCCCCCTCCCTATGCACCCGAGGGCCCTTATATAGGCCAGGCTAATGGGGGTAGGTAAAAGGAGGGTCATCATGCTGATCTTTATACATTTATTACTCCTTCTGTCTTGTCCTGCTCTTGACCTCATTAATTGCCGACGATGCCTAGCCGCCCGTCCGCCGGGATGGGACCCCTTTGTGACGGGTAGGTGATAAGCGCCGAGAAGCGGGCTTGGCGGGATTCCTTATAATCAACGGACGACACAGCAGACCCGCCTCGACATCGTGACGATAGGGTAAGGAGACTTGAGCGAAGCCACCCGCACCACCTTTTTTGCCTTGCGGCGGGCGAGTAGGGCATCTCGCCTTTGCCGCCCTCAACGCCACGTGGACCAAGACCGGCGGGCGGGCGTCTTCGCCACCCGGCCGCCAGCCGCCACGTGGCTGGGCGCCGGCGGCAGAGCGTCTCGCCCGCTGCCTTTCAACGCCACGTGGACCAAAGACCGGGTGGGGTGTGATCGCCCACCGCCTACAAAGCCGCCACGTGAAATTTGGCGCCGGCGAGCAGTGTCTCGCCACTTTGCTAGCCCGAACGCCACGTGGACCGGCACGGCCGGGCGGGCGTGCTTTCGCCAACCCGCTGCCAAAGCCGCCACGTGAAATTTGGGCGCCGGCGGCAAGCGTCCTCGCCCGCCTGCCACCAACGCCACGTGGACCGGCAAGCGGCGAAGCGTGTTTCGCCCACCACCGCCGAAGCGCCCGTGGGTTGGGCCGGCGAAAGCGTCGCGCGCCTTTGCTCACCCGAACGCCACGTGGACCGTAACCGCCGGACGGGCGTGCTCACCCAACCACCCGCCAGGGCGCCACGTGGGCCACGCATGCTTTTGTGCGGTGGAGAGGTTACCCTAGCGCAAAGTACGCCGAAGCGTAGCCGGGCCCGCCCCGAACGCGATCGTGGTCTTTTAGAGTCTTCATTAAATACCGGTGCATTCTTGGATGGGGCCACTATTCTCAAGGATGTGACCGCCTCGGTCCCCGCGCTTCAATGCATCCGCCGATTTTTTCTTGGGACCTGAAACGGCGCATGATCTTGTCTCTTCGCGAACCATCGGCGCGGGTGGTACATATATAGATACATCTGTATCAAGCGGTTTACGCCTTCTGCTTTCTTGCGCACTTCATCTTTCGCTCCTTTGTCTTCTTTGCTTGAAATCTTCTAGCACTTCACTGCTCCCATGGCGCATCCCGTTCCTGCTTCCATCACCGATGCTAATACGGTGGCGAGGCTCTCTCACATCGCGCCAGAGGGCACCTTCCGGTTTCGGGTGGGGACCCCCACGCCACGGTGCCTCTCCGATGAGATCCTCATCCACACCTGGGCGATGATGGCGGGTCTCGTCCCGCCATTTTCCGACTTCTTCCTTACTATCCTCTATTTTTATGAAATCCACCACTTTCATCTCACCCCCAACTCCATCGTCACCCTTTTCATCTTTGCATATCTCTGTGAAATGTTCATGGAGGTGATGCCGAATCTTCCTCTTTTTCGCTACTTCTACCTCTGCCGCGGCTCCAACGACGGTGAGGTAGTGGGGAGCTGCTACTTCCACCTTCGAGACGGATTGGCCTCCCGTTATATCGCCTTCCAGCCCAGGTCCAACTGGAAGGCATGGCGCGGCGAATGGCTGTATTTCAATGACGACAATGGCGTTGGACGCCTGGGGGTGCCGTCGGCCTATGGCGGAGGCCTCCAAAATGGAACTCACCGGTCGAGGAGACGATAGAGCTCCTTGCAATGGCGGCCCGCATCAACAGATTATGGACGCCGGATTAATCAAGGCGGTAGTCCGGGACTTCGTAACCCGAGAAGAATCCCTTCTTCGCCGACGCGCCCGTCTTGCATGGCGATACATGCGGCAGCGACATCACGCAGCGTTCTCGGGCGTAAGCCTTCGTTTTCTTTTGGCTTTTTTCGCGCACATGCTTCTTTCTGTGGCTCCCTACCAACCGGCAGTCTTTCTTTACATTTGGCCAGGTGCGGGAAACCTGGAGGGGTCAATCATCAACAGATGGCTTGGCGGCTTGATCCCTCCGATTCCAAGCGGCTTGGACTTTCCAGCAGCGGCTCGGCCGCTCGCCGACTTGGAGCACGCGGAGCGCCTGCAGATCGTCAGGTAGCTCCCGCCGATGGACTCCACCGGGCCCGCCGTGGTGCGGCCATGCCCTTGGTGATCAGGGGAACGACCTCTGCCAGTGATCGGGCCGTGGGCAAGCGACCACTTGCCCCTGATGCCACGAGCTCAAACCCCAAGAAGGTCCGCGTCGTGGGCCAGACTTCCGCCGCCGTCAGCTCTGACGCGGTGGCACCTTCAAAAGGGGCGGCGACATAGGTCGCCTCAACCATGACTTTGCCTCCGGGGGCGCCGCCTCCTGAGGCGCCAGCTCCTTCTCTCGGGCGTCGGCGATCACTTCTGGCGCCCGGTGCCGTCATGACTTCTTCTTCTCTAGTGCTGGCCCCGACTGCTGCGGCGCCAGCTCCATCCGCCACGGGAGCCCATGCCACTGCTCAACAAGGTGGGCTCGTGCTCCCGCAGGCTGCCTTCATCTGGGTGGCGCCAAGGGCGACCCCTCAGGATGCCCCAGGGGTGCAGATACCTCCTGCGCCCACTGGGGCGGCGGGAACTTCCGCCCAGGTGCCTCCGGTCGCCACTGCCGAGAGGACCGAGGGGGGCGACCCCAGCGCCGGCGCCTCCGGCCATCTCGCCTCTCGCACCGCCTCTGCCCCCGCCGCGCGCTTCGTCGAGCTCTTCACCGAGCTTGGCGAAATACATGCCTCGCTGGGCTCCGTCCTGGCCGCAGCCGCCAGGCACGGGGCCCAGACGGCCCAGCAACTGGCGTCGGTGAGGGGCGAGCTGGCGCAGGAGCGGGTGAGGGCGGATGCGGCAGAGGCGGCGTTGACGCAGGAAAGGGCCGACGCGGCCGCCGTGCAGCAGCGGGCGGAGAGGGCTGAGGCGGCGCTGAAGCACTCGGAGCACGAGTCCTACCGCCTGCGGCACAACCTTGCCATTATGCTCAAGAGGGCCTTCCAGCGCACCAGGAGGTGCTTGGAGTCCTTGGGGGTGGCTTTGAACCTGCCCCTGCAAGACACCGCTTTGCAGTTTGCCCATGCGACCAACCAGGCCGCAGAGGCACTCCGGGGGCTGCCCGCCGCCTTGGCCGCCCGCTCCGCCAGAGAGGGGCGGGAAGTCGCGATCATGACCGCGACTTACGTGCTATCACGCTGCGCCAGCCGCGACGCCGCCTTTGATCCAATGGCGGTGGTGACCGGCAAGAAGCGCGAGGAAGGCGGAAGCAAAGTGAGGAGCGGGGAAAGGCATGAGCATGTAGCCTGCCGCTGCAGCGGTGAGCAGCCGATCATGGATGTCTCCACCCCGGTAGCGGAGGAAGAGGGCGCCGGCGACCTTGACCTAGGCGCCGAGTGAAGGGCTGGGCGGTCACTTCACTTCTTTTGCTTCTTTTCAGTTTAATTTGTCTTCCTGTGTATGCAAACATCTGGACAATATCTTAGTGTAATGGATGTTTTACTTATTTTACCTGTGCGCTTGTTTATTCTGCTTGATTGATTTTGTTTGCTGGAGCCGCCAGGTGACCAGGCTTGAACTTGGCCAAAATGCCAAGCAAACTTTCAAGTTTAGGGCAACGCTTCGGGATCCCTTTTTAGGTCACATGCAGCCAGCCACAAACACAAGCATAAACCACGTAAGTTACGCAGAACTTAGGTTAAAATGACCTTAAACCTGCCAGTTTACGTGAAACGCAGCACCGCCTTAGCCTTATGTTCTTTACACAAGATTGTCGCGGGTTCAAATCCCTTCGAAACTTAAATCCCGATGATCTCCTGGAATCGTGCTATAGCGGCGTGGCAAGGGAAACAAGTTTTGGAGTGTTTTAGGCCGTGATAGATCGACGGTGACAACCAGCGGTGCTTCAGAAACCAACCCGAGGCGTCGAGCAGCGTTTGAAATCTTGTGCCCAACTCACACTCCGGTCACTTGTCCTCATGGGACGCTAACACTTAACACTTTTCCTTTTATCAACAAGGGCCATTGGTCTTTAACGCTTCGCGACAGGTCATGCGTAATTTGACCCACCTTAGTGCATGCACATACTGAAGTGGTAAAAATGTGGCCTGAGTACTTATCTTGCTTATGTACCGCAGGCGACCAGCGAAGCGCCTTGCGACCAGCTACATAAGCACACGGCGAGCAGCGCTCTGCCAAGCGTCGGGCGGCCGGAGATGCTTGAGCTTTTTATAAGCGAGCCAAGACTTCTCGCGGACTGCGTGCATGTATGGCTACCAAAAGAATGAGTAGACGCTCACGCAGGCATATGCAAGGTAGACCCAAATAACGCAAGTCCTGCATGGGATAGTCTGCTCGCTCTCTTTGGTTTCTAAGTCCTTGTGACCCTTTCAAAATCGAACCACAGGTGGTGTGTGCGAAGCAGGCTTCGGGAGGGGTATCGGGCCGGCGGCACTCGACGGTGATGACGGCCGGTGCTTCAGGAGCCAACCCGAGGCGTCTGAGCAGCGTTTGAGCACCGTGCCAACTCGCCTGACGCCTGCGTTGTCTTGTTGTAGTTGGACACAGACCGGGCGCCACCGTGGATCACAAAGGAATTAGCAAACATACTGGGACCAGCGACATCCATGCGAAAAATAGCCACTCAGGGCACAGAAGGGGACAAAAGATGACAAAGCAAAATGCCTTCTAGGCAACAATTTGACTTCTGAGCCGTCGGCCGACCACCAGGGAAAGACTCACCCCAAGGCTGATCAACGCGAACTACTGGGCACTTACAGTTCTTTCATGGGTAGAATTTCCGCAACAACTCTATGTTGTGGGAATTTGCCAGCTCTTGGCCGTCCTCAGTGGCCAACCCGACCGCCCGGTCGAAAATCTGAAACCACCTTAAAGGGCCCTCCCACCGGGAGATTTGTGCAACCCGGCATGCGTCTGGTCTGCAAGAAGACCAGTCGCCATGCCGAGTGTTCTCTTGGAGACCCAAGTGGCATGGTATCGCTGAGGTTCTAGCGTGACAAGGCGGCAGCGCAAGGCAGCCCGATCACGCACTTCTTCGGGAGGTTGACCTCTTCTGCCGGAGATCTTCTTGGCCTTCCTCATTGAACGCCGAGACGCGCGGAGACCCGAGCGACAGCTCAGAGGGGAGAACAGCTTCCGCCCCGTACACCGGGAAGAAAGGTGTCTCGCCCGAGGTCTGACCGGGCATGGTGCGGCGACCACAAAGATACCGAGAGTTCTTCTGTCCATCTCGCCCCCCGCTTGTGGAGCTGATCAAACGCTCTCGTCTTGAGGCCCTTCAACACCAGCGCGTTGGCGCGTTCTGCTTGCCCATTGCTCTGGGGGTGGGCCACCGAAGCGAAGCACACTTTGGTGCCCATTTTATCGCAGAACTCCAGGAAGGCCACGCTGGTAAACTGGGTTCCGTTGTCAGTGATGATGCGGTTGGCGACTCCAAAGCGGGTGAAGATCCCGTGCATGAACTTGATAGCAGCGGTTGCCGTAATAGCGCGCACTGCTCCGGCTTCAACCCACTTGGTGAATTTGTCGATGGCGACGAAGAGATGGGTGAAGCCTCGTGGCTCGCGAACGCTCAGATATCGGCCCCTGCACCGCGAACGCCATGAGAGCGGGATGGTTTGTAGGGCTTGGGTGGTTGGTGGATCTGCTGGCGAAGAACCGACAAGCCAGATTTTCTCACCGGCTTCGCAAGCATCCCGGAAGCGATAGGCCAATAAAATCCTTGGCGGGCGCTTTGCCAACTAGCGTTATTGGGACATATGGCTCCTTTGACACGCCCATGGATATCGAGAGAGCGCCGCTCTCCTCTTCCCGAGTGATGCACTTCAGTAGAACTCCATTCCTACTCTGGCGGTATAGGTCCCCACCTACCAGAGTATAGCACTTGGCCTTGCGTGCAATCTTCTCAGCTGAGTCATCATCGTCGGGGATCACTTGGTCACGCAGGAAGGCTAGGATCGGATCCATCCACTGACCTTCCTGGCCAAGCATGGCGAACACTCGGTGCTCGCCGAGTACTCCATTGGCCGAGCTTTTCCTGTCAGTCTTTGCGGCAAAGACCGTAATCTTCCTCCGGACTGGGCCGAGGCGGGCGAACTGCTTGCCTTCCCTCCTGGACTAAAAAGGCGGCAACAGCGGTGCCGCCTTCCCGCTGAGCCGGAGGTCGCGAACGCCGTGCTGCCGTCCCCACCCTCGAACTGGGGCTGCGACAGCGACACCATCATGCCCACCTGAGCCGAAGGCTGCGATGGACGGTCGCGATAGTCTCTCTTCGAAGACCCCGACCGGAACAGAAGCTTTTGAGGACGTAAGCTGTGAAAGCCCGTCTGCAAGGTGGTTGTCGTGTCGAGGGATATGAACATACCCCAATCCTTCAAAGCGGCGCTCCATTTTTCGGACCTCCGTCAGGTACGCCGCCATGGTGGGATCAGAACACTGGAACTCCTTCTGCGCCTGGTTGATGACTAGCAGGGAGTCACCCTTGACTTGGAGATCTTTGGATGCCCAAGGTCAAGCGATGCTTGTACCGCCAAAGAAGCCTTCATATTCAGCTATGTTGTTGGTGGCCTTGAAGTCGAGGGCGACCACATACTAGAGGATGTCACCGGTCGGAGAAACCAGGACCACGCCAGCCCCCGCGCCTTCCAGTCTGAATGAGCCATCAAAGAATAGAGTCCAGGGAGAAGGCGTGGGCGCTTCTTCAACCTCAGGAGTGGCGGAGTCCACTCGGCGATGAATTTCGCCAGCTTCTGGCTCTTGATGGCAGTGCGGAGCACAAACTTGATGTTGAACTCCCCCAACTCCACTAACCATTTAGCAATTCGACCTACGCTTCACGGTTGTGGAGGATTTCGCAGAAGGGTAGGCCATGACGACGGTGATTTCGCCCTTGGAAATAATGCCATGACTTCTGGATGCCACCAAGACCGATACAAGATCTTCTCGAGCTTCTTGGTATCGAAGTCTCCGCTTCGTGCAGCACCTTGCTGATGTAGTAGACCGGCTTCTGGACACCTTCCCTCTCCGCAACCAGCACAGCGCTCACCACCTCAGGAGTGGCAGCAATGTACAACAGCAATGGTTCACCCTGCGCTGGGGAGACCAACACCGGGGGAGAGGTGAGGTATTGCTTCAAGTCTTCAAATGCCTTCTGGGCTTCTTCAGTCCACTCAAAGTGGTTGGTCTTCTTCAACAGCTTGAACAGAGGCAAGCTTCTTTCTCCCAATCGGGCAATGAATCGCCCCAGAGAGGCCAGGCGACTGGCCAGGCACTGGACCTGCTTAAGTCACACTAGCGGTTTCATGTGCTCGATGGCCGCTATCTTGTCGGGATTGGCTTGATAGACTCTTGCTGGACACTAGGAAACCCAGCAGCTTGCCGGAGGGCACACCGAACACGCATTTTTCAGGATTGAGCTTCAAGCCATTCTTTCGGAGGTTAGCAAAGGTTTCCTCCAGGTCTTGGATCAATTCTTCATTCTTTTTTATCTTCACAACTAAGTCATCAACGTAGACCTTAAGATTTCGCCCTATCTGGGGGTGGAAAGTAATATGCATGGCACGTTGGTAAGTAGAACCAGCATTCTTTAAACCAAAAGCCATTCTCACATAATAGTAAACACCCGTAGGGGTTACAAAAGCAGTCTTCTCTTCATCTTCAAGCGTCATGCTAATTTGGTGGTACCCGGAGTACGCATCCAAGAAGCACAGTAGTTCACACCCGGCCGTGGAGTCAACGATGAGGTCGACTCGCGGCAAGGGGTAAGGATCCTTCGAGCAGGCCTTGTTGAGGTCGGTGAAGTTGACACACATGTGCCATTTCCCGTTGGACTTCTTGACGAGCACAGGGTTGGCAAGCCACTCAGGATGAGAGACTTCCCTGATAATCCCTGTGCGCAGCAGCTTTTCTACCTCCTCTCGAATGGCATCTTGCCGCCCAGGCCCTGCCCCGAACCTTTGCCGGACCGGCGCACCTCGGGGAGCGTTGCTGTCGGTGCTCGATCACCTCCTGGGGACCCCAAATATGTCGGGACGGTTGCCGGCGAAAACATCGGCGTTGGCTGGAGGAAGGTGACGAGCGCGTCTTCCTATTTGGCGGCGAGGTCGGGCGCCAATGTTGACGGTCTTTCGCGGTTCGTCCTCACTCAGGGCGACCACCTTAACATCACCGGCAGAGCCAGGCGAGGCGAGGGTCCGAACCGAGGGGGCTCGGCCCGCGGCGTCAAGACGCCCGACGCAGTGGCACCGACCGTGTCCAGTCAGCGTGCTTGTGGCGGCGCAAGGCCTCGGACTTATCCACCCGGATCGCAATGGGGCGCCAGGCCCCGGCATCTTCACCACCATGTAAGCATAGTGGGTTGCAGCCATGAACTTGGCCAACGCCGGTCGGCCGAGTAAGGCATTGTAGGGGAGGTCGAAATCAGCGACCTCAAAGTCCACCATCTCGGTGCGGTAGTTGTCTTTCTCCCCGAAGGTGACGGGGAGGCACACCTGACCCAGGGGCATCAAACCAGCCTCTGGGGCTACCCCAAAGAAGGGCAGAGCCGGGCGCAGATCCTGCTGCGGGATCTGGAGCGCCAGGAATGCCGAAGAGGACAGGAGGTTGATGGAACTCCCTTCGTCCACCAGCACGCGCCCCAGCCGTACATTCCGAATGGTGGGCGACACCACAACCGGGAGGTGCCCCAGGCGGGTGGCGCCCTCAGGGTGGTCGGTTTGACTAAAAGTAATCGTCTACTCCGACCATTTCAGCATCCGACCCCGAGCCCGGCAACATTGGCGCACACTTCCCTCTTCATTTGTTTATAGGCGTTGGAGGAAAAGGTGGACGAACCACCATGGATGTAGGCCTAGCGTGATCCGCCTCATGAAAGGCCGGGCGGGATCTTCGCCTTGGTCGCCGCCGCGGCGTTCCTTGAGCCGCTTCTCCAGCATTTTGCTCACGACCCGACAGCCGTCCAGGTCATGAGTGTTGGTCCGATGGATCGAGCAATAGAGCTCGCCCTCTTTTTGTTCGCGGTGGTCGTTCCCACGACCGCGGCGATCATCGCGCCGATCACGATGATCCTCACACCGGTCACGGCGGTTGTCGCGTCGGTCCCGGCGGTTGCGCTTCCGCGGCGCGGGGTCCTCGTCGTCTCGTTCGGCGGCCAAGACCCGCCTGGTCTCTCCTGCCTCACGCTTCCGCGCATTCTTGCTTGCGCGGCCGGAACCCTTCGAGGTCCCGGCCTCGTCCTTGCCTTGGCTACCCTTGGGGCCAAACGATGGCCCCCTTGCCTCCGCAGCGCGCGCGCACTTGTGTGCGAGGGAGAAGAGCTCGGAGGTGGTATCGATGGTACGGGTGGCCATCTTCTCCTTCATTTTACGGTCTCGAACGCCTCTTCGGAAGGCGATGACGACCGATTGTTCCGAAATGTGGGGGATCGTATTGCGGCAGTGGCAAAACCGCCGGATAAAGTCGCGCAGCGACTCCCCCTTCTCCTGCTCCAGAGCGTGGAGGTTATCCTCCACGCCCGGCTGCGCAAAGGAGCCCTGAAAGTTGGCGATGAAGAGGCCGCACAACTCCCCCCACGAGTGCACCGATCCTCGGGGGAGATTTAACAGCCAAGAGTGGGCAGAGCCCGTCAAGGCTGTTGGGAGGTAGTTGGCCATAATCTTTTCAGACCCGTCAGCTGCTCGCACCACCGTGGTATAGATTTGCAGGAACTCCTCCGGGTTGGTGGTGCCGTTGTATTTCTCTATGGACGCCGGGCGGAACCTGTCGGGCCACGCCACGCGGCGCAGCCGTCGGGAGAACGCCTGGCACCCGACGCCATAGAGGGAGCCCAGCCGCTCACCGGAAGCCCGATCCGGGGACCGTCCTGGGGAGCGCGGGGTTTGGCTCCCTATAGAGTCGGAGGAGTGAACCTCCTCCTGGGTCCGAGAGTGAGAGCCACGAGAGGGACTCTCACCGTCAGAGACTACCTACTTCCCGCGGTAGCGCTCCCGGACTGGGTGGCGCGGCAGGCGGCCACGGAGATCATCGCCGCGCCGCCGGTGGCTTTCATCCAAGTGTGACCGAAGGTCCCCATGGTCCTGCATGCGGGACCAGGGGCCAAGGCCTTTTTTCCTTTTGGCTCCGCCCGCCGGCGAGCTTTTTTCGTTAGGCGGCTAGGCGCTGGCACGCCAAAGATGCGCCCGTGCAATGGTGTACTAACAAGACTTTCGCTTGGCCGGGAGCCCTACAGAGTTGGGCGGCGCCCACGAGACCGGGCGATGTTCGCAGCCCACAGAGTGGCCGGGGAGTCTCCTGCGAGTTCCACCAGAGGGTGGTCCAAGAGGAGGCGAACCGCATGCAGGTTCTGGGCGGGGGTGGCTGCCTCCATAGCCAGCCGGCGTCGCACAGGGTGCTCCACCACTTCCAAAGGAGCAACGCTGCCACCCTGCAGGGGTGGGGTGAGACGATCCTTCGACCGGTGAGACTGCCGGGACGCGCCCTGGGCGCCGCTCGCCCCCGCCGCTCCTTGATGCTGAGAACCCGCCATCTCCAGATGCACGGGCCTGCTTCCGAATCACGAACACCGAGGTCCGCCGGGGAGTTAGCCGGGAGAACCAACCACTAGCCCCCTACCTGGCGCGCCCCTGTCGGCGTATTCCGCCGGACAGGCCCGAGTCTACAGACCGGGTTTGGTTCAGTAGGAGGGCGTCTTCGCGACTGGCAAACCCTAACGGATGAAAACCCTTAGGACTCCCGCACGAAGGACCTCAGAGTCTATGAACTAAGATGACACCACTACAAGAATTCAGTTTTGGGCCGAGTGTGAAAATGAGAAACCGAGTGCACACTCGGTGTAGATAACCCAATGCCGAGTGTACTCTCGTTGTAGACGCCTCTCGGACAAAGTCATCTATCCCGAGTGTGCTCTCGGAATGGACAACCTCTATTCCGAGAGGGCACTCGCAATATGGCGTATTCGTCCACGTAGGACAAAATAATACGAGGGCACACTCGGCATAGGTTACCAGCTACCATGTCAGCAAACGTAGTACTATCTATGCCGAGAGGGCACTCGGTTAAATAAACAGAAAACCGCTCGGACTCGGGGTTGGCACAGCTGTTCGCATGGGCCCAAAGGCTCTGCCGAGAGGGCACTCGGTATTAGGTAGTAACTACACCGAGTGGGCACTCGGCATAGGACTCTAGCCCGAGAGTACACTCGGGGTATGTGCTCATTAGGGCTTGTTCAATTTTTAAATCTTCTTTACTGTTTTTTTCTTTTAATAAATCTCCTTTACCAGCTTGAGACATTTGTTCCCCTCCAAAATGTGTCCCTCAAAAGTTCCTCCAAAATTTGTTTACTTACCACGGCATGTTAGCCTTCCGCTAATTAAATTATATTTACTAACGAGCCCTCTCGGGTAAATGATAACCCACGAATCAGTGAATCATGAGAAATAGCTGACTCTACCTTCCTAACCACCTTTGCTGCAGAAGATACACCTTTGTCTATGAAGTACCCAAGGAATGTTGGATCTGAAACACGGACCTGCATACAAGACGTCGATTAGCGAATGAGGAGGAAAACAAAGAAAATATCTCAAAATGGATGTTCTCAGTCCTCACCAACGCATTATCAACTCCATAGCAATCTACATATTTTACACCCCGTGCAAACATATCTTCCAGCAACTTTTTAGACTTTAGAGCTGTGATATGTAATAGTAGTGAAAAATAAGCATCAGAAAAGATTACGGAATATCACCACAAGAGATACAACTGCTGTTACATTTTCACGGGGTATTACCAGCGTAAACTCCACCATTGCCATCAGGAGCCTTTGCTACCTGGTTTTCAATAGATGTCTGGGCCGAGAGCCCTCTCGGTGTAGATGTCTGGGCCGAGAGCCCTGTCGGGGTATCTGTCTGGGCCGAGAGCCCTCTCGGCGTACGTTCCCTGGGCCGAGAGCCCTCTCGGGGTAGCTATGGGCGTACGTGGTGCCTTCGCAAACCCGCGCAAACCCAGGATCGGTGCCACCTATGCCGAGAGGGCACTCGGCGATGTTGACCGAGCCCTATGCCGAGAGGGCACTCGGCGATGTTGACCGAGCCCTAAGCCACCCGCACGGTTTCGGTGCTCATCCAGAGCCAAAACAGCCGCGCCGCCAGAGCCAAAAACGCTGCGCGCTGAAGTCTCCGCCAGACGACGCCGCCTCCCGTTCAGCTCCGGACGCCGCCGTCACTACGCTGGGCGCCGCCACCGACGCCTCCCGCCTTAACGCCGCCGCCACCCACGCCCGCCGCCGCCTCTCCTGCCCGCCGCCGCCGCCTCCACTCCGCCCGGGCCGCAAGAGGAGGGATGGCTTGCCCTTTATAGAGGCATCGGACCTGGGCTTTTGCTGGTATATATCTTTTTCTTCATCTGTTGCTTAACTGATTTTATGTTGCTTTTCAATGCGGTCCTACAATTAGTCATATGACCATTGCCTCCTGATGCTTTAAGCAATGTTAGATATGGGAGTGCAACAGCATGTTGAGTTGTTCTTGACCCGTAGTTATATATATATATGTTCTGTGCCTTCAGTTCATTCTTTCACGAGTTCCTGACCCAAATCTATGTGTGTGAAATAACAAATCTATGTTTGTGAAACAAAGTACTGAATTTATCATAACCACTCTTAATGGCATGAACTTGATTGGTTTTTGTGAATTTGCACTTGAGTTTTAAGATATTAGCATCACAAGGGTTTTCTGTGAGTTGTGACCTATCAATTATCAAATTTATAGCTGTATGCTCTAGGTAATGTCCTCTTGTGAGGCCCAACTTGATAATCTGTTGTCATGACTTAATATTATTGGATCATCACTAGTCATGTTTTTTTTTCTGCATTGCTATTGTGATGTCGAAAATTTGACCTCATTATGGAGATCACCCATATTTCTCAGGAAGAAATTAAAGTAAGGCCAGCTGAATCTTTGGTTGTTTCTTGTTTGTTTAGTATGCCTGCCAATATCAGAATTCGACAACACTGCTAAGAGCTTCCTTCCCCTCTATTTCGTCAATGCTGAAGGAATTTGGTCATTGTAAATTGTAATTGTGCTTAAGTAGAGTTGCCTATACTACTTTCAATTAATGAAGGTGAATATGTTTTGGACTGTTAACTTCTTCTAGAGTCCTTACTTATTTCTTCTGTTTTGCTTGGATATGATCGCGAATCTAATTGATGCCTTCATGTTTCTCTATCATGTCATGCTGCTTGAAAGGTCACCCATGGTGCGATACAATTCACGGCCTATGAGGAACTTCGCAAAGCTATGATATTTGTCAAAAGTAGACAAACAAGTACAGACAACAGGGGCAGTGATGATTCATTGGTACTAACTGATTAAACGTGTGCTCGGGACATCTAGTTTAATTTGGTGCAATATACGCATGCTTATGTTCCCCTGGATAAATTAGTTGATGTTTAGTCATTTTCTTAAACTAGGTTGCTGAAGCTATTCTGCTCAATTTTTTAGAACGTTTGTTTCCAGTCATTTCAGTGCCAAAATACATTCACTATTAGGTAGATAGGTAGTTACTATGTCTGATATGCCTTTACCTTCTTTATTAACAGAATTCCATTGATTATGCGGCACTTGGGGCTGGTTCAAAATTAGCTGCTATTCTTTTAACTTATCCTTCTCAGGCAAGTTTTTTCCCCCTGTCTATTCTCATCAACTTGATAAATATATGCTGCCTTCTTACAAAACATATATAACCTTGTATTGAATGGAAATGATATAATATATTTTATTCTTGAAATGTAATGTGCAGGGATGAAGAAACAAGGGATAGAAGTTAATTGGATTCATCTAGCCTTCGAGGAGTGGTTTTGGATTTGGTATGGATGCGATATGTATAACTTTTTATGCTTTGTGTATGTGGACTTCGTTTGTTGAACTTCGGACTTGTTGAATTTCAGACTTCGTTTGTGATATGTAAATTGTGGCTGTTATGTGAATTGTGGCTTGATAATGTGGATGTGAATTGTGGCTTGAAATGTGAATTGTGGATGTGAATTGTGAAATGTGGATGTGAATTGTTCTGATTGTGGTTTGATAATATGGATGTAAATTGTGGATGTGAATTGTTATTATTGAATTATGAATTGTGGTTTGAAATATTATTGAATTGCGGATGTGAATTGATAATTTGAGCTGGCTGTTTTGTGGCCAGGGTCTGGTACCTATACCGAGAGTGCACTCGGCATAGATGGCGAGCTATCCCGAGAGTGCACTCGGCATAGGGGGGCAAACCCTAGGCTCGGGAATTTGCTCGGGAATTTGCTAGTGCTGCCACGTCGGCGCCACCTAGCCCGAGAGGGCACTCGGGATAGACCCGCCGCCACCTATCTCGAGAGTGCACTCGGGATAGACCCGCCGCCACCTATCCCGAGAGTGCACTCGGGATAGACCTGCCACCACCTATCCCGAGAGTGCACTCGGTATAGATGTTGACGTGTCGCTGTCCTATCTGCCACGAAGGCGGGCCTCAGTCCTAGTGCTATCCCGAGAGTGCACTCAGGTATAGATTTTTTTTTTCGAGAGTACACTCGGCATAGCCAACTTTTCCCGATAAAATAACACCGAGTGTACTACGCCGAGTGTGCCCACTCGGGATAGGGTATCCCGAGTGTTTTAGCCCCTATCCCGAGTGTGGAAAACACTCGGGGAAAATATCCATCCTTGTAGTGCACGCAGATTTTACCCAGGTTCAGGCCCCCTAGCCTAGGGTAATAGCCTTACTTCCTGCTAGATTTCTTATTGAGTGTTTGAAGCAAGTACAGAGCTTTGGAGTTACAAGTTCTTCCTTAGGCTCTACTGCTTGAACTCTTGGTTGTTCGTCCCCCCTCCCCATGCACCCGAGGGCCCTTATATAGGCCAGGCTAACAGGGGTAGGTAAAAGGGGGGTCATCATGCTGATCTTCATACATTTATTACTCCTTCCTGTGCTGTCCCGTTCCTCCAGCCTCATTAATTGCCGACGCATGGCTTAGCCCGGTCCGCCCGGGATGGGACCCCTTTGTGACGGGTAGGTGATAGGCGTCAGAGGAACGGGCTTGTAGCGGGATTTCTTGTAATCAACGGACCGACACTGCCAGACTCGCCTCGACATCGTCACGATAGGGTAAGGAGACTTGGCGAAGCCACCCGCGACCACCTTTTTGCCTTGCGGCGGGCGAGCAGGTATCTCGCCCGCCGCCGCCTCAACGCCACGTGGACTGCGACCGCCGGGCGGGCGTGTCGCCACCCGCTGCAAAGCCGCCACGCATTGGCACCGGCGCAGCAGGCTCTCACCCGCCGCCGCCAACGCTATGTGGACCGGTGACTGGTTGGCGGCGTGTTTCGCCACCCGCCGCCAGTGCCACGGGTTAGGCCGGGCGGCAGGCGCTCGCCGCCGCCGCTCAACGCCACGTGGACCGGCACGGCCGGCGGGCGTGTCTTCGCCACCCGCCGCTAGGCCGCCACGCGTGGCGCCGGGCGTAAAGCAGCAGGCGCTCGCCCGCCGCCGCTCAACGCCACGTGGACCGCACGGCCGGCCGGGCGTGCTTCGCTTACCCGCCGCCAAAGCCGCCACGCGGTTTGGCGCGGCGAGCAGGGCGTCTCGCCCATTGCCGCCTCAACGCCACGTGGGCAAGATTTGGCCGGCGGGCGTGTTCGCCACCCGCCTTCAAAGCCGCCACTGGCTTGGCGCCGAGCAGCAGGCGGCCTCGCCATTGCCGCCTCAACGCCACGCGGACCAAGACTACCGGGCAGGCGTGTTTCGCCCACCCGCCCGCCAAAGCCGCCGTGGGCACGCATGCTTTGCAAGCGAAGCGAGAGGGTACTGGCGCTAAAGTCACGCCGACAAGTTGCTTTTCTCGCAGAGAGTTTCTCCAAGACCGGATTAGGAATTTTATAAGGAAACTAGTTCCTAAACCCTCACCGCTCAAGAACAATCTGATTTTCGTGTCTCCTGCCAAGAATCGGCGACTCGATACTAAATGTCGACCACAAGAGTCCGACAAATAAATCCAAATCGCAAGCAACAATCGAAGGCAAAATTGCAGAAGAAATAGCAAAATGGATTAAAGACAGATGTGGGAATGAAGAACTGGGGAAAGTAAAGCACGAGAAACTTCTCTAATTAATCCATGCCGATTCTCATTACGCCCTATCGCTTTTATAGCCTTCACTAAGTTACAAATTTAAGGTAAAAGAGTATCGCGACAATTACCATTACCAAAGAACGACTAATTCATCGATTACATTTTCATCCCTTCGATTCTACAGAAACTTCATTATCAAATATAAGCCCTTAGATCCTCATAAGTCGCCTTTAGCCGCCCGATCTTCCACAAGCAAGAAACAAGTAATCTGAACTAGGGGTGGAATCGAGCCGAGCCGAAGTGAGCCAGTTTCGCTCGACCGAAGCTCGTCTGGTTCGAGCGAGCCGAGCCTCGGCTCATTGTCTTTATCGAAGTCAAAACTCGGCTCGGCCTTCGAGCTCGAGCCGAGCCGAGCCGGCCGTGAGCCACTCGCATGTGGGCCCGCCTCATTGCGCTAACTCTCAAATATGTTCATTGTATGTTCCTTGTTCAATATGACTGTATGAATGCCAAGCCGATTGAATGTTCGGGTCGTGGGCTAATTTTGTATTAAAATTAAGCCTCATAATTTGGATAATCGATTAATGATTAGTGATTAATGAAAGTGATTTTGAATATCCGAATTTTACCGAGCCTAACGAGCCAACGAGCCGCTTATGAGCCGGGCTCGCTCGCTCATTGTAGTACCGAGCCAGACGGTAGGCTCGAGCTCGGCTCGTTGATACACCGAGCCGAGCCGCACCGAGCCGAGCCAAGCCCGAGCTGAGCCGCGAGCCTCGAGCTATTTTTCCACCCCTAATCTGAACCCTCCACCATTCTGGACGTTCTTCAACCTCCTGCCATTCGGATTTCTTCAGAGCTCTGACATCGCTCTCGGGAGGGCGGTGACGCCGCGGGTTCGATTTGATCGGCGCTGAATCTGCCTTGGTGATCGTGACGTCGTCGTTGCCGCCAGCGATAAAGGCCACTGGGGAGGAGCTCCTGAAGAAGATCCAGGAGCTAGAGGTGGGCCAGGTGCAGCTCAAGCAGGAGATGTGGTCGCACTCGGTCTCTCCCTGCCGCAACGCGCCGTTGCAGCCGGCGGCGGCGACGGCACCGGCGAGGCCGCTCTCTAGGGGATTCGACGGCGGGCAGCGCTCGTGGGCCCGTGGCTCGGCGTTGTTCCCGTAGTCATCGCTGCAGTCACTGGTGCAGTCCGTCTACATTCTTGACCTCGATGGGAGGATCATATACTGGTGAGATTTCTAGCTTGTCACTGCTTCGCGATTTTGTTTGTGCGCCAAATGTTCTAGAAACATGCTATTATGGTGCTAAGTGATGATGCCGATTCTAGCGTTGTTATGCTGCAATGATGCGACCGTGCGTCCACTAGGAGTTGCCTCAACTTGAGAAATCTGTTAAGAGTTTTTGTGTAATATGTTCGAAGCGCTACCAATCCTAGACTCTAAAGCAATTGATTTATGTGTCATTTTAGCTGTGCATGCGTGGAGGTTAGAATGGAAGTGTACGCACCTGGAGAAATTTGCTATGTTATTGGAGCTATATATAACCCTAGGCTGTGTAAGGCTGTAACATGTAAGTACTTGTTGTTTGTGGTAAGTAGCAGTGCGGAAATTGGAGTGGATGTCTATATTTTAGTTGTTTTTGGTGATGGCTTTGCACTGTTTTAAAGTGAAGCTTTTCACTTATTGAATAAACTGTTAACATCAAAACAACATTATGAGGCAGTAAAGGCACATTCTTTATTGTTGTTCAAGTTGCTCAAGAGCCAGGATCTGAGTGATACAAATGTATAAGCTTTTGAGTGATATTTTGTACTTGTGAGTTGCATTGCTTATTCAGTAATCAATATAATGTACAATTTGAGGCAGCAACTATTGATTGCATGTAAATCTAGAAACATTCCATTTTTGCTTTTTACATCAGATCAGCAGCACAGTTTCACATGTGTGCAACTACTTCTTAACTTTGCTAAATAAGCATCATAAAATCCTTTTGCAGTCTGCGCTTCTGTGCAAACCTTTTATTCTCTTTTTGTTCTTGTTAATGATTCCTTTTTCACCAAAACCTGGCATTTACTACATTGTAGGAATCGATCTGGAGAGAATCTGTATGGTTATCCTGCATTAGAAGCACTTGGTCAGGATGCCCTCATGTTGCTGGTTGATTCCCATTACCTCAATGTGGTAAATGATATCTTCCGACGTATTTCCTTGGTTGAGAGTTGGATTGGCAAGTTTCCAGTTAAGAACAGGGCAGGAGATAGGTTTTTAGCTGTTGCCACCAACACTCCTTTTTATGATGAGGATGGCAGTTTGGTGGGCATTATCTGCGTTTCAAGTGACTCACGTGCCTTGGAGGAGATAGTCAATGGACCTTCGACCTCTGCAAGGCTCCATTCCGAATCATCCAGGCCCTTTTGTGAAGGCAGTTGCAGCAACGACAATCGCAAAACCAGTTTATTGAACAGAAGCCAATTACCTGTGCAGTCTACTCTAGCCTCCAAGATAACAAATTTGGTGAGTTCTGTTTCGGTAAAACAACAGATATAAATATACTATTGAGTTGCAATGGAATATTGTCTCTCTATAGTATATCTTTTTTTCTTTTTGCGAGTGTATTCCTTTTTGATTTTTAGAATGACAACACAGGCTACGAAGATTACAAATAAAGTTCATTATCAGGTCAGGATGGATGAGAATGGCATGGAACGGGAAGGTGGCAGCGGTGAGAGTCTCTGCTTGGATCGTGATGCCAGGGAAGAGCCAACATCTAGTGGAACAAATACACCAAGAGGGGATGCATCACATGGTGCCTTTGCAACAGAAGAGAATTTCCCTGGGAAATCAGCCCAAACAAATAGTGATGAATAAGGAGAAGGAAAAGTAGGGCTCCACAAGATCTTGAGTTCAAAGGCAGAGGCATTGTTGACCAAGAAAGGAATATCCTGGCCTTGGAAAGGGCTGGAAAATGATGGACCTGATGGAAAGAATCAAATGATCTTGCCATGGTCACATGGCGAGCAAGAGAATGGCCAGAATCATCAGAAACTTTCTGATTCTAGCATAACTCCAGAGGGTCAAGGTGCTGAATACAACCAATCTAACAAAAATGAGGCATTAGGTTCCTGGTCCTCTTTCAACAATAACAGCAAAAGTAGTGCAAGCAGCACTGGAAGTATTGATAGTAGTGCTCTTTACAAAGTAGACCATGAAGCAGAGTGCCTGGATTGTGAGATCCTGTGGGAAGATGTTGTCATTGGAGAACAAATAGGTCAAGGTAGTTGCTTCTCCTTATGTGAATGGTTGCTTATATAGACTTTTTGATCATATGGAAGTTTCTATGTTCAATTTCATTCATGAGCAGCTGTTTTAGTAATTGACTATTTGGCTATAGTTAGCACTTGCTTTGTCTGCATGGTATTACTTCAGAATAGCTCCTTTGCCCTCCTTATCTCCTATTTATTTTATAGAATCTATATTTATTGCACCACCTCTATTTGTCAAAAAGCTGCATAACCTAATGAGTCATGACTAGATAGGTAGTGTAGTTGGAGTTTTGAAAATCTACTCAGGTTATAACCACTTTCAACCCCTGTTTGGCCAAGCTCTTGTTCTAACTTTAGTACAATTGGGACCATGTAGTTCTAACTCCTAATGAGATCCTAGAACTGTTGGGTTTTCGGATTGGTAGCTTAAGTTTGGTTTGAAATTTCTAACCATCAAGTTATTGGTCTACTGTTTTGATGTAATTCTGTGACATTTCAAGCACATGTGTTTGTCCCTAGGACCTGAACATTGGGAGAAGTTAGATCGCCAATAAGGGTGCTCTCGATAATTTTTCATGCATTTTTGTTAACACTTTTTCCAGTTTTAAATAAACGATGTGAGTTTAGCTACTATCTTTGGTTGGATTGCAAAAAGTCTCCACTTCTAGCCTATAAAAGCTGTGAACTGAAGCTTCGTCAAAGAAGCCTTGTCATGATCCTTGATATGGCGATGTTAGGAAGATCAAGGAATAATCATTTGTTAGTTCTTGTTAAATACATAGTCTGAAAGAGTGACAGAAATCGTATTAAAAGCACTCTGGTCCTGTACTGATTTTGATTATATTGAATGTCTTTTAATTGTGCTCCTTTCAATTTGATCTGTCCAGGCTCTTGTGGAACAGTATATCATGCGTTGTGGTATGGCTCGGTATGTTCTGTTGCTTCATTGTTATGTGACTTATCTTTGTTTGCTTTTGGTTATTAATTTCGTTACTTTATGTGGCATGTTCTTGTAGGATGTGGCTGTTAAAGTTTTCTCGAAGCAGGAATATTCGGATGAAGTGATACAGACCTTTCGACAAGAGGTAGATTTCCATCTCCAGCTACAACTTTTGTTTATTAATTCATGAAATATGCAAGGAAGAAACCATGTTTTTCTTATCAGTGGAGTGGCTTTCAGTTTTTGTGTCTAATTAGCGTCAAAATTGTGATGTTTTCATGAGCGTTTTGGTTGGTGCTGCTGGTTCTTTTTTTTTTTTTGCCGGTTTGGTTACCTCTATCCTGTTTCTCTTTCACGAGCGACGCTTCCTATTTTTTACGGATAGTCGCTCATATTTTTCGCAGGCCCTCAGGAGCTTTCAAAATTTATTTTTAGCACATTATTTTGTACAGAGGCGCACTCAAATTTTTGTGTTGAACCTTCGGTGCTTCTGCAGTTTATTTTGAACGCGTCGTTCTTAACAAAAAATTATCCAGAACTTTCAAAGATTATGTATTGATCCATTTTTTCTTTGTTAAACTCCTAGAAGTACGAATTTTCACTGCTTGGATTGGATTGGCTACCATGTCGTGGCGCGGCGTGCGTCGCGCCCACGTGTCTAGTATGACTAACGCTGGGATACTTCAGAAGTATTTGATGGTGGATCGGACGAATATTATCAATTGCGCTTGCATTCTTGGTTCTGCTTTTAGTTGGGTGTACAAAGGTGAATAGGATAGGATGGTACAGGATAGATGGTATGATTTTGAATAAGATGGTACAGGGAAGATGTTTGGTTGTCTGAATAGAACGATACAAGATTTTGTTTGGTTGTTTGAATGAAATGATACAGGATAGTACGAGATGATATTTGGTTGAAAGGACGAGATTGGATTGAGGGATGAGGTTGGTTTAAGGGATGGTGCGAGTGAATGATTCTGTCTTGAACCAATTGGTTCAGCCAAATTTTCCGTACGAAATGGTGCAGCATCTTTTTGAATATTCCAAGAATCTATACTATCTCATCCTGTACTAAACGGTTTCATTCAGCCAACCAAATGCAAAGACAGAACCAAATTCTGTACGGGACGGTTCGGTTTACCTTCGTACACCCAACCAAATGCATAAAAGTATGTAGCAAAACTCACTGCTTCCTTCATTTCTTATTCACATCATTTAGAGTAAGTAATAAAACTAGTTTATACAATAATAATCTCTAAATATTGTTTCTAGATGCTGTGTAATAACTATTTATTCTCTTTTGTATATAACTAATCTATTTTATTTTTCGTGCCAACTGACTCTTACATAAGAGTTAGCTCTTTTTTCTCTCCACTATTTTTTATTTTTCTATATAGAATAAAACTGATATATAGGCTAGCAATAAGCTCACGTAGCCTCATTTTACTTGCTCTAATCGTAATGTCTCCCGCGTGTGTCTTCGAGACGTAGATGGATTACTAACATTTACAACACATGGACGACTAGTTTTCTAGAAATCTGAAATTTTCGTTTAGGGCCAGGCCGTCTGATTGTGTGCCAACGGTCAGATCGCACACATTCCTCCCACCTTAGATCATTTTGCAAAAAACCCCTCCGGCTCAAGAAGAAGTTCCTTTTCAGTGTCCGCACGGCGGGCACCACCTCTCGCTGCTCCGGGCGACCTCGTCCGAGCAAGCACCCACCAGGCCACCACCAGCACTGCTTCTCCGAGCTCCCTCCTCCGAGCAACCACCACGAGCACCGCCTCCCTCTCCCTTTCCCTCCCCCGTTGGTACACTTCAGGCGCCAGATTCGATGTAGGGTTCCTGTGATTCTGGAGTCCGTCTTGCAGACGGAGCTTCTTGCTGCTCCCAGCACCAATCCCTGCACCGTCGGGGCACCCTTCAGCTTGCCGGTAAGTCGTAAGTGATGGGATATCCGTATAGGCTTGTTGGTGCTCAGTTCAGGTTTAGGGTCTGAATGCACTGACTGAAGTACTGAAGCCTGGCTTGGCACAAATTGTTCATGAGTCTAGAATGAAATGGCTGGAATAAAGCACAAATCCCGCAAGATTCCTACCAAATTCCTGCACTCCAATCGGGGCATAAACATTCGACCGAGCGAGGTAGGACAGCACCGGAGACAGGCAATTCTAGGCACTCATTTATTTGCACAAGAGAGAACTCAAAATACTCCAGCACATAACCATCTTTCTTTTTCTTTTTTTTTGAATTTTGGCCAGAAACTCTGACATTCAGTATAGAAGGAGAAACAACAGCCGAACGACAGACGCAAACACACGCACGCACTCACACCTCCACACGACGCTTCCGACTGCCAAGACACCCAAAGCGAGACTAAGTCTCGAACCCGGGCGGGCTACGAGCGACCACGCGCTACTAGCCACTCGAGCAGATGCTCGATCGCCATAACCATCTTTCCAAAACCCTGTTACAGCTCTAAATCCATCACCGGTTCAGATTATATTATGTGAGGGTAGGCCGGACATGGGGGCAAAATTGTAAAACATCATCTCGACAACAACGCCGAAACTATACAATGAAAAACTGTCATGCAGCATACAGGCACACTTGACACAAGCCCGACGGTACAGACAGATAAGCCATGTCATGCTCGTTCAGTTCAAGTTCTGTCACAAGGCTCAACTCCCTTCAGCAAGTGCTTGAACCATCTTCTCAGGCTCAGGTTTCTTAGCACCGACGAGCTTGTCAATTCGCGGCCCGTTTTTGAGGAAGAAGAACGTCGGGGTCGCACGGATGAGCTGCAATCTTGCAGAGCATCAGAATTCAAAAAGAGAATTACTAAGTTAGGTCTACATTGGAAGCATCAGGGCGACATGTAGCCCCTCACAGGGTTATCTACAGAACATGTTAAAAGCGCTGAGCTACCAGGATGACAATACACTTCAGCTAACTCATCTGATTACTTATTTCTTCAAAACAAAAAATGGTAACACGCTAAGATTACAATGTTAAATAGCTTAGAAGTTTGGCCCAAAAATTGTGACTTCCATAGACTTCTGGTCAGCATTCAGGGTTTTCGTCGTAATGCCTATGTCAATTGAGTAGCATGTCAACGGGAATATTTAGGGTGTGCGATCCTCCAGTGAATAATTCAATACAGCTGAAACCTCTGACAACTTGTGAATGTTGCCTTTAGGTATACAATCTTGTCCTGATTATTAAACCTCAACCAATGAAATTTATTGGTGAATGCTTATAGGATCGACTGGCAAATAATATTTTCGATAAAATTACCAGCATCAGAGGCATGGTGGTGGTGTTCTTGGTTCAGAAAAAAAAAAGTTGAACTGGTCCACACCAGCAAAAGAAATCAATGAGTACAGGAGATGTGATTCTAGAAATTGAACTGAGAATCGTTAGTTGTTGGTTCACATATCTTGCCCAAAACAAGATGGTAAGCATAGAGATTGGGCTTAAAGCATATGCGTGCCAAGTCCTATCATGAAAAAAAGCAAATACTCCAGGATATGCTTCGCTTTCAGCCTGATTCATGGACAACCAGGAAAGTTCCCATGAGGGGGGCAACATCCCCGTCCTTCCACCACCGACTCCAACTACAGATTCCCTCAACAAAGCTGCCTTAGGGCCTGTTTGGTAGAGCTCTAGATTCCAGCTTCACCTGAGATCTGAAACTTGTAAGCTAAAATAAAGTGAATTAAGTTTATATTTTTAGTCTAAAATATAAACAAGATTATCTATCTAAACACTCTTAATGTACTCACAGCTCTAGCTTCATGAATCTGGTGAAGTTAGAATTTTTAGTTTCATCAAATTCACGAATCTGATGAAGCTGAATCCCTGCCAAACACACCCTTAGTAGGAAAAAAAGTACGATAGTAATCCTATTCATGATTTCAAGTAGGATTAACAAAATCAAAATTTGATTTTCGAACAATTTTTTATTTTCAAAAATGATAGAAACTGAAGAAGATTGAATTCAAAATTTTTGAACTTGACGGTCAAACAATGGTGTAAAAAACAAAAATCAAGCAATTTTACCGATTTTTGAGATATTTTCACTGAATTTTTATAGGTTTTCTTCAATTTTTGACCGATTTTTTATTTTCTATTTTTGAGCCTTTTTTTAGCAATTTTTTCGATTTTTAAGCGATTTTTTCAATTTTCAGCACACCAAAGAAAAAAATTTAAAAATCTAAAATTTTTGAAAAAAATATAAAAAATCCCAATTAATCTATAAAACACCTCATAGAAATTTAATTAATTTTTGAAATCATTTAGTATTTCTAAAAATCCAAAACAACAATTAACAAAAAATAACAAAGGCAATTTCACATTTTTATAAACATTTGCAAGATTTATTATATTCTAAAATTTTAATTTAACCATAACTAGTGCCAAAGAATCATGTACTAAAATTTTCAAAAATATTAGACTTCATTTAGTGCCATATAAATCAAAAACAAAAGAGCATATATAATGATAGTAGCACTTTCAGTAGATGATGTCCCAATCATCTAGACAAGTTTTAATAAGATTTCCTAAGTTCTTCTCAAGAATCAGTTTTTGACATGAAAAGGAAAGATTCATAGTAGATCATGTTCTTAAGTATTTGAGGGCTATTTCTTTAGTGTTCTAGTTTATTGTGATATATAGGAGATCATCTAAGGTCATTTCAACCATCAAATTCCCACGAGTAAGCTCAGGGTGAAGTTTGTGTATTTGGTCTGATTTTAGTGCAACCTTCACTAAATGTGAAAAGGTTAGAAATTTGATGCCAATCCTTGCGATTGAAGATTGGAATAATTTCTTAACATCCATAGGAAGATACATGTAAAGTTTTACAACATTTGAATCAGCCGATCAAAAGTTACACTGATTTTTGGTTTTGAAGTCGTGCTGATTTTACTGCTCACCTTATGATTGTACTATTCATCCAGTAGTACCAGGGTTTGCACTGCGGTAGTACTGGATTTACTATTTATTTTGGTACTACTGGTCATTTAACTGCGGTAGTACCGCTCCCAAACTAATTTACTGTGAAAATGTATTCTCCTAATGCTGTTTGTTTCAGTGAGGTTTTGGATGGATCTTTTGAGGAAAAATTATTTGTCGATCATTCACCCTATCTGATCGTCATTTCCTGTTTTTCAAATTATTAATCCAACTTAATCAACATAACTCTCCAACAGTGGATCACGAGCTCTGGATCGTCGCCGCCTTATTCGATTTTCCTGGATTAATGGAGGAGAGAATCGGTGCCTTTTCTTTACTATTAATTGACGGTTGCTACGGTGGTGCGTTTTCTCCTCGCCCCTAAACCCTAACACAACGCCGTTTCTCTCATAGACGCAACGCGCCGCCCCGCTTCTAAACCCTAACGCAACGCAGCCGCCACACCGCATAGACGCAACGCGCCGCCCCTCGCTTCAAACCCTAACGCGGCCGCTTAAACCCGCCTCAAATCCCACGCCTCCCAAGACACTTCGCCACCTCGCGCCGCAGCGCATGGACGGCCGCCGTCGGACCGGCCTGCCGAGGTTTGCCTCTTCTACGGCGTCTTCGCACATGCAGGGCGCCGCGCCGCCCTCGCTACCGGCCCTCCATCCCCCGCAACGCTGCCTCACTCTCCTCCCGCTCCGTCTCGACCAGCCACGACCCGCCTCCCATGAGGCCACCTTCGTCTCCATCGTCGCCGCGTCTCCTCCGCCCGCCACCGACTTCAAAGTCGCTGATCATCTGCTGGCGCCTCGCTTCCGCGACTCTTCGACGGTGCCCTAATGCGAAGCCGAATCCTTCACTGGGCAATCGATCAGATCCCTACGGCGGAGCTGCGGCCTTTATCGCAACGCACGGCAAAGTTCAAGGTACGATTCTACCTGTTTATTGTCAGAACCCTTCATATTTTGTCGCAAATGCGTTGGTGCTGTTGCTTGGCACTTCTTTCTTTTTTAGCGATTCAATACTTGTTTGCAGATAAAGCGAGTTGATCCAACATTAGACATGGAGGCGACGCAGGAGATGATTACATCCATCTTCCCGTGTGTTTGTATTCTTGCTACTATTTTGTTATATCTACAACTTCTTAAAGAAAAATGATTTATTCTTTTCTCATATTCAGCAAGTTTGTCTGCTATTTTTTATCATAATCTCATGAAATGCTTGTCATGAAAGTGTTCATGTCATTATCCTTTCGAGCATGTAGGACCATGGGATTGTCCGTGATGGCAGCAAAGAGACAGTTGACACTGATAGTGAATATGCTAGAAGAACACTTTCCCAGGATTTGAATCGGCATGCTGCTGTTGTTCTTGAAGGGAGATCTTCAGGTAGAAGTTTTGAACTCAAGTCGAAAACTTCCATGCTGATACTTTGAGATTCTTTGATACTCAAGTCGAAAACTTCCATGCTGATCTTCAGGGACAATTTCGCATTTACCACAGATAGTTGCCTTTTACATCACTGCACGAATGATATGGGCCTGGATGGCATTTCATTTATTATTGTTGATGAGGCTCATGAAAGAAGCTTGAACACTGATCTTCTCTTAGCTTTGATTAAGAAGAAGCTGCACAGAACACTGATCTTCTCTTAGCTTCGAATGGACCCTTCAAATCTCTTACATTTTTCTTGCGGTTCTTTTTTTCGATCCTAAAATTGTGTGAAATACTTTGGAAATTACATCCAACTAAGTTTTTTTTACAAAGTTACCCTCCAAAAATAATTAGATTCTTACTGCTATTATTTTATTCGACCAGAAAACCATTTATGCACGTCGCTGCCCGCGCAGTTTTCGCCCAGAAAATCATCTATGTACGTTGCTGCCCGCTGCGCGGCGTGCCGCCGCGCAAACTTACCTAGTTGAAATTAAAGCCACTGCCAACTGTTCTTGCTTCTTTTTCTGGTGGCTCAAAGGGATGCATGTACAAGGTTATTCAGGTACACACGTGATCTTATGATATGACCATAAGTATTATCTATTTGTAGTTGCAATCATTTGCCTATTATTAGGCACCATACTTCTTTCGTTTTATCCTTTTCACAGTTGAAATGACTGAATTTTCTTGGCTTTTCCAGTTACTAGATGGAAAATGTGAAGGAGCTGCGACCATGGTATGCTATTTCCTTCTTTTCTCTTTTCCTGAAAATTCACATATGGGAACCTATTAAAAACTGTAATTTGACTGTTCTGGTAATTTATATGTGGAGACTTTTAGCAAATGCGTATCATAAGGATTAGGTACTTTTAGCATATTTTCTTCTGCATATGTTTGGTCTATTTCACTTGAACATATCTTGCTGTCAACATATTTATGATCCACCATACAGCTGTGAATTTCTTTGCAAATCTGTTTGACTTTGTTGACATAAATTGGCCATTATGCAGAAGGACTATCGGTTAGTGAGAAACTGTATCTGTGGGCAAATCTATGACTCTGGCCCAGTAGATTTTGTCAGTGATATGGGCAACCAACTTCTCCAAAATCCTATGACTGGCAATTCATCTCAACCATCCATGTTACTTTCATGGATGGCAAAGGCCCTGGCATCTGGAATGGATACTCTCTTCCCAAGCAGAATTGAAGCTCAGCGTGCAGAGTACTGGCACACTCTATACTCATCAGCGGTAAGTCCAGTTTTGCCTATGTGATTTTTGCATATCATTCTTTCTAGTCATATGAACTATTTTCGTTGACTGTTCATGCAGGGGTTGGGTCCGGTTCTTATGTTTTGCTCAGAAGATGATGATCTTGCTCCATGCCATGTTGTCTGTGGTTTTGCCAGGCGTCTGATCGAACTAGGTACTGATGTTAAAGTTATTAAGTGGAGTGATTCCCTCATGTTGGTAAGTTCTCATTTTATCCTCTCTGTCCAATTATATTACATAGGATTACTTGCACGATAGCAGTTGTAGCTGCTTGCATTCCAAGGACCTGGCATTATTCTCATATATTTAATTCTCAATAAGGCTGACTGACTGATGTGAAGACAAATACATGTCTCGTAAGTCCATGTCCTAGAACAATTCACAGTTGAAGATAATTAATTAATTATTTGTATTATGTTGTTTGCCAACATTTTCCATGTAATGATGCTACAGTATTTTCTATTCTTCCGTCAGACATCATCTCAAAGTTGGTTGGTTGCCAGTTCTGTATGGGCTTCTGTAGAAGCGAACTGTACGTGGTGCAATTTTCTTGAGTAAGAAACACAATGCTTTCTAGAATCAAGCGCTGTGGAAGGGCAAAAAGGAAAAAAAACACCACTACAGGATTTTAGAGGTAAGACACATGTTGAATGTGTACATTCAGAAATTATCATTTCCGTGCTTGCACTAAATTTGAAAGTGTTTTCTTTGCAAGTAGAGTTAGAAGGACCGAGGAAGTTAGTGTTATCATCATGCCCATTTATATAGATGCTTTTGTTTAAAATTACTAGCTAGTTGTATGAATACAAAGTGATCATTTTGTATACTGAACACCTCATGTGGGTGGAAGATAGTTGACCCTAGCTTTGAAGATCCTGCAGGGTTCTCTTTTGTAAATGATAGATAGTTAACTATACGAACCATGACACTTTTGGACAAATTTGTATTTTACTCTATTTGAATGAATTTGAACTGTGTTGAATGGATGTATTACTTGATGGACAAAATTTGTGTGTTCTAGTTGAATGAAGTTGAATCATGTTGAACGGATGCATTAATTCAATCATTTTCATCGTAATGTGGTGTACATATGAATTAATTATTAGTTATATCTATAATATTCTATAACCATCGACTATCTCGGCAAAAGTTTTACCTCGAGACTATCCACATCAAGAAAAGTCTTACCTCGGACTATCATCGGCAAAAGTCTTCCTCGCACTATCTATCGGCAAAAGTCCGCATCATTTAAAAGTATATCCATCGTAAATAAAAGTCTTATAACAATGTCGGATCATCGTCGGTAAAATATATCGTCGGTAAATATTTTTACCGATAGAACTCTCATCGACAGCTATTTTACGTCGGCATAATTTTTGCCGACAGATAATAAGTCGCAATATGTGGTTTTTGCCGTGACATAATCGTTGATGAAAATGTGTCATGGTATAGTGTCCATCCGAATGTATGATAGTGGGCCAAGATGTCATAAAGTGAATCACGAATTTTAAAGAGTGTCGATACGCCTAATCTCCCCACAACAAACAGGCAAGGTTTGTCCGTCCCTCCATAAAATAATGAGGGGCTGTTCTAGCATTTCCCCTACGCATATATAACGTGTGAGACAGGACGAGTATTAGACGAAAATGGGCAGTATGAAGTTGAGGTGTCGGACATCTCTTACAATGTCAATCTGACAATACTTTTTACCATCACAAATTCTTAAGATTATCTCATTAATAGCTCATCCTATAAATCGGGACATAACATTGGTATGTATGTCTCTCTCTCTATATATGATATACTAGGCAGGCCACACGCGCTACGCTGCGCGCGGATAGGAAGAACTTTCGATTAATCAGATATGGGTGATCGTATAGGGAAGTTGATGATTTTTTACGTATATGATCGCTAAAAGATCTTGACATCTGTAGTCTTATTGGTAGGAAGGGCACTCTTCTGTAAAATGCATCGTTTTTTATATTGTCGATCAATTCATTGTTCTGTAAATGTTTGAATAGGCAAAACATAGTACGGTGTATATGAAAATTCAGTTTGTGGATGAGTTTAATGGTATAGAAGTAATTGTGGAAATAGGTGCACGTGTCGCTAAAGGTTCGCTCTATTATGGACATATGTATTAGAGCCATATCAAAAATCGATAGGATTTTATTTGGAGGTAAATAATAGGGAGAGGTTACGTATAAGAAAGATCTATAATGTTTGAGTGATATCTATAGGAATGGCATAGATTTAATTGGATTTATTTGGTTCTTGTAGACCATTCTCCAAAATCTACGCTGGTTCTGTTTCATTTTTTTGTAATTTCACTAATTTATATTTTAAGAGGGCAATATGTTCATAGGTAAGGAAAAACCAAAGCGATAGGTCAGATATATAAAGATCTTATGTAAGCGTAAATGGTACATATCAGTTGTTAAGGCATTCGGTTAAAACTGATGTGATGATCCAGATTGTGTATTTGATGGTCTAGTAAAACAGAACGTAGGCTATGTAAGAAACGTGATTATTTGTTGTTGGAAGACATACGTATGAGAAAGAAATGTAAAACTTTGCGTGTTTCGAACATTAGTATCTGGCGATTTAGTAGGACAGAACCTAAGGTATGGATGAAACAGTGGTAATTGCTGTTTCAGAAGTAATAGACCGGGAAAGATATTAAAAGGTTGTTGTAGTTTTCGGTGTGGGCTAAGTGAATTGAACAGGTGTGGAATCACAAAGGCATGAGGAATTGAATTTTTTTTGGGCGATAATTCACTGTATAACATAATGTATATGATTTCAGACAGTGCCAGATTTTCTATTATAACCTGATGAACCGATATATTTCATCTGATATGGACTATATGATGATATGTAATATAGGATAGGAGGCTATCAATGAGTGTAACTCAATGTATGGATAAATAAGATGGAACCTAAGTATTCAGGAGCTATCATACTTGTGCAATCTGTAATGGGAACAGCAAATAGACAATGAAAGGATGAGCTTAATTAAGTAAATATTGCACAGGTGAAGTTGTCTGTTAAGTGTAACAGGAACAAAACACATATGGATACATATCTTTATCTGCACATATATACAAACAGTAGGGAAAGCGGTGAATGAGGAACAAAAGGTTCACAGGTAGCGATTTGTTTTATGAGGAGGCTAATAGCTGTGGTAAGCAGGGTTGCAGATGCAAAAGTATATAAGTTGGCAAAGCATCTTTAGTATAGCATTTTCACAGCAGTGTGTTCGGAGATAGATGTATGTACTGTACAACCGGTATACAAAATATGTTGACTGCAGCAGTTGGTTCTGATGGAAGTGCAATAGGATGCGGCATCGTTTCATGTCCTGGTTTGTTGTGAGGAGAATATGTTTAGGGAACCGATATGGGAAACGAAAACATGAAACAAAATTAATTGGAAATAATGTTACTTATGTGAGTACCTTTTTGAACGTGAAGTGCCCTGTGTGTCCAGGAAAAGTCTCTTCCTGGCTGAAGTTCTTTTTTCAGTAACGCTGGAAACAGGAGTGAAATGCACGTGATTTAGTGTAAGGCAGCGTGGTATAAGTACATATTTGACTATTGATATAAACATAACCTTTTGTTGTCTTCAGGAGCAGGCAGAGTGAGATGATCAGCTTGTGGTTGGTGTGCCAACTCAGATTCTAGTTGTGGTATGATCTGAAAGTTGCACAGTTGAGTAATGAAAGAATATGAATTTTCTTGGTTTTTATATAACAGATATGGTTATGTAATTAGGTATAATATGGGGTGTGCTATTGTCTGTTTTATTGTTGTAAAATATATATCCTTAGGAAATATCTGTTTGTATTGTCATTAATCAGAGTTTCTTGTGGGCTGGAGATCACTATAAATCCGAATTGTAAAAGGCATAAGCTATAGGTATTCTATGTCTATTGAGGTAAGCTATGCATATGTAGATAAGAACATGTGTAATGTCCGAAATGAAGCCAAGGGTTGAGGACAAACCTAGTGAGTGATAGGAATCTGGGTAAGAGTATCAACTATGGTAGACGGGGTTGTTGTTCCGGCCTGAGGACTGTCCAGGTGGATGTTCTCTTTAGAGCTATCCAAGTGTTTACGTTGTTCGAAATGAACAGGCGTAGTGTTTTGTGGTATAATGGCATCATCAGTTAGAGTAGTTGGGATTTCGTCCGACTCGTGTATCGTGAAGCAGAGATCTGCAAAGGAGAGAGGACAAGCTAAGATAGAGTCAACCTGGTATGATATTTTTGTCCATTGTAGAGCTCTTCTTGTGACAGACACTTTTAAAGTATACTGTCTACCATAGAGTCTTGTTATTTGTGGTGGGATGAAGTTTTCAATATCACGACCAACTGTGACAAGAGGAAGTGCTGGAGATCCAATCAATTGTTCGGCTTTTTCTGCAAAGAAAATAAATTCTGCTACTTTTGGTTTTGGCTCCTTTATTTCGTCTGGGGCGACGCCATGAATAGCAACACGGTATCTTTTGCAATAAACATGAAAATTGTTTATTGATATGCGATCAATATATCTTGGAAATAGAAATAGATATAGGCGACTAATAAGGACATACCTTGTATCAGTGGTTGTTATCCCACATCTAGAACACCTGCAAGAATCTCCTTGAGGAACTACGCTTTTCTTACAAATAGTGCATGCCAGGTACCACCAAGGCTGCTGTGGAGCAAGGCCTTTTATAGCAATGTCAACGATGTAATTGTTTCCCTAAGTACATTAATGTGTATCAGTAAGATGTACATATATCGGTTATTTTGTATGCTATGTGAGATTTATCTGTATATGACGGTAACAAAAAGGCAAATAAGGTTGATTTTGTCAAATAATCTGTTAGACTATTAGGTGTGCAGTGCTTTACAACAGCAATGTAATGTTCCAGAAAAGAACAAAAAAAGTAAAACAAGGTGAGTAAGTGACTTTGTTTTTCTAGTATGTAGAGAGGTTATGCAATTAGGGAAAATGGGGCTCGTTAATATAATGGAAAGGTACACAGTATGTTAGACTAATAAAGTAATTGCAGGTAGACAACGATCATATTGGAACACTCTATTTGCAACTCTATATGAAAAAGATATGCAGTAGTATTGAAGCGTAGGAAATGGCCAATCAAATGGCAAAACTGTGATGGTGTAAGTACTTGTATAAGTCAATGTATTTTCTTTTCATGGGTCACAATTTAAAACTGAGGGCTTAGCAATGACAATCTAATGTTTCAGAAAAGAAGAAAAGAAGTAAAACAAATTGATTAAGCGACCGTGTTCTTATGGGATACATAGATTCAAGCGTAGGAAATGTTCAATCAAATGGCAAAACTGTGATGGTGTAAGTACTTGCATAAGTCAATGTATTTTCTTTTCATGGGTCACAGTTTAAAACTGAAGGCTTAGCAATGACAATCTAATGTTCCACAAAAGAAGAAAAGAACTAAAACAAATTGATTAAGCGACTGTGCTCTCATGGGATATATAGAAAGGTTATGTAAATAGGAAAAATGGGATCGTGAAATGTAATAGGTACAGAATACGTGAGTCTAATAAAGAAACTGCATTTAGATAATGAGTTTACTGGAACACTTTACTTGCAACTGTATATGCAAAAGATATATAGCAGCATGCAAGCGTAGAAAATCTCATAAGGAAATGCGAAAATCGTAATGCTGTAACTACTTGGACAACAAGCTAAATGTATTTGCTTTTCGTGGATCATAGTTTTGCATATAGATTTTGTTTCCCTAAGCACATTAATGTGTATACACTGGTTGTTTTGTATGCTGTGCGAGATTTATCTGCACAGTCTACCGTGGTGTAAGGATTGGATAGAAACGACAGTAACAAAAAAGGAAATAAGGCTGATTTTGTTGATTATATGTTTCTTTTGACTATTCTCTGGTGTAATGTAGAACCACGCAGTGTAGGTAATGATTAATTTGTGAGAAAACGGTTTTTTTTTGTAGAAATCACGAGGTGCGAGCTATTTTACAGTGGATGTACATGTGAAACGGTGAATTTTAGAGAAACACAAAGTAAGGTAGAGAAAAGCGTGTGTACCAGAACGTCATGTGGGTTAAGGTTATATATTTGAGGGACTGTGGTAGAAATAGGTTGTATCTCTGTAGTTAGCTGACCAGTCCATTTAATTTCATAAGACATGCCTGCAACACTGTCATATTGATAGATCATGACAGAGATATAACGAGTGAGTAGTGATACTGTAGCAACATCATTAATGGCATACATAAATAAACATAACAATATAGCAGAATGGTTTAACAGTGTGAGGTAGAATATATAACGTGTAGACCAATGGAATTATTTGATCGGTGTACCTGTTTTGTAAAGTAGCTACTTCTGGAAGGGCAGCATTTGTGTACCATTTGCAAATAACACTTCCTTGTAAAGAGAGCTGATCTGAAATTTCGAAATAGGTAACTATCTATGAAAAACAATGTGGTTTGTGCTGCTAAATGGAAACGTAAAAAACGAAGGAAAGCACAAGGGTTCAGTGTTATAGAGTTTAACATTTGTCTAACCAATATAAGTTATGTGGTATGTGTTGGTGAACGGAATGGGACAAAAGGAAGGAAAACACAAGCGTTCACCATTTCGGAGTTTAACCATTAGCCCAACTAATAGAAGAACAATTGACCCCGCTGCGATTCACGGTGGATATTGTCAGCATCAAACTGAATTGCATGTGGTCCCCATAATGTGACTTCAGCATTTTCTCTGTTATGTACAAACGGTATTAGACGAATATATATTTCTGACAGTAACACAAGAAAACATGTAATGAAATTGTTTATGATGTAAATATGAAAAGCATGTCTAGGTATTGCATGGATGTGTATCAAAGTATGGACTGTTTATAAGCTGTGAAGGTAATATATGTTAGTATGGACATACCTTCCATCTGTTATGAGAATATTTCGGAGTGGTTTTGGAATACCTTTCACAGTGACTGTCTTTATATATGATATAGATGTAACAACTCCTATAGCATATGCATCAAGTTAGTTATCAGTATCGAAAATATGTTGAGTGAATAGGCTGGTTGTTCTGTATGTGATGGTAAACATGACCTGATAACAATTGGTTGCCATTTATCCTAGTTCTGAGGATCTCGAATGAAATGACGTTGCATGCGTATGCTGGAAATCCTTGTGGAACAGGAGTAATTTCTTTTAGCTTGGTATGAGCAGTGAACCTAGCCATTATAGTGTTGTTGACAGGTCGATAATTCGTTCGAGCATCGGCAACTTCAAAGTACTCTATGTAGTATAATGAATCTTCTTTTAATAATGGAGTGAACAATGGTAGATGCCTTTCTGGGACCTGCGCTTCTATCATAGTACCCTTTAAGTGAAACCAGAATAATGTAAGAGTGGGTTCTGTCATTTGCCGTAATGATTATCAAAAGAATGGACATTATTATTCTGACCTGTTCATCAAGCAAAATGAGGTCGAGTCGTAGTACTTTACCAGGCTTGTCTTCAACAGTGTATTCAGAGAAACGTGTGGCCTTGACACGTACACGCCAGCGATGTGATTGTTGGTTGATGTCTTTGAGCAAAACGTAATCCATCTGTATAGATAAAAAGAGAAAGAGTGATTTTTCTGGAATAGCATATCTGCGCTGTGAGATTGGAAATGTAAGAGGCGGTGGGGATAATAAGTATGGGTAGCGTAAGATAACTGAACAGAACAATAATAAATAATGTAATAGGTGTAATAATAAAAGCAACACATGCAGGATACACAAGGTAACTGTGTAGGATCATATATAAAAAAGTAATACAAAATGACAGTAGAAGATCTCTAGCAACTAATAAATATCAGACTAACCTAAAGAGGCAAGCACAGACCAAAAGAGCGCATAATACGAAGGCACAGTGTGTTTGAAGTGGGCACACACAATAGCTATTAAACAAACGAGAGTATCTCATGGTAAATTATGTTTTTCGTCATTGAGCCAGTAGTTCCATCTTCGTTTTCTATTAATATCACCAGTCCTTCCTTGGAGGTTACTCTAGAGATTGCAACATAAAATTGACCGTGTGAAAACTGGATTCCTTAAATAAACACCCACTTTGCTTAGTGTTTGGCCTTGGCATTTGTTTATTGTCATTGCATAGCAAAGCCTGATTGGGAATTGCCTGCGCTGCAAAGTAAACGGCCATTTTGGACTTGTTCCATTAAGGATAATTCTTGGTATGCACACTGTCTCGCCGATATGTGTCCCAGTCATGATTCTGGCTTCTAGAATTCGATCACCAAGCCTAGTTAATATAAGACGTGTACCATTACATAAGCCAAGAGATTGATTAATATTTCTAAGAAGCACGACAGGGGCACCAATCTTCAGAGATAACTTATGCTGAGCAAAGTTGTTTATGACGATTGAATGGAGAAACTCAGGTGGATATAAAATATCAATGTCCGCAGGTTGTTCATTTGGATTAGCTATTCTGTCATAACTCAAGTAATCCTTCACATGTGTAGGAACTCTAGTAAGCATAGCGCTGTTCATTTCATCAACCACAGAATTGATAGGACATACAATAGCACGGTTAGCCAAGTAAATAGGGTCTGAATAATTTCTTTCAAAGTCATTGTATATAGCAGCAGTCATTGACGCTATTTTATCTGATCCTGGTTCTAGCAACAGGTCCTTTGGAACTTGAATCCATGATTGGTCTGTACTCCCTGGTTGCGTGCACGTTGGTACACGACCTTCTCCTATGTCAATAACCCATTGGGCAAATTCCTGCATCTTGTTTTTTTCCTCTAAAGATAAAGCAGGATTTTTCAAGCGCATGTTCATTGTTAGGTGCATGACATCTACATATTTCCAAAGTGGTGATTTTGGAAGGGAAGCCGCTACTATATCTGCTCGTGTGCCACCTTCAACAACAGGCAATATTTGTCTGAAATCACCGCCAAACAGAATTGGTTTACCACCAAAAGGCTTATCAGCATTAGCAGGATCATCAAGAGAAAGTATGTCACGAAGAGTGCGATCAAGAGCTTCAAAGCATAACCGGTGTGTCATGGGAGCTTCATCCCATAGAATCAAAGCAGATTTTCTCACTAATTCCCCAAGAGCAGTTCCCCTTCGTACATTACACATACTTCTATCATGTATAGTAAGTGGTATGTGAAACCTAGAATGGGCAGTTCGTCCTCCTGGTAGTAACAAAGCGGCTACTCCAGATGATGCCACAGCTAACACAATCTGTCCTTCAGACCTAAGTCTTGCAATAATGGCATTCCATAGGAATGTCTTTCCTGTTCCCCCATGTCCTGAGATAAAGCAAACACATTTTTCTCTGTGCATAATTCTAAACATTATGTTGTTATATATAGCAGATTGCTCGGTATTGAGTATGGCATACATAGAAGCGGCCTGTGTAGAAAGCTCTACTGTGTCGTAAGATAATTCCTGAAGTACCAATCTGTTACTAAGGGCATCGTTTGAACTATCAGATGGCATCGGAAGATTATACGATGATATGGACAAACCATTATTCAAGAATAGGACATCAAGCTGCTTCAACAAATTAGTCTGTAGCACAATATCAGGAATTATACAGTGTCTGTGCTGAAGGGAGGCACGGATGTTATAAGCAATATCATCAGCCATATATCACCAATATTTGTCGAATAAAGCACGAACATCACCTATATCACAGTAGATCAGTATCGCCATAAAAAGATTTCTCAGTTGATGTGATGTTGCCCACACAATCCCTTCATCAAATAGGGAAATCCATTCGGTATCATCACCAATTAGGCCCCGTGCTTTGCATGCCTCACGATAGCTGGTATGTAAAGTGCCTTCATATGTTCGAACATCTTCATAACATCTGGCACCACGAACAACCATAAGCAGCATTCTCAAATAAAAAGGCTCACCAGTGGAAGGATGGATATGGCGCAGCCTACCAATTTTAGTTCCTCTTTTTCTTTCGGACCAAACTTTTTTATCAGATTGCCACGTCCATTTTGTTGGGAATTCACAATATGTTAATTCTCTAGCAGACATCGATCTCTGGTTAGCAACAAACCATTCTGTTAGCATAGTCCTACTTGAATCAGGGTCCTCTACAACAGTAGTCAAATCCGAATCTTCATGATATGTAACCAGATGCATCCCTGGCATATGAACAAATAACCTCTCCACCGCTGGTATTCTGCTATGGATATCAAAGCCAAATATTCTCCAATTCGACTCACATGAAGATAAATATCTTGACTTGATGTATTCAGAAATCTCATCAAGGCCTTCACTTTTATTACGGGTACTGTCATTACAAATGGCAGGCACTGCACTATGAGAGGTTCCAGCTTTGTCTCTTTGTTCAACATGCAATGAATAACCACTATGATCAGCAACTGTTGTACTCCCAATGTGAACACTCTCTCTATTTGGAGTTGACATGGCAGGCCTGCTTGGGCTAGCGAACGCTTGTAAAGACATTGTGGCACAGTCATGACCCTTTGTGATGTACTTAAAAAGGTATTTCACAAGGTATGTTTTATTACACCATTCTACATTTATGTGGGCTTGATATTTCTTTAACAACCGTAGGTTATGTGGGACTACCCACCTGTTATCAAGTCTAACACCTTGCTTAAAAACAAACCTGCCATCATCCCGACGTCGATAAATGGGGAATCCATCATGATCAAGCGATGTTTCGGAATGGAAAGACTTTGGGTATCTCTTTGAACAATGGCCTTCTTTCATGCAAGGACACCTAGGATTAAGGTCTCCGCATGGGCCATGAATCATGAATTCTTGAACAAGGGCATATCCTAGTGGATCAATAGCTATGTCAGGCAACTCAGCAGAAATTACACTATCAATAAATGACGGTGAAGGATCTCTATCTTGCACAGCTAACCACGCAAGGATATGAGCATGGGGGAGACCTCTCTTTTGAAATTCAACAGTATGCACAGCTGTAAAACGGGAAAAATAAGCCTAAATTGAAAAAAGGGGCAAAACCACTAATAAAGCAAATTGGTAGATCAACAATAGAATTAACCTGCACGTATAGGACCAAAGGATGTTCCGTCTTTTAAGTCAGCCATGAATTCATCTAGCTTCATTTTGTAAACATGTGTGACCATATTAGCTCTATCATGTGGCTTTTGGCCTGGCTCAAAACTGATCGCCTCAGTTATCTCTGTCCATTTAGGATTGCACGTAAAAGTGTTGAACAATTGAGGAGGACCATAGGCTCGACAAATCGCCATGGAATCATGGTAGTTCTGTATCATATATCTCTTCCCACCAGTAAAACTTGCCGGTAAGATTGTTTTTATGCCAATATCTTTTCCCATATTACTTCCCTTACAAACAACATCGGATATACCCTGATAGGTTTCTGATCTAAGCTTATCTTGATTGAAAAAATGAAAGGATAGGCGATTTGCCTCAATGCATGAATAGGCATTAACATTAAGTTGATCAGAAAGTCTACCACAACAAGTAAACGGATTGGTTCATCCTTACGATAATGAGCTTCATAGCGATAGAATTCTAACATCGATACATCTTCACGTATGCCTAAAGGTTGATCGTCAACTTCTTTTAGTTTTATGCCTAGATGAAATCCCTTGTCACCATGAGGAAAAAGCAAAGGATACTGTAAGGCCATTAAACTCGGATGGACGGGTGATATATGCCTAAACTGTCCAGCATGTGTTTCGACCACAATATCAAATCTGCAGGTATCCACAGAAATACCACCAACCAATAGAGCAGCTAATTCTGAGCCTAGCGGAAGGCAAAAGCGATCATCGTCCATTTTTTGTGGTCCAATAAGCTTTATAGCGATCTCAGGAGCATCAGGTGACAGGAGTCTATCACGTGCAAGTCTGAATTGTTGAACAATAGGATTACACCTATCTAACATAGAAATAATATCCGCAACCACAACTGGATCGGGAAGCCCACCGGCAGGGTCACTTGATGCACAAATGTTTATGCGATTCTGGAGCTCATTCGCAGTGTCATATATATAGAGCTGTGCAAATTCAGGTCACTGACTAACGGTAGGAAGGAGAGAGCCGATACGATGGTACACAACACCGTTAATACGGAAAACATAAGGTCCATTGCCCGTATTAATACTGTTGTCAATGTTAACCCCAAGAGAAGCAAACGCATAAAAGCTTAATTGTCTTGCTCTTATCATTCGCATGAAACTATTGATCGAGGACCTCCATCGAAACGAATAAGATCTCGTAATGGAGGAGGAATGGCCTATGTGGAGGCAATGAGATTTTTCCTCACGACAACGAGAGGTTATAGGCGTACGCCTTTGTGCATGCGAACTTTGAGTCCGTATCCTTTCTTGGTACCAAAATACGGCAGCACACTTATCACAAGTATAATCAGGGCCGCCATAATACGATCTATTCACATAGGTAGCTACAGCATAAAACCAGGTAAAACAACAGTCAAACGAAATAGGATAGCCTAACCACGCAAAAACAACATGAAAAGGAACTGAAGCAGCCAAAACGCAAGTATACCTTTCAACAAATCGACATATTCCTTAGGTAAAGAATACACATCAGTAGAAGGAGGAGCACGTGGGATATAGCCTTTAAGAGGCGCCAATAAAGGGAAACACCAACAACCAAACACATTGCCAATGAGGAACAATGGAATGAACCTAGATATAAGCAATCAAAACAAATAGGTAAAACATAAGGTAAGAACACAACGATAACCTTGTTTTGCGATACGGGCAGTGATATTAGCAGCGCGTCTCCTGGCGCGATTCTGACGAGCAACAACCGGCGGCACAAGAGGGCAAAGGCAGTCCCCTGGGCAGATCCACGCACATAAAATATGGCGGGACAGTAAATAAGTAACGACGAAGGGAGCACATAATCTAACCGAAGGGAATGGTACTGACTCAGTGTACGCTGACGCTCAGGCATCCTCACAACGAAGCACGCTCTATCGGCCAAAGAACGATGGCCTGCGCACGAAAGCGCCGATCCTGATCCGAAAGCAAGGGAAAAAGGGGCAGCGTATGTAATAACAGCATGATAAGCCTATACATGGCAAACACATGGAGCAGGCAGAGGCTACGGGAAACAAAGGCAAAATAGGAGCTAAGGCGCATATACATAAATAATTGGGAAACCGCTGACTATAAAGAGACGAACGACCATAATGCCGAGCATAGCACAGAACAATATATCGGCAACATATATACGGCAGGTTCGCCGGCCGGCTAGCACAAACGAAGCGCACATCGCATAAGCAAGCATACATACGAAATAAAAGCGTACGTCGCATGAACAAGCATACATATGAAGCAAAACGAAGCTAACCCCGGTGGATAGACCTGGATCAAGCAAAAAGCAATAACGCTAAGGAATAACAGAGGGAGGCGCTTAAAAACTAACCATGAAGCAAAACTCGTAGGCTGAGTTGCTAGAGCTGGATGCGATGGAAGAGCGATCGAGCAAAGTGAATATAGACCGACGGCAAGACACAAAGGTCCAAAGACGGCTCGTAAGCACGATCGCCTAATCATGGACGGAAGAACGGCGGCGGTGGAGGGCACGACGGGCAACAAGGAACCAGAAAAACCTCCGAGTGAAAAGGAAAACAATATGAGTAACACCGACCATACGCATAGCATGGAAACCCTAGGGCATGGAAAAAGCAACAATTGATATAAGGAGCACAAAGACAAACCTTAAAATCAATGACAAGAAATGCACGTATGAGGCTATCGGTCAGCCATCGGAAGGAAGCATACACACTGCAAATAAGCAACATATGAAAGATATCAAACTAAAGGAAAAGTAACGACGCCGATGAAGGAGCCAGGCATGGGGCGAAAGATTTACCAAGAAGCGAAACTCGCAGGCCGAACCGATGAACGAAACAAAACCACAGCAGAGAACCCACCGCAATTCAACACGAAGGAAGGACGATCGGCTGGGCACAAAGGAAAGACGGCGGCCTGGAGCACGGGGTGGCACAATCGGACGAAATAATCAAGCAACCGCCGGCAGGAGGAACACCGGAGAATCCGGCGTAATCCAGTACGGAGAAAAGGCGATTTGGTGGGCACGAAGAAAGGGGACGACTCGACTGAGGTCAGCACAACCCAGGCGGAATAATCAAGCCAAAGATCGCTGTGAAGAAGCAATCGCGTCGAAGTAACGGACGGCGACACGCCTCAGAGAGAAAGGGCAAGAGGAAGGCTAAAAGGCGAAGCTACGCTCGAGGAAAGCACCGACGGCCGAACCAGCGAGAACGCATGCTGTAAGGCACGAGACCCGAGGCAGCGCAACTGGTCAAAACGGGACGGCGACGCACGTAAGCGGTAAGCGAACGGGAAAATAAAAGTCACACAACCGTTCGCGCCAACACACATATCCGTAAGATAAGAATAAGAGAAGTAACAAGTACAGGACGTTCAGCGAGCATAGGACGTTTAGCGACGTGGACAGCGTGATCGCAGCGGAAATCTTTCGGCTTTAATAGGTAAGTTATTCTCTAACCGTTGCTTCTAGAATGACCTCGTTTTGGGTACCCACCTTTTTTTTCTCTCGATTCTCAAGGTGATTAGATCGAATGGACAATGGATGTGAACGTAGTAGTTCCACTAAACTTGTTATGTCTTTCGGTGGTATATGTGTTGTAAATTAAATGAACAGAAGACACAAGAGAAGTACTTAACAAATGAGATTACTAATGATCTATCATTTTCATTATTGTTTGATCATATATATATATACACACACACAAGATTGGGTGTCTTTTGGGAGAAGACATCTCTCCTGAAAAGGCACCTTTTCGTAATTGATCACATGATTTATTTCATAACATTCTCCCTTGATCAATCTCTTCACTTGTATATCTCTACTACTTCTAATTAGGAGTTGGTGGCGGTCAGTCTAGCTCTCCTTCGTAATATCTCGATTCGTTGGATCTCGACATGAACGGCCGAGGTGTTGCTTAGATATGCTTAGCTTAATGTGTATATGAAAAAATTATACTTTATTATATGATTTAAGATCCTTTCCACTTATATGTATCAATTTTTTTGTGATTTAGCTTTCGCATACGGCTCCTCCCTCCTAGTATCTTATAAGTTCCTCTAAAAACCCTGTAGGAAAAAATATGAGGAATAATCGCATGATAGTAATATGTCATTGAAAAACTCCTGTAAAACCCAATGGGAAAAATATCAGGAGAAAAATGATATGACATATATATGTATACTTGTATTGATATTGCCTCGTTAAAAACTTTAGATGAGAAATCTTGATAAAAAAACTCACTAAAGAAAATAGTGCAATATGATGATCTGATGATCATAAACAGGTTATAATCAGAAGTTTACTCCCCCTGAATTTTGCAACTCCCAAAGCCGTCTCATACCAATTCCATGAACATATATCTGGAATAAAATTGTCGGTAGAGATTTTGTGAATAAATCGGCAAAATTCTCACGAGATTTTATTTGCAAAATATTTATGTCCCTATTTTTCTGTAATTCATGAGGATAAAATAACTTAGGAGCAATGTGTTTAGTGATATTGCTCTTTATATAATCTGCTTGCATCTGTGTAATATAAGGTATTATCTTCGTAGATAATGGTGGGTGACTCAAATAAATCTACACCACATGACTTCTGAATGTATTAAATCATTCTGTGAAGCCACACGCACTTGCAAGACGCTTCATACAAAGCGATAATCTTAGATTGATTGGTGGAGGTTGCCACTAGGGTCTGCTTTTGATGACTTCTATGAGAAAACTGTACCACCGTTTAAGAAAATAAATCTAGTCTGAGATCTGACATTATGGGGATCAGATAAATAGCCAGCATCCGTATATTCGATCATGGTCGTATCTTGGTTTTTTGATAGAATAAACCAAGATCTTTTATACCTTGGAGATATTTGAAGATGTGTTTTACACCAATCCAATATTTTTTTTGTTGGATATATGCTGAATCTTGCCAGTAAGGTTACTGCAAATACAATATCTAGCCGGGTACTATTTGCGAGATACATAAGTGCACCGATATGGCACTAAGATATGGAACTTAATTATGTACCAATATCTCTTCATCTTCATCTCTAGGTCTAAATGGGTCTTTTTCCCTATCAAGGGATCTGACGACCATAGGTATTTTTGATAGACATGATTTATCCATATTAAACTTCTCCAGAATTTTCTGGGTATATGCAGACTGGTGCACAAGAATTCCTGAGGGAATGTGCTCAAGTTGTAGACCTAAGAAAAATTTGGTTTTGCCAAAATCTTTCATCTCAAATTTCGTGTTAAGATGATTGCCTGCTTCTTTTATATCTTGTGTGGTTCTGATGGTATTGAGATCATCGACATATACTGAGATAATACAAAATCCAATTGAGAATTTCTTTATGAACACACACAGACAATCATCATTGTTTGAGTCACTCTTCTGCAGAAAGAACTCACTCAGTTGATTGTACCACATTCTTCCCGACTGTTTCAAGCCATATAATGACTTTTTGCAAGTTTACACAACACATGTTACGATTTTCTTTTGGATTGAATTTGAAACCCTCAGTACTTTCATGTATATATAGAATCAAGTGACCCATATAAATATGCAGTCACTACATCTATCAACTGTATGGATGAATTCATTTGTACTGCCAATGATATTAGATATCGAAACATGATTCCACTCATAACAGGATAATATGTTTCATCGTAATCGATGTCAGGTCTCTGCGTGAACTCTTATGCTACAAGCCTCGCCTTGTATCTCACCACCTCATTGTTGAAGACATTATGAGAAGTAAGTATTACTGAGGTAAATACCTCTCTTTTGTTAAGCGAGTGCAATTCTGTCTCGATTGCTTCCTTCCATTTTGACCCAATCTAAGTGCTTGAGGCACTCTGCCATGGACTTTGGTTCCGGATCCAGGTGAAGGTTTTAAGCAATCTATGAAGTAAAGTTTGTGTCGATAATTGTAGTCTTTCTATTAAATAATTCTCTTGAATCAATATAATTTGTGGAAATTTCATTTACACCTTTTAACTCCTCATGATTTCTCTCAACGATGGAGTGAGGTGGTTTCGATGTCCCAGCATTAGAATTGATGTGCACATTTGCGCTAGGTCCTGGATGTTCAACATCCAATTGGTGTCTTTCAACTTGAGGTTGAATTGCATTTACTGCTTGAGGATGCTTCCTCTTTTTTCTGTGGATTCTTTTGGGAAACCATATCTCTCGCGACCAAATTTCTCCCCCTCTTATTATTATTCGGGAGATGAGTGGTTTTGTTAGGTACCTGCACTCTTTCTAGTACGTTTACAGTGAGGATATGTGATTTAGTGACACCTTTGTAATTAGTAAATGCATCTAACAGATTATTTGCAATGTGTTGCAAATTTATGATCCTCTGAACTTCTAGTTTAGATTCTTTAGTACGTAGATCTAAGGACTGAATGCCTGAGACATTCCAATCTATTTCTTGGCATTCTTTGTGGTATTGATCTCCCCCTAATGCCAAAAAATTATCCTCATCAAATATGCAATCAGCGTACCGGGCTGTGAATAAGTCCACTGTTAGGGGCTCAAGATACTTTATGATTAACGGAGAATTGTATCCCATATATGATGCGTACACAGGTGCCCGATCTTCTGGTGAGGGGATAACTTCGATTAGACGGAAAATGACTTTGACGATCCAGCTATGAACCACACAAGAATAAGCGCCCGCAATCGCTAAACCACACTCCTAGTTGTTATCAACCGCGCCAAAAGCCCAGATGACCTGACCACGAAGGTCTATTCTTGCAAGCAATCGAAGAACTAGCAAGAACAAGGATAAAGAACACACACATGAACTGAGGTTACAGACATGTTTATCGCTGCTCTAGCCAAGTCAGGAGAACAAGGTTATAGTTCCACACATGGGGGCAACTAAACTTAACAAAACCTGAGAAGATAGATAGCGGGTTTGTCCTATATATAGCCAAGAAGATGGCTGCTAGGAGTTGGTTTCACACCACTCTAATTACATGTGAACTCATCCAAACAATAATGGTGGCGTAGCACCCAAAGAGTGCTAGGTGTTGGTTTCACACTACTATAATTACATGTGAACTCATCAAAACAATAATGGTGGCGCAGCACCTGAAGAGTCTGAAACCGCTGGATTGTTTTGCTTGCTGCGTCCGGCATGAGTGGAATTTGATGATGAGGCTAGATCCATTGGAAAGAGCACGAAATTATCTTTCAATCAAGTACTCGCTCATCCCGAACGGACTCCGTATGCAAAAATTATGGCCAGTTGAAGGTGGACTGCTCCTGGGTGGACGTTCCAGCTTCTTCCTCAGGAATAACTTGTACTCTAACTTGTATTGAGGAGGGATGACGTCCTTGCTGCTCTAATCCATGACTCCTAAGCACAAGTACATTATTATGTAGTGGTCCATCCATTAAAACACAATTATGCAACCCGAGAAACGAGTTCACCTGTTGATTTAGCTGTTGTGCATGTGCTCGGGTAATTAGTCCTTTTATGTAGGTCAAATGTTGCTGATCACGAGAAAGATTTTGTTGATTGTTGACCATTGATGCATGGGCATATTCGACGTAGCTATGTCCTCATCATTCTCCCCTTCTTGCATTTGAGTCATCCTCGACTCAAGCTCACCTTTTAACTCGTCTTCAGCACAAAACATTCTCATGTAGGACCTGCATTTATTGAAATAAAATAGTAGATCCGTCTCTTTATATATTTTATAGATAATAAAAACATTTAGATGATTCAACTGATAATTATCCATATAGCTCAGCACTTCTTTCCAGCATATATTAGCATGTGGTAGAGGTGGAGACATGCCTTTCTTGAAAACGTCATCAAACATGGGAGGCGGCCAAGGTGGCAACAGAACTGATGTAGGTGATGGCGCCATGTACAAAGACCAAGGAGGCCAACTGTTTGATTGATCGTACTCTGGTGGGGATCGGTGAAGCCATGTAGATGCACCCTTCCTAGTAGATGTAGATGATGCAGAGGATGCCGTGAAGTGTCGCCAAATGGTCTTATCATTTTCTATTTCGTGAATTGGAGTTGTCCTCAATGCCATTATATTCTTCTGCAAAATGTTAGTAATGAGAAAGAGCAAAGCAACATGCATATCTCTTGTGATCAAATCAATGGCTCGAGAATCACAATCACCCAAACACTCCCTTTCATGGAAATTATCACATAGATTATAAACAGAAGTAGGGGTACTTGATACGATATTAAAATTATCAAATTGATCACACTATTGCATGTGAAATAGAGATTTCATATCTGAACAAATGTATACTCTATGCACTTTGTATTCTCCTTTATCATTATGTTTGCCGGCAACATGAAAAATATTTCGTGATAACCAGGGCAAATTAGAATGTACAAAAAAAATTTCCTTAAAACTTTCTAGATCACACAAAACATCAAATTCAATGTAACCTAAAGTATTCAAAGAAGACATCAATTTAAGCTCATCTTGTTCACTGGCAAAGTGGATAATATGTTTATAGTCAGCACAAGGATTTAATTAAAATATAAAAGTTTCATGCTCATTCGCTAGTTGTGGTGTGGATATAAGTGAAGCATTATCACACAACTCTACTTTATCACCAGGAATAGTAAGCAAATCATCATGTATCACAAGAAAATCAGCAATTGATTCTGTTGATAGTTGCTCTACGTTAGCATGATTCATGGACAATTTTATCTCTTCAAAATGATTTTCACCATGTGCACAGTCCATACTTTTTATATTACCTTCTAAATCATTCTCAGTGTTTGTAGGTGCAACTTCAAATTCCAGCTCTTCACATACGTATGGAGCAGCAAAGAACTCTTCTTTTTGCACATTTTCTTCTTCATCCTCTCGATGGTGTTCACTTTTCTGCAAAATGTTAGCTACAACATGAGGTGCAACAATGGGCACCTCAAATGAAGCTAAAAACTCTTTCAAAGATTCAGCAAGCTTGTTTTCAACTCTACAAGCACATTTTATCAAGCCTGACAGAGAGCTATATGTTTCAAAAACAAGAGTATCCGGAATTTCAAGATTAAGTCCACGCATGAACCTAAGCTCAATATATTCTTCACATTCTTGTAAACCACAACGCAACAAATGATTTTGCAATTCATGATAGTATTCCATAACAGTTTTAGAACCTTGTTTCAAGCGTTGAAGTTTAGTGAACAAATTATCAACAACAAATTAGAACATGATCATCTCTCATAAGTCTTTTCATGGCATTCCAAGTTTTCGGTTCTTTATTATTTCTAGATATATGCTTCCACCAAAGTATTGCATGTGACGTTAACACCTTAATGGCACTAATATTTTGTTTTTTAGATATGTCATACTTTGCAAATTCTTTGTCTACCGATATCTCCCAATTAATATATGCATTAGGATCGTACTCTCCAGAAAATGAAGGCAATGTAAATTTAATCTTTCCTAAGGGATCATCATGTACCTCCCGTGGTGTTGAAATGGTGCTCGTACGTTCTTTGTATCTCGAAATGTGAACTGTCTCTTCTCCTAGGATGCAGTTGGTCCAAGCACTACGACGTTGAGAACCTGCCATTGTTAGTGATAAACAGGAAAACACACAAGAGGTATGTAGTTTCCTATCACTACCACTTGCTGAAATGATCAAGTGTCACTCTCCTCTTGCTCTTTGCCAAGCTCTTACCAATTCTTACAAATGCCGCAAGTGGTGCATCTGGTGGTTGGTTCGTGATAAACCAAATTCAAATGTGAATAAAGCGATTGCAAGGCTATCACCTGTATGGTTAGTAGAAAGTGGAGCTCGGAAAGGCTTTATAATGAGTAGCAAAGGGAAGCAATCAGTCAATTTTAGAATTTGCATAAAACTGAATAAGTATTCGAGTCTAACAATTAGCCTATATTGCTGATCAAACAAGGATGGATATTAGGCTAAAACAAATGATATGGCAGTGGGTACAAGTGATAAACACAACAAAACTCATGAATTTGCAATTTGCAACTTGGGAGCACAAGATGAATTCCAACTTTCTATTTTGCTGATTTCTATTCACTAGACAGCAGGTTGGTATTTTGGTCGTAACTTTTGGTCAGATGCCTCTTTTTCAATGATTCTTTTTTTTTCTTCTTATTAACAGATTTTGAAACAACTTTTCTTTTGGGCAAACATTCTGAAAAGCAACTGAGAATTTTGCACAAATTTTGGAAATGCACACAGATGCAGATTTTGGGACAGCAATTAGGTCAGATTGCAACGCACCAAACTCTTTACTCCCTAACTGGATTTGTGCAAAAATTGGCGTGTGTATGCTGGGTTGAGTGAGAAAACTTATCCTTTTGGTCCCACTCAAAAATGATGCGGAAATTGAGAGTTATGGCATTTTTTGTTGGCGGCTACAGAAAGAGGATCTTTCAGGCCGAGATAGGGTTGTTTCTTTTTGGGTTTTATGGATAGATGTTGGGGTAGGGAGATGAACAAGAAGATGAATAGCAACAAGACAACACTAGAATGGATACAAACTCAATTTAGCAAAAAAAAAATTAACGATTGGAAGGCACAAGCAGGGTTTGGACAGCGAACAAACAATATTTTTGTGGGGCAAATTTTACGGACTCTAGGAAGAACACAATCAAACAACAAGTACAAGAACTCACCGGTCAACCGTTGCTCACGATACCAAATGATGCGCACACAGGTGCCCGATCTTCCGATGAGGGATAACCCGATTAGACAGAGAGAATGACTTTGACGATCCGCTACAAACCACACAAGGATAAGCGCCGCAATCGCTAAACCACACTCCTAGTTGATATTAACAGTGCCAAAAGCCCGGATGACCTGACCACGAAGGTTTATTCTTGCAAGCAATTGAAGAACTAGCAAGAACAAGGATGAAGCACACACACACGAACTGAGGTTCTGAACTTTTTTCTTCGCTGCTCTAATCAAGTCAGGAGAACAAGGTTATAGTTCCACATGGGGCAACTAAACTTAACAAAACACGAGGAGATAGATAGGGGTTTGTTCTATATATAGCCAAGGAGATAGCTGCTAGGAGTTGGTTTCACACCACTCTAATTACATGTAAACTCATCCAAACAATAATGGTGGCGCAGCACCCGAAGAGTGCTAGGTGTTGGTTTCACACTACTATAATTACATATGAACTCATCAAAACAATAATGGTGGCGCAGCACCCGAAGAGTCTGAAACCGCTGGATTGTTTTTCTTGCTGCGTCCGGCATGAGTGGAATTTGATGATGAGGCTAGATCCATTGGAAAGAGCACGAAATTATCTTTCAATCAAGTACTCGCTCATCCCGAACGGACTCCGCATGCAAAAGTTATGGCCAGTTGAAGGTGGACTGCTCCTGGGTGAACGTTCCAGCTTCTTCCTCGGGAATAACTTGTACTCTAATTTGTATTGATGAGGGATGACGTCCTTGCTGCTCTAATCCATGGCTCCTAAACACAAGTACATTATTATGTAGTGGTCCATCCATTAAAACACAATTATGCAACCCGAGAAACGAGTTCACCTGTTGATTTAGCTGTTGTGCATGTGCTCAGGTAATTAGTCTTTTTATGTGGGTCAAATGTTGCTGATCACGAGAAAGATTTTGTTGATTGTTGACCATTGATGCATGGGCATATTCGACGTAGCTATGTCCTTATGAATATAGATCCCTAATTTTCTATGAGGGCCCATTGATGTACGCTGCAATGGGGATATCGGTACATATACAGTGCAACCGAATTTTCACAGATGGAAAATACTAGGTTGATTTCCACGTACTAACTGCATATGAGAGATAGTATGATATGCAGTTGGACGAATTTGCATTAAGTCAGCGGCGTGTAAGACCGCATGACCCCAACATTATGTTGGTAAGTGACAATTCTGTAGAAGTGGTCGTGTGATTAATTTGACTCTCTTGATAAGAGATTCGGTTAAACCATTCTGGGTATATGCATATGGTACTGAATACTCTAGATTTATACACATAGCCAAAGAATAATCATTAAATGCATGCGAAGTGAATTCAGCTACATTGTCCATTCGAATGGATTTTATCCGTGATCGGGATAATTTGCCCTTAATTTGATAATTTGGATAAGTAATTTGGCAAAGGCATGGTTCTGTATGGATAAAAGACACATATGAGACTATCTTATAGATGCATCAATGAGTACCATAAAGTACCGAAATAACCTAGATAATGGGTCTATAGGATCACATATATCTCCTTGAATGCGTTTAAGGAAATTTAGTGATTCATTTTTAATTTTAAGGCAAGATGGCCTTAAAATTAATTTTCTAGTTACACATGTGGTGCAAACAAAATCTGATGATTTTAGGAAATTCGCAACATTTATGTTGTGACCAACAGAATTGTTAATAATTTTTTTCGTCATCCCTAAACCAGGGTGACCAAGGCGATCATGCCAAATCTTGAACTTATCATGATTCTAAAAAATTATTTTGTGCGCAACATGTGGTACGGATTTGATGTATGTATAGTACAATCCAGATAATAAGGAAGGAATTTTCTCAAACACTTGAGTTTCATATCCATCATGCTTTGTGATGTGCAAATATTTATTATTTGCTTCAGCATGGGCTTCCACATGGAAACCATTTTTACGGATATCTTTGAAGCTGAGTAGGGTACGAGTTGAATTGGGATACAAAAGTACATCTTCAATCACTATATTTGTACCTATAGGGAGAATAATTGTGGCTCGACCCGGACATAACATTTCCATTACTCTTTTTGAGAGTATGAAAATATTTGATTTCCCTTAAAATGGTGTTAGTGGTACAACTATCCACTAAATAGATTTTCTCTTCCATCAGATTGCCTCCCGTAAAATAGTTGATTGTAGAATCTCAACTTAAAGTTGATCTTATGAATAATAGAATTGTAAGCTACCACGGACTTGAAGTCCTAAAAGCGAAGGAGTACCATTCGCGTTGCGCGTCAGGCAGCAGTATTGCTCATTGTTGATCATAACGCTCCTTGAAGGAGTTTTTAAATAAAACAAATGGATGCTTCTCCATTAAGTACTCAGTCTTCAAGTCTGAGTGGAGGTGATGCTGAATAAAATGCAATAAGGCATATTTATATGCATATGGGATGGGTGGAGCATTTTCCCCATTTCGACAATGGTTGAGCCAATGCCGTGGTCATTCACATAGATTTTGACATTCATGGCCCAAGTTAAATAATTGCTTCCATCCAATGCAAGCTCAGTAAATTTTTTTATTGGAAATATCAGCCATGTCCTGAAATGATCATGCAACATATAGTCAATTTACTTGAGAGTAAATTGCATAGCATGAAATGCTGTATTTCAGTAAAAATCATGTGAAAATATTCTCAGAAGAGAATAGGTGTAGACCTTTAATATAGGACAAGCGACAAGTTGCTGCTAATGTTTTGGACTCTACTCCTGATGGAGTGGACGACACTATGTCACAGCCAAAAACATAGATTACGTACTATAAGAGATTGGTTATACACATTGAAGGTAATCACCATGTCGTAATACAACATAGTGTAGACCTACTTAGCAGTGGGTGAGTAACTGTTGCTATGGACATGGATTTCATCTCATAGAGAACGGGTGACACTACTGATCACAAATTGATGCCATAGACTCCCTTGCCTTGTGCTTTTATCAAAAACTCATAGAAAAGGTAATCACCATTTTTTCAGCATTTTGCATGATATTTCTGTGAATTATTTAAGCAAGTAGGAGACTTAAATAATTTATATTAGGTAGAAAATATTATATTCTGGGGAAAATAACAATGCTAGGAAAAAATTCTAAAATATTAATAATGTGTAATGAACTGCAAATATATAATTTAACTGCCAAACAGTAATATTACTGAGGTAATATTAAGATGCAGAAATGCACATTATTATACTGCATAACCCTGAGGGTCTAAATGTAGATAAACATAATTAAGACTAGCTATATACATAATTTGTACAAAAGCTGAGGACTTGACTGATTATTTTCTGAAGCGAGGGAAACTAAATTCGGCTGGAAAAGTAATTTCGCAAAAACCAGAGGGCTTATTTGCAGAATGGCCAAAAGCCTTTAAATTATTAGCCGAATTGGGTTGAAAAGCCCATTAGGAAACGACGGCTAGGGTTGGGAGCCGCCGCCGATTCAGACGAGCCGAATCATCGCCAGTTTGCCATCGTCCTCACCAGTGGGAGAGGAGAACGAGCCCCCCGCGATCTGTCGGATCCAACCGCTGCTGGGGGCTTTGCCCCACCCTCGAAGCTGAAGGCTTGGGCCGCTGCCATCTTGGACGCCATGAGTGGTAGGAGGAGGAGAAAGCGCCAAGGCCGGAGTGGCTATCACCGTGGTTGGGGAATACGCCGAAGGCATCTCGGGCTAGAGGAGGCGCACCCACTCCCGCCGCCTAGAAGCAAATCGTCGTTGCACCCTCCAAGCCGAAGGCTTTGCAATCACCATCTCGGCCACTTTGGCAGTGTCTTGCCATGCCATCATTGGCCTCCGGGTGCCTCTGCCCAGAGCTCGATGGAGGCTCGCCAGATGCTGAGAGAAGCACGAACCCGTCTTTGCCATGGTAAGCGCGGATGCGGTTGTGATGGTGGATGATAAGCGATGTGTGAGGTGTCGGCGATGATGTTTCTTGGAAACAAATCGAGCAAAAGGCGACATAGGCGATCTTTGGACCGTCGACTCCATGTTCGGGAGTGAGGTAAGGACATTGTGCACGTCCTCATCGTTGGGAGGCTAGAATGTTGATGTAGGGTGCTCCATGGGGAATGTAACATCCCAAAATTTGAGTTTTGGTATGTTTAAAATCAAAAATGAATCATTTGCAATTTCTTGAATTAACCAAAGCTTAAATTGAATTTTCTAATAATTATAAGATTTAATTTGATTAATCTATACATCAAATTAAAGGTTTCCAGTTTTTATTGGGTTCCTTGTGCTTCAAGGAATTTTTCTGTATTTTTGGATATTTTTCTGAATTTATTTGCTATTTATTTGAATTTATTGGCTCTTATTCGGATTTTTGTAATTTTCTTAAATTCAGAAATTAATTTTAATTTCCTTTTTCCCTTTCGGGCCGAAACCTTTTCTCTTGGCCGTTCTGTTCACCTGCCACCTTCCGTGTTCTTGCGACATTTCGACGCTTGCTTCATTACTAACCGTCCGTCCGTAGCCGATGGCGTGAGATCTTTCCGTATCGCCGCTTACGCCGCCGCCACCGAAACCCTAAGCGCCTCCGGTTTCTTACCGCGCCTTAGCGCGCTTCGGTCTCTCGAAGTTTTCCCGCCTCGAGGCTATTTAAATAACGCCTCACCTTTGCCAGGGGTTCGCTCTCTCGCCTAGCCTTCTTTCCCTTCTCTCATCGCCAGCGGAGGCATGTATGGTGGTTTCGTGTGATCTCGTCGGAGTTCTTCTTCCGTCGCATAAGTTTCTCGCCCGTATTCGCTTCGCCTCGGTGAGTCTCCGCCGCCCTTTTGGTACCATTGAGTTCACTCTTCATGCTCTTCCGGAAACCCTAACTCTTCGCTCCCCTCCATTGTTCATTCAGGATCGTCTCGTCTTCTCCGCGCCCGGTGAGCTGCGCCGCCACTCGCCGTCGCTCTTCCTCCGTCATCCTCGGCCAAATCGGATCGTCCCAGTGCGGCTAGATCTGCGCCACGCCGTTCGCCGCTCATCTTCAACGCGCCGCCGTCGGATCCTCATCCATCGGTAGAGTCGCGCCCGCGTGTGCCGGTGAATCTGAAACCCTAACCCTACGCCGTGTTGTCGCGGCGTGGCGCCATGTGTGCGCCACGTCGTCTCGGCCGCTACGTAGTTGCACGTGTCCGCATACGTCGCGAAGCCATGTCACGCCCCGTGATGGCCAACTCACCGCTATAGTATCGCGTGTCATCACATATGCGCGTGTGAGCCACGTGCGGCCACATGTTCCTGTAATGCCACCTCACCGCGCGTGTGTGCCGTATGTCGCCGCCACAGACGCCACGTGAGCCATAGTCATATGTGTATGCCTTGTCACCCATAAACCATGCACGGTCCACCATAGGCCGATCCAATGACACAAGGACCCCACCGGTCAGCCACGACTATTATTCGATTTAAACCCGAATTTCAGAATATTCAACCAATCGCTATCCGACACGTGTCAACTCTATTTAATTTCTGATTTTCTCTCCCATTTAAACTTCGGAAGCCCCGTTCTCCTCCGTTCGCACTCCGATTGGAGTGATTCAAATTTCTAAATTTTTGTAAAATCAAGATCTATCTGTTGGTGTCATTTTTATTAATTTTTGGATTTTATTTATTTCTGCTTTATTTATTTTTGCCTCGTTTTGCGTGTTTAGCGTATGAAGCGGTATAGCGGTTGAGCAAGCGGAGCATCGATGGAGGTAGCAGCAGCGGAAGAGGGTGAAGGCAAGTCGTAGACCTTTGATCATATTGAACCCATGTTTGCAAAAAGTACTTTGTTTTATACAATTGCATGCTATTTGTGTAACAATGCTAGTTCTGAGGAGTAGCTATTTACTGTTTGAGTATGCCTTTGATTATTGGTATGCGGGTATCCATTGTTAACCATAGGTTGGGACATTATTAGTTGGACAATCATAGTACCAGCATTGGGTTATCGTAGCTATGCTTAGCCATGCTTAGTTGTCCGATGGGATTCATATCACCTGTGAGCTAATGTTAATCTTGACTTAATGAGATATTGAATTGTGGTCATTGACCCTTTGTTGTAAAACTTGTTGTACCAAGGCAGGGGATGCCATTGGTTTTGGGTTGAACAAAATGTTTTCCCTCGGGCAATTGATCGTGCAGTAAAGGGGGTGCTGTTTGGCACATTGGGATGTGGCTGTCTTGCCTGAGACAATTTAAGGACTTAATTTTGTGCGCCATTGAACTGGGCCTAACCGTGCAACCACAAGTCCGGTATGGGGCGGACCTAGTGATTAATTTGCAATGTCGGACTTGAGTATTGCCGGTTGTTGGTGTGGGGTCCAAGATGGACGGAGTAGACTCACATGGCTCAAGAGGGCCCCAGAAGCTGAAACCTTAGAGGGCGATCTTGGGTTTAGACATGCATTGTAAAGGCTTTGTAGTGATCTCTCTGCGAGCACACCAAAGGAAGTGTGTTCTTAGCGCTTAGCATTAAGGGATGATCATGTCTTGTGGGTAAAGGCTGTATAACCTCTGCGAGTGTAAACTATTAGAATAGCCGTGTCATGGTCATGGACAAGCAGAGGATTTCACACTTTGGGTATAGAGTATTTTCTTGAAATGTGGAATGGTTGGGATGTGAGCAGGGAGTTCCTTTGTTGTTTTGTTGTCTCAAGCTATCTTTGTTGAATTGTGTGGTTGATAATTGTTTGAATGATGTGGGGTGATGCCTCGTCATTACGTTCATGTTGTCTACCATTGATTTATCGATGATTTATTATTGTTTTATTCAAAGCGCCTTCAATCTATTTATTGTATTTAAATTCAAGTTATTGCTTTACGCAAATGAACCATATAACTATCCTTTGTCAAGCCGTGCATGAATATATTGCATCATTTCCTCACGGCTTGTTGAGTCGCTTTGTACTCACGGCTTTATGCCCTTGTTGTTCGATTCTTTGAGGAAGGACGGTAATGAGTATCAAGAGGAGGAGTACTATGAAGACTAACGTCGACTAGGAAGGCGTTCCCGAACGATTGCTATGGCATGTCGAATAGCCTAAGTTATTTTATTTCCGCTGCAACAGTTTATTTGTTTCTTTATCCAAGAGGCATTGGTGTATGAATCTTGACCATAAGGTCGTTTGTTTGATTCAATAATAATTTGTTCTTCTTAGTTATTTCGATGTATGGAATGATATGTCATCTATGTTTCCCTTGTGTGCACTAAGCGTGATCCTAGACTAGTGCAGATATACCTGAGGGTTTGGTTGCATATCCGGGTCCCGGCAGGAAGATAAAAACCTCACCGTTCTTCTAGCCTCCGTGTGCCTCGTGATGTTGAAGTTGGTGACAATGTTGAGCAGATAACTTGATTCTTGCGGCGTCAAATGCGCTTGACCGCCTCTCCTCTGCGTGCCCTTGTGAAATTGCTCGTGTGTGGTAGAGCGAAGCAGTGCTGATAACGCGTTGTAAATTAAATGAATAGAAGACGCAAGAGAAGTACTCAACAAATGAGATTGCTAATGATCCATCATTCTCATTAGTGTTTGATCATATATATACATATATATATACCTATATATATATGTGTGTATATATATACATATATATACACACACACACACAAGATTGGGGTGTCTTTTGGGAGAAGACATTTCTTCTGAAAAGACACCTTTTCGCAATTGATCACATGATTTATTTTATAACAATAGGGTTGTGCAGAGCTCTAGGCTCTAGCTGCGAGGCAACGAACAATGTCACAACGTAGCAGAATGAAAAAGAACATAATAGTGGGATTAAGAAACTGTAAGTACACTATGATTAAATATTTTAATAGCTATATAAGCCAAGATTGCCAAAGCCCCCTATTCCATTGCTTTTCTTTTTAAAAAATCCAATCTAAAATAATGAAGAGAAAAACAATATCCTGAACACAGATGAATGCCAAATCTCAACAAGGTGGGCCGAACCTCCTGGGCTACATGATAGTGGGCCGGGTCCAATTGCTCCCTAGGCCCAACGCCCCACCTGTCAGTCGCGCGTGATGCAAACCCCTCGACCCTTAGTCGCCGTCCCTCCCTCTATATAAGCCGCCTCGGCGCTCCCCCCTCCAAACCCTAGCCGCAGCTTCCTCGTCACTTCTCGCCGCCGCCGCCGCCGCCATGGGGAGAAGTAAGCTTACGATTTCCCTTCCCTCTACATTTCCCTACATGATATTCTCGTTTTCTAGTGTTGATTTGGTCGTACCGATGTTCGATGCAAGCGTTTGAGATAGAGGAGGGGGTCTGGCTCGGATCCGCCGTAGTCGTGCGTAACTACTCCCAAAATTGCATCGGTTTGTGTTTGGGTGATTTGCGGAGCCAATCTCATGTGCGTGGTTGGTTTTTTTGCGGTTGATTCGTGAGAACTTGGGAGGATAGCTGTTCTGTGATTACTAAAGTTGCGCCTATCTCATTTATTTTCTTAAATTAGTTGGCTGCTTGCATCATAGAGCTAGCGACAACGCCATCTTTGGTTTCTATGATGTGAAGATTGATGTTTTATCGTCTATATTGATAGTCTGTTAGGAAGTGAAGATCCGTATGGTATTGCTTAAAAGTTATACCACTCCGGTGGTTGCATCTATTCGTAGGATAAGACCTGTGAATCTCATTGAACTGTCTTGTGATGGTTACGGCTAGTGCTTGTAGGCCTTACATAGTGCTATGTTTTCCTGGTTAAAATTGGCTTGCTCGTGAGTTGGACGAATAATGGTAGTGGATCTCATTTACTTCATGAGCATGTTTTTCTAGTGATCTGTTCTTTGCCGTGTCAATGGTATAGCATAATCTGCCTAAAGGCAGTCTGATTCTCCAGGTTTGTTTCCAACTAGTATTGTATGCCCTGTGAAAACTAAAATGGTGTGTTTTTCAGTAGTATGTGATATATATCAGGGGAGGTTTGAACTGAGTTCTACACTAGGGGCTATGTTACACTGCATTTTCCCCCTTGTTTTGAGTTGTCAGTAACAAGCTTTGGTTTCTTCACATTGGTTAGGACCTGCGAGGTGCTATCGCCAAATCAAAAACAAGCCATACCCCAAGTCAAGGTACTGCCGTGGTGTTCCTGATCCCAAGATCAGGATCTACGATGTTGGAATGAAGAAGAAGGGTGTGGATGAGTTCTCCCACTGTGTGCACCTTGTCTCTTGGGAGAAGGAGAATGTCTCCAGCGAGGCTCTTGAGGCTGCCCGTATCGCGTGCAACAAGTACATGACCAAGTCCGCTGGAAAGGATGCCTTCCACTTCAGGGTCCGTGTTCACCCGTTCCACGTGCTCCGTATCAACAAGATGCTTTAGGTGTGCGGGGCTGATAGGCTCAGACTGGAATGAGGGGTGCTTTGGGAAGCCACAGGAACCTCGCCAGGGTGGATATTGGCCAGGTCCTACTTTCTGTCCGTTGCAAGCCCAACAACGCTGTCCATGCCAGTGAAGCTCTCCGCCGTGCCAAGTTCAAGTTCCCTGGCGCCAAAAGATCATTGAAAGTAGAAAGTGGTAAGTACAACAGAGGGCCAATCATCCAATTGAACAACACCTCAATTGCTGAGATGCCCTTCTTGTGATGAGTTCTATGTGCCAGTTCTTTAATTTACACTCATCATTTTCAGGGGCTTCACCAAGTTCAACCGTGATGATTACATCAAGTACAAGAGTGAGGGTAGAATTGTGCCTGATGGTGTCAATGCTAAGGTACATATACTTTTTCCTTAGCCAGTATTTATCCCTTATGTGTCAGGCTGTGAGCATCTTTTGTTGTTAATTTTAGCCTTACAGTTTGCATGTTCAGTTAATATTTGGTCATCCCAAGATGACCACAGACATTGGTAATACATGGCTTATTTCTGAAACGTGCTGTTTTGTGACTTTTGTCTGCACTTCTCTTTTGAAAAGAAAATTGAAATGCTTTTTGTAAGAATTAATATGTATAATCTAATTTCTATTATGTCCTTCTGTGCAGCTGCTTGGTTGCCATGGCCGACTTTCTGCCCGCGCCCCTGGGAAAGCTTTCCTGGCAGAGGACATTGCTGCTTAGACTTCTATCTGTGGGAACGGCACTTTGTTTTATCCAACCTTATTTTGCTTTGTGGAACTTGAATTTCCAAGTGTGTTTGGTGCTATATCGCCTTGTGTGAACCTGTCCTGTGTTGAACATCTTTATCCAAGAAATTAGATCTGTTTTGTGTCGGTACTACATGAAATGGGTTGTCTTCGAATTCGTTCATTTTCTGTCATCCTAATCGTGGTGTTTATACTGCTATATCGTTCTGAGTCTGAATTTTGCAGATTGCTTAACATGTTAATCATTTCCGTATGCTGCGGTTAAAATTTATGGTTGTGAAGCTATATGTTTTTTTTGTCTTTCTTTTTTAACCTTCTCGTAGCCTATTGGATTATCTGGTTGAATTGTTTCAGTCCGTTTCCAACATAGAATTCCTATAAAAAATTAATAGGAAATCCATTTGCCACTCTCTCGTTCCAAATGGATTCATATCGTACAGTGTTCAGAATGGTCTTATGAATGCCATCACCATATCCATCTAGGAAAGTTCACTTTTCAGGTTTTCAACATGTTTCAACCCTGAAACTTCCAAGAGATGTGTTTCTATGTTTTTTTAAAAAAATTGTATAAATATTAAAGTTTGAATAAAAAGTATATACTAATTACTTCTTTGTTTGATTCAAATTTTTGTGTAATTTGTCCAAATTGGAACCTTGAACGAAAGAAACTATCCACTTTATCCCATTCAACCTAAATTAGGGTGGTTTTAGTTAACGTGGCACCAAATAAAGGTGGTTTTGGCTGATCTGGCATGCAAGTTCGCAGAGCTTTAGAGTTTGTAAAGATTATTTGGCACAACAAAAAGCAAACTGTTTTTGCCCACGTAGCACACACATTTTGGCCCACATGTCATACACGTTTCCTCCCCTTCCTCTTTTTTCCTCCTCCCCTCTAAGCTCGAGCTAGTTGGGCTGGGCTCGGCTCGCCACATGGCAAACGACGTGGAAACGAAAAGCTAAAAAGCGCGTTAGCAGTGGTAGGTCACGAGGATCTCATCGGTAGCTTCGGGTGCGACGGAGGGACTTCCAGGTGGTGTGACGACGGCGAGCAATATGGTGTCGAAGCTCCATGGACATGATGGACTGCAGTTGGCTGATGGGGAAGACTGAGGAGAGCATGAGGAAGCCAAGAGTGCGCTCAGCTTGGGACGGATCTCACCGGAGGAGGAATTTGACGCGGCGTCGAGCTTGGCCGGAGTTGGAGAAGACAACTCGATCTGACCAGCCACTACACAAAAACAGAAACTTATTAATGGTAAAATCATTTAGGAAGGTGGAACGCAAAAGATCACTGGAGCGGCGGGGACGCGGGGCGACTCGCCGCGGGTGCGGTTGCTGACGAGGGCACGAGTAGGCACCTCGCGGTGCACGGCGTCCTGGGCATGCAGGAAGATCGGGAACGTGCTGGTGGTCGGCAGGCTAGCTAGCAGGGGGAGAGGTGCGAGCCGGCGGGGATGACATGGCAACAGGTCAGTCTGCTGGTCCCCGGGTAGCATGCGCCTAATAAGCAAATTTTCCATTGGGCTTGGTCTGCTTGCTGATTGGTGTTGTTCCATGTCGCCATGGCCACCTACATTAGGGGCTGGATATCCAGCTAACTCGACTCGACTCGTTAAACTAGTTAAGATAACGAGCTAACTCGATTCGACTCGTTTTCTTAACGGATTGAAAGCTCAATTCGTTAAAAACTCGAGTTAGCTCGTTACGATGCTTATTGGTGGAGAGAGAAAACCTGTCATGGCGAAGGTGTCGGAAGCAAAGGCGGTGGAGGCCTTGACCAAGTCGGGAATTAGGGAATTGCGAGATGTGAAATAAGGAAAAAGAATCGTGCGAAGGTTGAAGGAATAGAATTAGGGTTACAAACTTATAGTATTTTTTACGACTCGTTAAGCTCGTTAACTCGCTCGTTTAACTCGTTATCTTAACGAGTTTAAAATCAACGAGTCAAATTTTCGAATACTCGTTAAACCTGCGAGTTTCGAGTTTTTTTTCCACCTCTACCTACCATAGCTTCCCGTCCTCTAAGGTGATTGGTGGTAAAGCTTTATTCGCACATGCTACTCGGCGCAACAGGCTGGTGCCTCTGGCAGAGGTAACGCGTGGGCGGTCAACAGAGGCGACAGACCGGCAACTGGCCTGTGGTGAGGCCGGCCTCGCTCCGACGAGTTAAGACCGGGCAGGTTGGGGCTTGAGGCGGCGCTATATTTCAGAGACCGGGAGCGACACAGACACGAGGAAGGAGGGCTGGAGGTCGCGGTGACCAGTGGTGTAGTTATTTGTTATTTGCTTGTTATCGTAGTGTATATTTGGTTCTCTGTATCATCCTAGTTTGTTTTGTATAAGTTATTTAGACTAGTTTTGGTTTACATGAGTGGATACAAGTTGAGTTGTTTAGTTGTTTGTTTATACATCTCACGGGTTGCATTAGAGAGAAATCTAATTTCGTATTTCTTCCATCCTGTATGAGTGGGTGCAATTGCATCCACCTAGTCTAGATGAACAGAAAACCAAACACGTGTCTAACAGATACAGTTGTATCCACTCATACGATTCAGACACCATACAAACAACCAAACACACTATGGTTGCTATATTGTTTAAAATCAGCCTAATAAATTTAATATGGACTATTTATTCATTTCGATCCAATGATCATATAGTTGTGGAGGACGCTTTGAATGGTTTTGAGAGTCAAAGGTTAACGTGGCCGTCTTTTAACTTGTATGCTGGAAAAACGAACGAATGTCATAGTCATTTCCTCTCTTTTCATACAGACCAAATGCCTCCGAATACAAAAATTGTTGATAGTTCTTTCAAGGAAAAAAGACCTCTGTTCTATATTTGGCTTCTTTCAGTGCTTTGTAACGTTTATTACTTACCAGCCAGCTGTGATGATTATATTTGTTTCTAAATTACATTGTCATGCTTCCTGGAAAATGATTAAGTGTTTATGTGGTAATTAATCAAGCCCTCAACGTACTTAATAATTATAGCCATTCAGTAAATTGCATACATCTTCATTTCCTTGTCTTCATATTGTATTCGTTAGATAGGAGGACTGAAAAACATGATAGTTGTTTACAATATTGCTATGCAAATTTGTTCTAGAATATGTGATTGCGTATGCTCCCTCCTTGCTTTAAGTTAATAATGTGAATGACATTATAGAGAAGGATCTTCAACTGTTGCATCACTTGTCTTTATTTTGCTTGTTTCAGAGGGAGAGGAAAATACCAATGCTTGTTGGGATTACAGTAGTATTAGAGGTGGGGGTCTTGCCGGGCGGCCGACTCGGCATGGGCTCATCGTGCTTCGGGCCTAAATTGTGCAGACTCACGATGGCCCATCGTCTTTCGCCATGCCGGGCAGGTGGCCAGCTCACCTTCGGCAAACCCAGGCACAACCCATTTGTTCTTCGTGCCTACTTTATGCCATGCTGGCCCAAATTCAGCCCATTTATACTATTGCTATGAGAGAAAATGACCACTGATTGATTTCTTTCTTTATCTGTCTAGGACTTTCTTTTTTCCCGATCGAAACAAAATCCTATTGTGTTTATTCTTCTCGATTTCCTGGTAGTACAGGAACGATGACCTCGTCAGACTTCTACTGATGCTTCCTCCAAAAGAAATTCCATCATTTTAGCACGCCATATTTTTCATCATGGTGAATGGTATTCTCTTTTCCCTCATGCCGCATGGATATTTCTCCACTTGGCCATTTCATGAACTAGGGCTCAATTGCACTCGGTCGCCGAAAATCTTGATGATGTGTTGTTTTCATCTACAAGCATGAACTAAACTGCGTCTTCTGCTTCGGAGATGGCAAACATTTCCCTTTGTTTCGCTCGGAAAATAGCATCTTATGTTTTTTAAATGACAGGAATAGATTTACCAATACTATCTATCCAACTATGCAAGTAGCACTTTTCTCTTGAAAAGTTCTTAATTATCAGGTCGATTGGTGTTTGACCTCCATATATATATATATATATATATATATATATATATATATATATATATATATATATATATATATATATATATATATATATATATATATATATATATATATATATGGCGTATTGGTGCAAACTCTCCTTACGGTGCAAGCGTGAAAACTCACCACAGGCCTCTGGATCCTCCTGGGCCGGTTCGAGATCTTGAGAGGTGGGATTCCACCATCCACTTATGCCAATTAGCAGTAAACCCCCCCGTCTAATCCGAAATTGAAACTCACGAGCAGCAGTTCATCCCGTCCCATGCAAACCATCGCGATCTGGCCGCCGCGCATGCTCCTCCCGTCGCCCTCGCCCTCTCCAGCCGCCTTGGCCTCGCCAGCGCCTCCGATCGCGATCGGCAGCGCGCTGCTCCTCCCGTCGCCCTCGCCTACTCGCCCAGCGCCAGCTCGGCCCTCGCCGGTGCTCACACTTCGCTCGCGCGTCCGGAAGCGAGCCGCTTGGCCTTCGTCGTCGCCCTCGCGCGTCCAGAAGCGAGCGCCCGGCCTTCGCCCTCGCTCAGGCGTCAGGAGAGCGCGCCGGTAGCCCTCGCCTAGGGGTGGATATCGAGTGACTTCGACTCGACTCGACTTCGACTCGTTTAACTTCGGTAGGTTTCGAGCAGCTCGAACTTCGACTCTATATAATGTGAGCTCGAACTTCAACTCGACTTCGACTCGTTAGAAACTTCGAGTTGGCTCGAGTTAGCTCGTTTGGCTCGTTAGTAATGTGAGCAAGGGAACTAGAATATGCACATAAGAACTGGTTATTTTTCAAGATTTAGTATCGGACATACTCAATATGCACATAAGAACTAGAATCAGAAATAAATCTCTTGCGTTGGATAAAATCATCACGTAGTAATATAATGTCAGATTACTAAACTTAAGCATTCACATGTGACAAGATCTGGTAGCAACATTAGCAACATTCTTGTAGCAACATTATGCATAATGTCAGATTACTAAACTTAAGCATTCACATTCTGGTAGTAACAAGATCTGGTAGCAACATTCACATGTGCTTAAATATAGTTCCATGGCCTATCTGCATAATGTCAGATTACTAAACTTAAGCATTTCAGTAGAAGCAACCATCCCAAACCAATCAACAAGTCCAAAGGAAAGATTTTGAAGATGCAGAAGCACTTCTTCAAATGAACTGCACTTATCAATCTCACAGCAACCGCACCTTCAGGATTCAGCCAAGTCCTATGGGATCAACTGGGATCGATCTTGCCTGCTGAAACAAAAATTGACCTTAGAGCAATCCATCCAAGAAAGTAAGGATACTTACCAACAAAAGAAAGCAATTGCAAGGTCAGGCGGATTGGGAGGAGGAGCATGGCCGGAGGAGGTGGCGCGTCGGAGGCGGAGGAAGCCAGCGTCGGGGGAGGCCGTCGGAGGAGGAGGAGAGGCGCGACGGAGGAGGCGACGGCGCCTGAGCAGGCTGACGCGGGAGGAGGGGAGGCAGCTGTCAGTGAGGCGGAGGAAGCGTCGGAGGGGGCGAGGGCTCGTCGGAGGAGGAGAGAGCGCCGGAGGACCAGGCGTCGGAGGGGGCCGACAGCTCGCTAAAGGGAGGGAGGCCCGTCGTGGGAGGGAGGAAGCGGTCTGCCTGTCGGCAGGGGAGGAGGATTGGAGATTTGGGGTGGGGTGAGGCCGTGAGGGCCTGTGGTGGTGAGGAACTCTTGAGGGAGGATTAGGGGATTTAGGGTTTTTTTGAATGTAACTCGATTAACTCGTTAACTCGCTCGAAAACTCGTTAGCTCGACTCGTTTAACTCGTTTTTTTAACGAGTTCAAAACCCAGCTCGACTCGACTCGTTAAGAAGCGAATTGAGCGAGTCGAGCGAGTTTTCGAGTACTCGTTTAACTTCGCGAGTTTGAGTTTTTCCACCCTACCCTCGCCCTCGTAGCGTCAGAGTCATACTTTTGTCCCGACAAAATAAAAGGTACCGATAGTACAACTACTCTCTAATTTAGTAACGTCGGTATAGGAATTGATCATATAAGAATTCATGAGTTAAAACCATTGGTTTTTATGCAATACTTTACAAGTTTGATTTCCACGGGATGAGCTAGGTTTATGAATTTCAGTTAGATGTAGTATTCTAATTGAAAATTCAGGAAAATATTCAAAACAAGGAAAAGGCATTCTGCAGGTTGACGACTTGAAACTTTGTCCTGATCTGCCAAAGTGGGTCTGCCTTAGAATATTTGATATGCCAAGAAGATAACCACTGCATTGCTTCTTTTAAGCATATAGATTAAAAAATTGTTTTGACTTGGGTCATCACTTGAGCTAGCCAGCAGGAGACCAATTCAATTCAATTCTACTGTTGCAGAGGTAAGCTAGCTTCTTTGCTTCAAGAGGGGACAAGTGTGTGTATCCACCCAGCATCCCCTAGCTAACCCATGCGCTTATCTTCTTTTAATAAAGTTCCCAGTGGAGTGCATTGTTGGCTGCTTAATTAGCCAGGGAAGCTTAGTTTAGCCTCATTAGTTAGTAGAGTCAACGGGTATATGCATCTTGTGACAAATGGGCATTATTGTTCTGTTCTCCATTAGAATAATATCTTGCCGAGATCATGTTCCTTCCATGCATATATATAATTGGTTATTTTTTCTCCATTGGTTTGATGACACGGTCTCTCCCTCATGCGCAAGCCGGACACGGTTTAGACGGAATTGTTGACCAGATTGCACCGCCCGGCATCCGAGTGCGCGATCTTATAATGGTGACAATGTGCAATGATCCTCCTATATTGGTGCATACGCCTTCAGCATTGGTGGCCAACAATGATGTTTGTAAGGCACCCTCATGCCGTGACGATGGGTTTAGTACACCGAAAAAATGCGCACCTCCATTCTGTGTAAGGGCATCTACAATCTATATTCAGCTTTACAAAAATGATTGTAAGAATTATGTGATGAAAATGAACCTATTCTATTGTAGGGGATGACATGCACACGGAATTGCTGTTGAGATGGTGCCGGTGCCGGGATGGAATTTCCGATGTGAAGTCCGTTGAGACATTTTACAAAGATTATGCCCATTTAATTGGATTTCCGGTTAGTGTTGGACAAATGAAAAAGGTGAATGATGTGGTGTTATGGAAAAGGTTTTATTGCTCAAGGAAGGTTTCGTGATGAGAAGGGAGAAGAGAATTTGGATTCTAAAAGTAGAGAAAACGTAATCAAAAACTCACTAGGTGTGGATGTGAGGCCATGATTGCTATCAAACTCACTAAGGAAAATAGGTACACAATATTTAAGTTCCAACTTTGTGCATGCACACGCCTTGTCACGCCATCCAAGAAACATTACATACGGTCAAATAGAGAAGTAAGTGAGAAGGCCAAGACAACATTGTTTGATTGTCATAAAGCTAGCATTGGCACCTCCTTGGCATATAGATATCTTCGTGTTAGTGATGGTGGTTTTGAGAATGTGGGATGCACAAAAGAGACTTGCAGAATTACCATGCTAGCTTGAGAAGTAGTATAACATGTTCAGATGCACAACTTTTTGTTGATAATCTTGCTAGAAAGAATTCTTGCAATCCAGCGTTTTATTTTGACTATGTTGTTGATGACAAGGGTAGGTTGGTGCACATCTTTTGGGCAGACACTACTTGCAGAAAGAATTATGTCCATTTTGGAGATTTGGTCTCTTTTGATGCTACATATAACACTAATAAATACAACATGGTCTTCACACCATTCACAGGAGTAAATCATCATGGTGGGTGTGTACTGTTTGGGGCTGCATTGATCTCTAATGAAAAAATTGATTCTTACGTATGGTTGTTCGGTACATTTTTGAAAGCTATGGGAGGAACTGCACCTAGGCTTATCATTACTGATGAAGATCCCAGTATGAAGGCAGCAATTTCCATTGTTTTCCCAGAAAGCAAGCACAGATTATGCATGTGGCACATATTGAAGAAGCTTCCAGAGAAGGTAGGTCCACAAGTGAGGGAAAATCCTGTATTTTACAAACGTATGAACTCATGTGTATATTCCTCAGAAACATGTGTGGAGTTTGAGTTAGAGTGGTCATCAATGATTGCTGATTTTAGCTTGGAAAGTAATGAGTGGTTGGCTAACCGGTACCGCATTCGTGAATCTTGGATACCAGCTTACTTCAGAGACATATTCTTGGGAGGGATTCTGAGGACAACCTCAAGGTCAGAGAGTACAAACTCTTTTTTCAACCATTTCATTGGATATAAGCATGCATTGGTTGAGTTTTGGGTTCGGTTCGACACAGCAGTGGAAGAACAAAGAGATGGAACCGACACATGACAATGATAGCTGAACACGCCACTGTACTAAAGACAGGATGGTTGTTAGAGAAGCATGCAAGTGAGGTTTTACACATTCCAAATTCTTAGAATTCGAGAATCAAGTTCTTACTTGTAGGAGCATTGTGTTGTTGATGACATTAGTAAAGAAGGAAATTTAAGAATAATATGCATAAATGATGATAGTCCCAAGGTAAGAGAAGTCCGTTTTGATACTAGCACCATGATTGCCAATTGCTCTTGCATGTTATTGAAATGTATGGAATTCCTTGCAGCCACATTATAAATGTGTTACGAGGTGCAAAGGTAAATGAGTTACCGCTCACTACATCTTGGATAGGTGGACAAAAATTGCAAGAGGAGATCGATTTGATTCAGAGAGGACACATGTTGGAGGAGAAAGGAAATTCATCTTGAGAGGTAGAGATCGGAAAAATATTTTCTCATATATGCAAGGACATGGAAGATATCTTCCAACAAAATTTGGGCATTCGATTGGAATCAGTGCAAATTGTTAGAAATAAATTCGAGTTTTTTAGTGAAGTAAGGCAAGAGCTACCAGTAACCAACAAAGTAGGACTGAAGAGATGGAGGGTTCATTGGTACCCGACTTCCTACCTGAGATAGACATACTTCCGTGACCGATATCCACACAAAAGGTAGAGCCAAGAGAATAAAGGGCACTTCGATAAGGAAGGAAATAAACAAAAACAATATGAGAAGAAAAAAGAAGTATGAGAGGGCTGCACGCTTGTGCAAATTATGCAATGAGCTAGGCTTCCATGATAGTCATGAATTGTCCTAAAAAGTCCACATGATCTGAGTACTTATCAATTTTTGGTTTTCATTTATTTATGTGTTTTGATATCCACAAGTTTCACATAGCTACAATTGTATCAATGTGTTCTCTGCTAGTAGCCTTGAATAATGATTTTAATTAGTGGTCATTGACATTTCCAGGTGAAGCAGGGTTTTCTCAGCAGAATATGTTGCACAAGGGAAGGATCATATGGATATGGGGCATCAAATGGAGTAGCTGATTTAATTAGTGGCGATTATTATTTGTTAGTAACTGATTTAATTAGTGGTGATTGTTATTTGTTAGTACCTGATATGTTTCTCTGCAATGTATCAGGTGTAGGCCCAATTCCATGTTGGAAAAGATACTGATAAACCTTTGTACTAGTGGTTTCTTTGACTAAACGGTTTTGTCAATAATGTACTCTTCTATCCTGTTACCAATAATACTTTCCTTACTTTGGATAATCTTCAACTGTGTCCAAATTTAGTGAGACCCATTGCTGTTTTTTTTCTCCAATGTATAAAGGTGTATAAAGGTGGGATTCCACTCATCCACTTATATTAATCTGAAACCAATTACAGATATCAATCCGGATTGAAAAAACTTAACTGGACTCTAATTACAGATATCAATATTCTCAAATAAAATTGTGTCATATTCTCAAATAAAATTGTGTATAAAGGTGTATAAAGATGATGGAACTATTTAGGGTCATGGAGTATCATATTCTCAAATAAAATTGTGTAACAGACTTAGAGGTGCAGTATCATAGTCTCAAATAAAATTGTGTAACACTCAAATTCTGGGAAGATGATGGAACAATTTATGCTGCATTCATATGGAATCTCTGAAATGGTAAACTGAACATTCAAAATTCCATACACTTGACAAACAAATTTACAAAAAGAATTGTACGTGCCTGAGGCTCCAGGTGCTATGTACATACACAATTTTCAGCTACAAGCCTACAAAAGCATGTGTATGCACTCTTACAACAACCTGTACATACCACAAAATTTCAAACAATGACAATCACAGTACATAACTCAAACTGAACCACATTCATTTGTTCAGAGCCAAAGCTACGACGAACTTCATCAATCTCGAAGCTCCCGGTGGTGTTCCTACGGCGGCAGTACACAGTAGAGGCAGCGAGTGCATGGTGCGCAGGTGCATGGGATGGCTCACTTTTGGCTTCAGGTGGAAGCCTCCATCCCCAGCAAGCACAGATTTGACCCTACTGTAGTTATGGTCTTCTTCAGAAGCCTCTCTAGTGCTGGATGCCTGACAAATGTAGATAACCATTTGGAAATATGAGTGTATATAGCAGTACATGTTAGTAATTGAATGAGCTTTCCAATTTCCCAGATTAAAATGTATCGACAACTGACAATCACAGTACATAACTCAAACTGAACCACATTCATTTGTTCAGAGCCAAAGCTACGACTCAATTTAGTCTGCCGTCATACAAAATTCAATGTCCAAATGCAATGTACCTGGAGATATAAAAAAAAGCGCAAATTCCGAAATGATAAATTTACAAGAAAAGGACAAAGTTACTATTCATATAGCAATGTTCTCTATTTGATTCATCTAACATTGTTCAGATATGAATTCACCATATCCTTAGGTTTTCTTTTTTTTTTATGTTGATTTGGTATCTAAATCATTGTGATTTGAATGATTGTAACTAGCTATTGATCTGCACTAGATAAGTTTGCTTAGATAGGATACTCAGATCCAGCCCATGCAACAATCCTAGAATAATGCAACCAAATCATTTTCCACAGACATTACAGTTGTGAGAGTGACCGGTTTATGTTCCCTGCTTCTTTTAAACGATCGCCAGCTGCATTTGTTAGCTTTTGCCGTTCTGATACAGCAAGATCTACCAAGTTGATCCTACTTGTTCTTGAGAAGCTTGACCCATCCTCCAAATTCTGCCAACAAAAGTAACAAAGTTGGAAGGACTAAAAGGCAAACCACAAGTTATAGGAGGTATCTGAACTGAATATAGCATCAAACAAACATAAGCTTACTTCCTCTAACACTGAATGTCCTTACAAGCAGATGCTCCTATATGTACATAAGACTTTATTTCATTTATAAGAACAGCACAAGTACAAATCCAGATAATACCTTGGACTCTGACTTGATGAAACATGTAAAAACACAGTGCGAGCGTGAACTATCTGCATTTGCAGTAGTAGCCTTGGTTCTCCTGTTAGCCAATCCCTACAGCATCATTAATAAATTAAATTTTGCCATGAAAGAGAAGGGAAATATCTCAAATTTTCAGGCCATTGGGAAGCGTCAATCTTAAAGAAACGCGGCAACAGCACTAACACCAAATTTCCACAATTCTCACGACACCAACAACCATTCTTCAACCTGATAGCCACTTCTTAACCTGATAGCGTCGGAGGCCTGGCGTCGGCGGCCGGAGGGCTCTGTGGCGGCAAGGCTTCGGAGGGCTGGGCGGCGGGGATGGGCTGCGCGGGCGGGCGACGTCAGAGGAGAGGGCTGCTTGTGATCGGGCGCCACGGCCCGGCGCGATCGGGAGGAGGCAGGCGAGGGCGACGTCAGAGGGGAGGGGGCGGTCGGAGGGGCGACACCGTGATTGGGATGAGGCGGCGAGGTCGAGGGCGCACGGCTTTGGCGATCGGGAGGAGGAGAGGGACGGGAGGGCTGCAGCGTGAGGATAGGGATAAGGCGATCGGGAGGAGGCGGTCTGGCGGTTCAAGCTGCTCGTGAGTTTCAATTTCGGATTAGACGGGGGTTTCTTGCTAATTGGCATAAGTGGATGGTGGAATCCACCTCTGCAAGATCTGAACCGTCGAGAGAGGATCCAGAGGCCTAGGTGGTGAGTTTTCACGTTTGCACTGAATGAGAGTTTGCACCAAATACGCCTATATATATATATATATATATATATATATATATATATATATATATATGGCCCTATTTAGAAGAGCTCCAGATCCAAATTCAGTTTAGATCGAAACTTATAGACTAAAATAAAGTGAATTAAGTTTATATTCTTAATCTAAAATGTAAACAAGATGATCTACCTAAACACTCTTAATGTACCCACAACTTCGGTTCACAAATTTCGAGGTAGAAATCACTTCCACCAACTCCATGATTTTGGTGGAAGTGAGCTATCCAAAAACCCCCATAATGGTGCGCCAACCTGCTATGGTGGTCAAGTGTGTGCTGCCCATTTACTACAAAAAAACAGCAAATTCGTAACCATCGTAGACAGGTAATCTGCTGTACATTATCACCGTTCAATTAATTATGTATTTTTTTACCGGTTGTATAGAGATGTACATCATAGTCCAATTTTGTGGCACCATCAATAAACCCCCCTGGTCATTGGCTGCTTCATGTCTGCACCTGCTGCAACAGGAATGCCCAGCTCTTCAGCGGATTGTTCTTTTTTTTTTATAAAAAAAAAAGACAGAAGTAAGGAAGTACGTTTATACACGTAGTATCCATCGGCTGCTACAACAACTGCCCGGAGACCACTGTCCCCTTCACAGCCCGTCACACCACTGTCCCCTTCTATTCTGTCCTCAGCTAACCACCCTTCTGCACGTCGAAAGGTAGAGTGTGCCTTAACCCCTTAACCCTCCGTTGAGTCTGCCACTGTTTTTCTATGTATACATATAGGCACATGTATTATCATCGCTGTTAAATGTTCTTCGAGATTGATTTAAACTTTTTAAATTCAACCACTATCCTATCTGTTGAAGTATAAGTGAATTGCCTACCTTTCCTCATCAGCTTAAGCTTTTAGGTGAACTAGCTGGTGCATGCAACTCAATATGGTATCAGAGCCAAGAGGTCTCGAGTTCAAGACCCAGTTGGCGCAATTTAAGAAAAATAATTGCAGCCCACTTCTATTCCACGTCCATGTCTGAGGGAGCCTACATGTGAGAGGGATTGTTGAAGTATAAGTGAATTGCAGCTTAAGCTTTTAGGTGAACTGGTTGATGCATGCAACTCAATACTATCTTCTAATAGTTGAATATCTCTTGCATGAATCTTATGCACTCTTGAGGGTTATAAATAGTTCATGTGTCCATACGTACATGCAGTTTTCATTTTTGCCGAGATGCCTTTTGTTTTATCCACAAAGATTTTTTTTTTCTTCTGCTTCACGTACATACGGTACGGACTACGTACACACAGTAATTAATGGGGAAATATCCCATGTAAACCCCATATTCTGCTAACATGTAAACCATAACATGAACCGTTGCATGTGAATTGTACCACTCAGATCGAAACTCATTTTGCCCAAAATGACAACCCCGGCCCAGTCATCTGTACATTTGGATTAACCATCGTCCTCCTCCCAATCTCCATCCGAATGCGCTGCACCCAAGTTTTACAGTACCGAACCGAGCTCGAAAATCACCCTCTATCATTATCGATTTTCATCAAAAATCGGTAGAAACCGAATAAAATTCAAAATAAAAAATTTTAAACTTGGCGATCAAATAGTGGTTGAAATAAATCAAAAACTAACTAGTTTTATCAATTTTTCATCTATTTTTGCCGATTTTCGACCGGTTTACATAAAAAAAATCGGCACACTCAACGGAAATTGAAAAATTCAAGAAAAATTTAAAAAATGTAGAAAATGTTGGATATTCAAGTAAAAATAATGTGAGAACTCAAAACAATGACCACTTATACTAAAGTTCTGTTTTATGATGACATGATGAAAGGTTGTAATATTTGTAGGATAATCAAGAATATTCGATGAATGATTAGCACTACTAAGAAAACAATTATTAACGACGCGAAATGTAGTCATTAATAATCACTAATAGCCACAGAATTATGGTTTTTAGCCATCGTTAAAGGCTCCATGGTTAATAGTACTAATGACCATTTACAATTGTTTTTTAACAACAGGATAGTGTGCTATCATTAATTATGAAGAAACAATGACCACTTTTCTAGTATTAATAACCACTTTTTGTCACTACTTTGCTTCTTATTGTTGAGTATTAACGACCACTTTATAGTATTAATAACAACAGATTCTTTTATCACATCTGGTACCATATTTATATTAAAAAATAGTCCATCTAGTTTTCCCCGTTCATTTCTTAGAAACAAAGATATAATTTGGATTCCATAAAAACATCCCTGATCAATACCATGAACCAAAATTATATTATTATATCTGAAATATAAAATTAGAATGTATACATATCCATATACATGAAAGTTTTTCTTTTTTTTCCTTTTATATTATCTATATTTGGATCTGCTCAAAAACATATCCCAAATTCAGTTTCTCAAAAAAATTCATGCCAGATGTCAAAAGGCTATTAATACTAATTTTAGGAAAATTTTGGATAATTTTTTCTTCTAAATTTCCTGAATTTTTTAAATTTGAATTGAATCGATTTATCAGACAATTCCAAATCTCGAGCTGAACTGATATTTTTGAGCTATTTTCATCAATTTTTGAAACCCTAGCCGCACCATGATAGATAGCTGACAATTAGTTCTAGCATTTCAAATGTTCATGTTCATTAAGAAAAAAAATTACATTTCAGATTTTGTCAATACAAGGAAAATTATCTTCAAGATACTGCAACAAAATGCATTTTAGGATTTCATCTTCACGAATTTACATTTTAGGAGTTTTTCTGCTAGAAAATATATGAAAAATTACAAGAAAATAATGGATTTCATTTTTGGATTTCATCTTCAAGTTTTCAACTTAAAAGAAATTACACAAACCAAGAATTTTTTTTGTATGTTGGTTTTCGGATCCAACAAACTGCACGGACATTTTAATTCAAGCATGAATCAAGAACATGTCTGTTCAAGCAACAACAACAACATTTTGCATTTCATTTTTTCTTTTAAACAATCCAAAATATTGGATTCCTCGTTGAGATTCGAACCCGCTTACTAAAGAGTGCTCTAACAGAGGTACGAGAGTTGTCCAGTATTTCTACATGTGTTCCTCGTAAAAGGCAGTACAATTCTTTAAAAAAATTGATAACAAATCCGGTTAAAAAACAATGCAAACCGGTCCTAAATATATGAATATCGGTGTAAAAAACCGAGATCTTGATGAAATTGACCGTTTTTTTCGAAAATACTGTAGCATTTTGAAAATTTTGAATTTTTTTGTTCCACCTAGATTTAGGATATTGTATCTGGCCAAGATTTCCGAAATTTCGCCATGCTTTTGAACCATACCTAGCCCTTGTGATCGTCGCCATCACGCCATGCACGGGGTCAAAGAGGCCAGTGCAAAGAGAGGAAGAGTGTGAGAGAAGGAAGAGGGGAGAGAGTCAGAGAGATGAGGAGCAAAAGAGAGACCGGGCGGGACAATCAGGGGCGGAGCTGCCCATGGGGCTGGGTGGGGCTGGAGCCCACCCAGCTAGGCGCTCAGCAAAATACCCCCTCCGCGATGGTATTAGTCCATGGCCCATACGCGTAGCACAGAGATAATCACGCAGGTCAATTCTTCCGCGTAGTACAGAGGCAAGCAGGTCGGTTCGTCTTCAAATCAAATCGCGACGTCGCGTCTCGCGTGACTCACGTCACGGTCTCACGGCATCAGTTCGTCTTCCGCGTCTCGGCGTCTTCCTATATTTTACAATATGTCGATAGTCATAGTAGTTGATTTTAGATGTCTCTTTTTTAAGCCCCCCTCTTTAGAACTTTCTGGCTCCGCCACTGGGGACAATTGAGGTGGATGGAGGCGCTGGAGGGGTGATGTGCAAGCGTATAGAATGGATGCGTGGTTTGTTTGCAAAAATACGTCGATTGGATGAAATATCGATCTCAACGTCAACTCATAATAGGGTTCACAAATTCACACCGAATATATGGTTTATTTTGTCCCAAATTAATTTACATGCATGCGTTTACTGCACGCATGCTGGGGGCGCTATTCGCTGTGCGCTAGTAGCTCGCCGTCCCAGCCGAAGGCAGCACGTTCTCCCTCACCACCGTGACGGGGCAGGTCGCGTGGTTGACGACGTACGTGCTCACGCTCCCCATGAGAACCCTAGTGCCAAGGAAAAAAAAACACACAAGAAAATCGTCTGAGTCAGCTTCATGACAGGAAATCTAGTAGCAGTACGTGTAAAGAGCAGAGGAGAGAGCTAGCCGCGTGCCTCTTAACCGTGCTCAATCCCCTGTTTCCCACGACCATCCAGTGCAGGGGAATCCTCCCGACCGCTTCGGTCAGCTTCTTCGCAGGCTCGCCCCAGTACACCTTGGCAAACACCTCAACCTGCAGCAGTTTTCTTTCCTGTCAGTTCCAGTGACAGATCTAGGAAGAAATTATAAGTAGAGCAAGTTTGAAATATATACACATCTGGATATAAATTTGTTAGGTTATACTCTACCTATAGGGCAAATTTGTTGAGTTATACATTATATACACATCTGGGTATAAGAGGCATTGTAAATTGTAGGTAGGGCAGCAGCCCAACCTGTCATACTGTTAGGTCCACCCCGTCCGATCATAGTTATCGGATTACCTGTGAACCCCCGCGAACCGTAAAACACATTCACAGTGATAATTAAAAGAAAAGGTGACAAATCATAGCACGAACCCGAATTCCGTACCACCGTTCAGACGAATGGTGTGCGTTAGGTCTAGTACAGTACTCACCCCTTTCTGATTGGCGGCTCGCGTGAGGATCTGGAGCGTCTCCCTGTCGGGCGCCAGGCCGTAGATCTTGCTCACTCGGGGATCCGATAACTCCACCAGAGGGATCAGCGCTGAAATCAATCAAAACGCAAACGAATAGCAATTCCGTAAGGGAGAAAAGAAGTTCAGAAATGGCACTGAACTGAGCGTGCATGCCATGGCCGTGATGTGAGTCCGTAACGGAGGCTTGCTGGCTTACGTGATCCGTTCTGCTCCCAGAGGTGCACGACGCCCTGCTCGTACTGGTACGAGCTCTTGACGTGGACCAGCACGAGCCGGTCGCCGGAGCAGGCGAGGCTCGCCGCCGCCCACCGCAGCGCGTTCTTGCTGCTCGGAGAGAAGTCGACGGCGACGCCAATGTTCCTCCCGGCCATGCCAACCCGGCCCTTCCTGAAACTGCAAGACCGTGTGGAACTTACTCTCTCCAAAAGAAGAAGAAAGCAATGTGCCCCGAAGATAGCTGACCAGCTAGCTTCAGCTACGAAATGGACCAGTGGCATCAATTGCAGTCGCTAATCGATCAGGTTCTTACATATATAGGCGGCTGAAGGGCAGCACACTGAAAGGAGAAGAGATAGAACACAATATCTTCTAGCGTACTCGACTTCACCTTCTTTCCAGGATTCCATTTTGCCTTAGCTTAGTTGAACTCGCTCGTGTGTATCTTTACCGGATTCCTTTCCATCTCGGCGCTTCTAGTCCGGCGGCGACACGGCATACCGGCGGTTCGCGAATTAAGCGGACAGGAACACTGCATGCAAGATGGGGGCTGATGCAAAAATGTGAACAGATGAGCGATGCATGGAGAAAAAGCGGCAGAAAGGAAGACGAATGCGAGAGGCTTGCGGCGTCAGGAAGAGTGATCCGTTTGGCGACGAGAAAAAGGCGGCGAGAGGAATCGGATTCTAGTTCACTAGTTGTGTAACTTCAGTCCCCAGCAGCTTTGCTTTCGCCGAAATCCCAGTACAGATTGCTGCTTTTGTATAATAAATATATATTCGATGAATCTACAGGAAGCAAAACCATCTGCGGTTCGCAGCCAACGGTGACCGTCGCATGCAAACAAGTTCTTGTATTGTAATTGCGTTCAAGAGGTTAACACTTGTCATTAAAGAACAGAGAAGTTAACACTTCTGTCAGAGTAACGATTTCGACATACCGGGTGTGATGACCTGTGCCGTCATGCCTAGACGCGGTTTATTACTCGACAAAATCTGGAATAATAAGGCATGTCTGTTTTTGCTTTGAATTATCTAAAGATGATTTTAGATTGTGATCGTAGAGAAACTGATGTTAGAAATAAGGCCTAAGTGTCCCATTTATCTCTAATGCCAAAGCTACAAAGAATAATACTGTATTGCTAATTGAAAGAGGAGAATGCCAACCTAAAAAGGAGAGCTCTCACCATGCCTTGTAATGAGGCATATGGAGGGTGAGGAGCACGGCTAAAGTCACATGCACGCGCGCACGCGTATTTTCGAGTGTTTTTCCGCGTGACTTGTGACTTGCGACGTTGCGGGTCGTCGTGTCGTGAATTAAATTCCTGGTGCGTTTAAGTTCTTTTTAATCTTCGGTTTCTCTTCAATACCATGGTCATTAACTAAGCATTCAAGCAAGTTATGGCATCGATTTCAATTGAAACAATCCGCTTGAATGAATATTTGATGAAAGCAGATTACTAGCGTTTAATAGTGCCGTAATGATCAATTTATTGACCGTTATCGTGCGAGGCTATAAATCTGGAGACGCCTAGACATAAATGAGTTTTTTTCTCGCACTCGCGTTATTCCACTTGTGATCGTGTTGTGTCTTCGTCGCTTTTCGTTCTTCATCGACCTTCCTCTCGGCGGCACCGTGAGGCAAGGAGAGCGGAATCTCGAACCGTGCCGCTATGAGAACCTCGTGACGGGCGGCAATAAGGTTTTCGAGCAACAAGAAGCGCGCGACCGCCGAGTTCTTCTTCCGCTACGACGTTGGATGCGATCCACGACGCCGACACTTCCTCTGCGGTTACGCTACTGCCATCAATTTCTTTTTGTCTTTAAGCCCATCGTTAGAATTCTCCCATTTTCCTCTCGTGGATTTACTTTTCGTAAATATGTGGTGTCTTTTGTCTAGCTTTTGTTGTGCTTGATTATTTTGAAATTATGTTTCATATTCAAATCTGAAATTAAAATAATACCTAGATTTACAACAACCGATTCTCTAAAAAGCTGTAATCCAAAAGCACATGTGAAGTGGGTTGTGGATTTTAGTGTATATGGGGTAGGCTGGATTGTGAGAATCGATTACTAGAATTGGGCTGTTTGTTTTTTATTTTGCTTTTGGGATTAGAATCCAAAATCAAAAGTAAAAACAAATAGACCTTAAGGCCGATTTCGGACAGCTTCTGATTATGTATATTCTAGATTATGAAAGAAACTACTTCTGATTGTAGGAGATCGGGTCGGGTTGACTACGCTTGGAGGTGGATAACCGAGTCAGCGAGAATTACCTGGCATCCAGATTATGATTTTATGCAGATGACAGCTTCTGATTGTAGAATAAGCTATCCAGAATTCTTCTATTCGGTAAATAATCCGATTTTCTTTTAAACAAAAGCTTGGCGAAGTTGTTCCAAAACGGACCTAAATCACATTACATGACAGCAGAATAATAATTAGAAACTTGCAAATAATTTACAATACCATGCCCATAGGGTTCGAGTTTTTAATTGGTCTTAAGAGCCTTTGCCTAATTTATTATTTCGCATACAAGCAGTCGCAACTAGCGATACTAATTAACGGGACTAACATGTTCGTGAATTACTAAATTTTAGCCGTAGGCATGCATTATCAGAAGGCGTGTCTGATGCGGTCCAATTTACAACCCTGACTTTGTTGGTTGGTCCTCATATGCAATGCAAGTGTAAAGCTCAAATTAGTATTGATTTGCAATAAGAAGGCAATAAAGAACACATGGTCGAGGAGGAGGCGAGGGAGAAAGGTAGAACACATAAAGAATGAGAAGTATATTATGCCAGTATTATGTAAACCATACGAAGGTGAAATATGTGCTAGTTATGGTTGTATGGGCTAGCCAAGGGTATGGTCTACATGGGTTATATGGATGGAGGGTGTGTGAGCTGCCACACGATTTAGGGAGAGAAAAGGAGAGTTCAAGCCGTGGGAGAGAAAGAAGGGAAGAGTCCAGTTTGGTTTGGAGACAAAAAAAAAAAAATCAATGTGGATCGATGGCACAGGTTGAATTGAAATATTTATAATTCTTACGTTCAAGCTCGGATTGTGATTCCCTGCGGCCATGCCGATATCTTTGCTAATCATAAATCGACTTCCGGGCCTGAAATAGTACAGAACATGTACGGCCGGACTGTCTATCGTGTTTCAGGCCAGCATGCAGTCGAAATTTTTGGGTGGCCTTGGTAAGGGCTGGTACTAGTATGGCCCAGTTGGTCAATCCGGGCCAGGTGATTGGGAACGTTTTTAGACTAGTCAGTGCAAATCATGGCAACTTCACGTGCCGCTGTTTGCTACACACATCTGTTGTTCCCTACTCATTTGGGATCCGTACACAGTCATTAGTTAAGCAAGAATGCAAGTACAGTAGTTCGCAACAGCACTCTCCCTCCTTTCCTAGGCGAAAAACAAAATGGTGACCATTTCCATCTTTAATGGGCGCAGGCAGCAGCTGCAAATCAAGTATTTGCATCTTTCAAACAAGGGGCGGGCCAATATCAAAGGTCACTTGGATTGAGAAACAGCATCACACGATTGTGTTGTCTATCATACGTATTTGCGACGGTAAGAAGCCATTTTTTTTTTCTGTATCGTTTTCTTTCGTGATATAAATTATACAAATTTTAAAATAAACGAATGAATAAATAATTACCGTCTACTTTTTCTTCATGCTTGAGTACTTACATAATTTTCAATTATGATACATAGACTCCCTTTGACACAATTTCTAGATTGTCTTTTCTTTAGAAGAAGTCATAAACTGTACCAAACAACTGGTTTCTAGTTTAACTTTTTGCTTAAATTTAAACCTATTTCTAAAAAGAAACAAAAGCTTCTGAAAAGCGGATTTTTCAGAACAATCAACTAGAAACTGGGTTTTTTTTGGGGGGCAAAAACTCAAGCTAGGACGAAAGGGCTATATAAGTGTTGTAAAACGTAGTCGCTCACTCTCGATCAATCAATAGCACGTCAATAAAATCACATGAACAAGGAGCACACACAATGTAGGGAGAAAATTCTGTTCTCTCTTTATTAGATTGATCTCTTGTATAAGGGGAATGCCCAGTATATAAAGAAAATAGTAAGAGATAAGTTTGGATTCGCACATATATAAGAGATAGAGTCCAACCGAATATGGTTACAAAATCTCTTATTCCATAACACTCCCCTTGGGCGAATACCGCGTAATGCACATACCTCATCAAAAACTTCACTCAAAAACCCAGTGGGAAAAAGGAGATGGAGAAAAGAGTACATTGCACTCGCACTTTATGTTGCACTAGTTGCTTCATTAAAAACCTTTACGTGAGAAAATTTCAAGAAAACTTACTAAGGGAAAAGAGTACAACTTATAATCTTCTGGATTTATGTTAGAATCTTCAGGATCACAATAAGAGTTATGGTTGAAGGGTTTACTCCCTCTGAACTTTGCATCTGTCTAAGTCTTCTTATTACAATGACTTTAACACATCTTTGAAATGTGAATTTAGGTAAGGATTTAGTGAATAAATTGGCAAGATTTTCACATGACTTAGTTTGCACAATTTTTATCTCACTGTTCTTCTAGAGTTCGTGAGGATAGAAAGCTTAGGGCAATATGCTTCATGATATTACTTTTTATATAACCCAATTGCATTTGTGCAACACAAGCAGTATTAGCTTCATGATAATTGTGGGGTATCAGCGGTGTTAAGACCATATGACTTCTGGATATGATTAATCACACATCGCAGCCAAACACATTCACGTGAGGCTTCATACAAAGCTATGATCTCTGAGTGGTTAGTAGATGTAGCTACCAAGGTCTGCTTACAAGATTGCCAAGAAACGACTGTACCACCGCAGAGAAAAACAAAACCAGTTTGTGATTTGGCACTGTGAGGATCGACGAGGGTGGGTACTCCTTGACCGCACGGCGTGCGGTCGAACGGATTCCCCAACTCGGTAGGCCCGACCACGACCTAGGTGTGCCTTGGGGCGCCGACCGAAGCCGCAGATGCCCAAGCTCGGTCGCCGAAGCTCGACCAAGACGACCTCGAGCTCGAAGGGGTCTCGTTTGATCCTCGTCCGCCCGAGGATCTCGGATCTAGCGATTGACTTGCGATTCTATGGAAGAGCGGGTCGTGGGGACGACTCGGAGGCGCGGGCAAGCCCGGGCGATTCGAACCGCTTCTTGATGCGCATTGAGAGCCACGATCCGCGAGTTTCTCCCGGCCGCATTCGTGCGAAGGGTATAAAGACCAAGGATGCATGAGCTCAAGGACGACAGGCAACACACGGCTGCTCGAGCTAGGGATCTTCATTACTATCTTGAGTTGTAAACACCGCTCGTACACCCACATAACAAGAAAGTCACCGCCGCAAGGCGATCGAATAGAGTCATTACCTTCGCAGGGCTCGAACCAAGATAAAACTTGTGTCTCGTGTTCGTTGTCGCCCAGCTCCGACCATCCTCACGTCCGCTAGCTTCCTCAGATTAGAGTGAAACGCCGCCGTCCCTTAACATTCTACCCCTACCTCACTTCTTGCGGTCGGCGATCCCGATCGTCGACAATTTGGGCGCCCACCGTGGGGCCCGATTGTTTTGCTCTTCGCAGAACGACACCAGATCTCGTGGAGCATGGCGCTTTCATTGATGGATTTTCCTGCACGGACTCAGGCTCTGTGTCCTGTTCACGCCTTCGCCGCCGCCACTCGAGCAGCACGTCCTGGTGGCGGACGGCCCAGGCGCCGAGGAGGTCGCGGATGACCGTGATCCGCAGACCTGAAGACGCTCGCCGGATGGTGAAGGTTGCTATCAACCAAGCCATAACCGCCCTCCGGCTGGAGGCCCAGGAGAAGGCCGGCACGTCTTCTCGCCGCCTGCACTCCCCCCCGGAGGCGCCTCCGCTTATCGCCGGTCATGGCCGACCCCGATAGGGCAAGGTCGGAGCTCTTCGGCCGGGCCCTGGCCGAAGAGCTCGATCGGGCTGCGACCGAGGTCGAACCTCCGCAGCTCCGAAGTCAGCACTCTGGGACCCGTTCCCAGAGGAGCGACGATAACACGTCACGCCGCCACCCGCGTCGGACTTCTCTCGCTGGAGTTAGCCTCGGCGGCGAGCTCGGGACGAGGCTCTGACGCAGACTCGCCGGCGTCCCACGGGCACCGCGCCAACCAGGACCAGGCTTGGGCCGAGCCGTTCCGAGTCTGGCAGCGGATCTACGGATCACTCCCGGGACGTTCCGCCCAGGCGCCGGAGGGTCCAGGACCGCTGCGTTACCAACCGAGTGACTCCGCGCTTCGGCACCATGGTCGTTCCCACCGGAGGTCGGCCGCCGGGAGCCTCGACCAGTCTGGCAAGAGTCAAGGATCTGCTTACGTGACCATGACCAACGAGCGCTTTGTCCGCCTACGGTTGCATGGCATACTCCGACGGCCTTCGTCGCGGCAGTGGCCAGCAAGTTCAAGCCCGCTACGATCGAAGCAGCGACGGGACCAAAACCCTGACGAGTTCCTGTCCATCTATTCGACCGCTATCCTAGCGGCCGGAGGGGATGAGCTCGTAATGGCCAACTACCTCCCGACCGTGCTGGACGGGGCCGCTAGGACCTGGCTTTTCAATCAGAAGCCTGGCTCCTTCGGGTCGTGGCGCCAGATCCAGAACGCTCTTCGCTCTAACTTCCAGAGTTGTTATGAGCGGCCGGGCAGGGAGAAAGACCTGGATCGCGTCATCCAGGGGAAAAACGAGCCACTACGCGACTTTGTGCGGCGATTCATCCGCACAAGGAACCTGATCCCGAGCATTTCTGACGAGGCCGTTATCAAAGCCTTCAAGTTCGGGGTCCGCGATCGACGTCTCACCGAGGACCTGGAGATCACGTCGAGGCTCAGCGTAAACAAGCTCTTCCGCATGGCGGAGCGGTACGCGGACGCGGACGATGCCGTCCGTTGGAAACGCGACTACGACCAAGGTAAGCTTGGTCTGAACCAAACAGAGGCCGCCCGTCCAACCTCGTGGGCGCCACCAAGGCACCACCTCCAAGAAGGAAGCGCCGATCGCAGGGCGGCGGAGGGTCGCCATGGTGATAGTCTCGGCGGATGGCAGCCGAGGTCCTCGAGGTCCGAGGCCGAGCTCGAGGACTCTAAGCTCGCCAAGGTCGACCTCCCAGCGAAGAACCGGCAAATAGGCGGGCTAACGCGCCGATTCCCGACGGGACGATGTTGGCCGCGGAGACCGAAGGTCGCATGATATGACGAGTCAAAATTCGCCTATTCCATAGGGCGGCCGCCACGACCGCGAACTGCAGGCTTGGCGAGAATAAAATTGGACGCCTTCTCGATGGGCGGGTGAGATGCCCCGTTCTCGAAGGATGACGACCAGGCCGACCGGGTGAATGCCGGAGCGAACACGACGACCTCGATTTGGAGTTCCAAAGAAGGCGGCGCGGATCGACGTCATCTTCGGTGGCTCGTCGGCTTACCGGATCAGCGCTGAAAGTTAAAGCTTATTACTTGTGGACCATCTACTGTCGCCATTGAAGCCCTCGAACACCTCGCAAGTGGGTGGGGCCACCATCACCTTCTCTCAAGAAGACGCCCCGGTATGGCCCGAGACCGAAGACCGCTTTGTCGTGACCCGACCATAAGCAACACCACGATCGGTCAGGTCATGGTCGACGGCGCAGCTCTCTTAACTTGTTGCAGTGGAGCGCCGGCCGAATCAGATTCCCGGTCGAAGGTCAAGAGCATCACCATACCATTCTTTGGGATAGTCCTCGAGCTCGACCACCCCTTGGGGCGGTCGTTTACCGTCACCTTCGGCGGCTCGACAACTTCCGCAGACCGAAGTTGATCACCTTTGAGGTGGTCGAGGGCGACCTCCCTTACAACGCCATCCTCGGGCGGCCGGCCCTGGTCAAGTTCATGGCAGCCAACCACTATGGCCATCGATGCATGAAGCTGCCCGGGCCCAACGGCGTCATCACCGTGCGAGGCGACCTGCAAGCGGCGCATGGCTGCGAGACCAAGGCCTTGGCCCTCGCTGGCGTGCTGCCCCAGCGTGGCCCGGAGGCGTCGACCAAGAACGCCCGCCAGAAGGCGGCGATCCAGCCCAGCGGGGCAACGAAGGCCGTGCCGCTTGATGAGAATGACCCGGCCAGGTGCGTCCACGTCTCGGCCGAGTTGAGTTCCAAATAGGAACTCGAGCTCGTCACCTTCCTTCGCGCCAACAAGGGCATATTTGCTTGGGAGCCCGCGGACATGCTCCGCGCCCCAAGGAAGGTGATCGAGCACAAGTTGCGAGTGGGACCCTGCCTCGACCAGACGCCAGAGCCGCGTCGTTTCTCCGGAGAAGGTCGCAGCCATCAAGGAGAACCTTGACAAGCTCTTGAAGGCCGGCTTCATCCGTGAGATCAATTACTCGAATGGTCGGCAAACCCGGCCATCGTCGCGAAGAAGGGAGGAAGTGGAGAATGTGCGCCGATCATACGGGTTGAACTCGGCTTGCTTGAAGGACAACTTCCCGCTCACAAGATCGACCGGATCGCCGACTCCACCGCGAATGCCAAGATGCTGAGCTTCTTGGATGCTTACTCGGGGTACCACCAGATCAAGCTGGCGGTCGAGGACGAGAGCAAGACTTCCTTCATCACACCGTTTGGCACCTATTGCTATCGACCATGTCGTTCGGTCTGCGCAATGCAGGGGCCACCTTTCAACGACTAATGACCAAGACTTTCGAGCCACAGATCGGGCGAAACCTTGAAGTCTACGTGGACGACATCATCGTCAAAAGCCCCTCCGAGGGCGACCATGTTCGCGACCTCGAGGAGACCTTCGCCAACCTGAACAGGCACAAGATCAAGCTCAACCCCGAGAAGTGCGTGTTCGGCAAGGCGTCCTAGAAGGTGCTCGGCTACATGATCGGGGGCTCGGGGGTTGGTCCAAACCCGGAGAAGATCGAGGCGATCGAGAAGATGGCACCTCCGACCTCGATCAAGCAGGTGCAAAGCCTCACTGGCCGCATGGCCGCCCTCAGCAGATTCATCTCGAGGCTCATGAAGGGCTCCCATTCTTCCGGACCTTGCGCAAGCCCGGACTTCGAGTGGACTCAGAGGCCCAGCGATCCTTCGACAATCTGAGGCGTGCACTGCCGTCCCCACCCCTCCCCATAACGCCGCACTGGTGAGAAGTTCTTCTCAGACCCGCAGCCCACCCCTCGTCGTTAGTGCCGTCATGGTGGCGAACGGGGTCTCAAAGAAGACCCCATTTATTATGTCACGAGGTCTGACGGCTGGCGAAGGAGCGCTACCCGCAGTACAAAGGCTTTTATATGCTCTTCTCATGGCCTCGCGCAAGCTTCGACTACTTCCAGCACATTCCGCGGGTCGCCCCGAGCGACTTCGCTCGGAGACATCCCGAGAACCGGAAGGTGGCGGATTAATCGCCAAGTGGGCCATGGAACTCGCGGCGTTCGACGTCCGTGTCGTGCGCGAACGACCATAAAGTCGCAAGTACTCGCCGACTTTGTGGTCGAAAGCGTCGCCGACACCGCCATCGAGCCCCGGATCGAGGAAGAAAAACCCCGGGTCATGTTCTTCGACGGCTCGAGGTCCTTCAAATGCTCGGGTGGGATACTTATCCTCACCCACAAGCGACGAAGTTGAGGTCGTCATTCGCTTTTGCTTCCCGGCGACCAACAATGTGGCGAGTACGAAGCCCTCCGGCCGGCTTCTGAGCTTGCAAGGCTTTGGGTGTCGCCCTGTCGCGGAAGGGCGACTCACTTCGTCATCAACCGGCTCAACAAGGACTACCAATGCTCGGAGATTCGATGGCAAAGTACCTCGCCGAGGTGCGCAAGATGGAAAAATGGTTCCGAACTTGGAGCTCAAGCACATCCCGGAGGGACAACTCCAGCTGGATTTCTCTCCAAGCTCGGCTCCTCCGACGACGCTTATCCCACCCGACGTCAACTTGAAGCGCTTATCGCCCGCCGATCTCCGACCAGAGGCCCCGATTGCAGAGTCGAGGGAATCCTTCCGGCCGAGGCCATTCACAATTACCTCCCGGGCGACCCGCCACCGACCCGCCGAGAGGAGCCGATCTGCGCCGGGCGAGTTTGTACACGCCGTCGAGGGGAGCTCTACAGACGCAATGTTTCGCATCCTAACACGGTGCATCTCCACGGAGGAGGGTAAGTACCTCGCGATGACATCCACTCAGCCTCGTCGGGCGACTCTTCAGACAGACAATGGTCGGAAGGCCTTCCGCATGGGATACTATTGGCCCTCGGCGCCAGATGCTCGGGATATCGCCCGCACCGCCGAGCATGCCAATTCCACGCACGAAGGTCGATCAACCCGCCCACGCGCTCGCACCATTCCGCCGCATGGCCCTTCTCGACTGGGATCGGACATCCTCGGTCCTTTCCTCAAGCAACCGGGGAAGAAGTTTCGTCGTTGTCGTCGACACCTTCACCAAGTGGATAGAGGCGAACCGGTCTCGACCATAACAACTGAGCGGGCACCGCTTTTTTCCGCTGAACGTGGTCACGTGTATGGGGTTCCGTGCAAACTAATCACTGACAACGGTACACAGTTTACCAGTGAGTTGTTCCAGGAGTTTTGCGAGGAACTCGGCATCAAAATATGCTTCGCAACGGTGGCTCACCCCCAGAGCAACGGAGCGGCGGAACGCGCCAACCCGCAAATCGCCCAAGCGCCAAGAAGCGAGTTACGATGAGCTCGAACGATTCAGCAAGGCCCGGTGGACGAACTTCCCACCGTCCTATGGTCTATTCGCACCCACGACAAGCCGAGCCACGTGGTCCACGCCTTCCAAACTTTGTTTTCAGATCGGCCGCCCCGCCTCCCGAGGTCACGCTTAGGCTCGCCAGGTCGACTTGGTCGACCAAGTCGACTTCGAGCTGAACGGTCTCTCGACCTTACCCTAGCGAAGAAAAAGTAAGGTGCCGCTGCATCACACGATCAACGACTACCCGCAAGCTCTTCGCAGACATGCGTCCTGGTCTGACGACCTAGGAGGCTCCTTGTTGGGGACTTAGCTCGAGGCGGATTCAGAGCTCGTCCAAGACCAATAAGTTATCCTCATGGTGGGAGGGCCCCTATAGAGTCGCTTTCAACAGATCGCCGACGGGCTTACGGGCTAGGCCGCCGACCAGAGAGAGCTCTCTAGCTCGTGGAACATAGATCGCCTTCGAAATTTTATGTGTAACCTCTATGCCTCATATTTCAATAAAAGCTGGTCTTCCATTCCTTTTCTTTTATATCTGCTTCCATTTGTGTTCTTTGGTTTTCTTTTAAATGGCTCCTCTTCCGAACATGACCTTCGTCTGCTAGCTGCTTCGCTTCCTAAAGTCTTAGTACTGTGTTTTACGCCACCCCCAGTGAACGAAGCTAAACGTAGTTTAACCTCTTCGCAATCTAGCTCTCCCTCGCGTCGGGCTCGAGTCACGAACCTCGCCGCTTTGACGATCGAGCAATGCGCATGGTCGCAAGGGTCGCGAACATTGGTCTACTTAATGATGTTCGCCTCGGTTCTTCTCGCCATTGCGGATTGTTCCTCCACTTTGCGTGTCGTGGCCTTTCGTCCACATCTCACGCCTTTGTGCCCAAGGCACGCCACTCGACCTCGGCCCAACGGGCTGGGTAAGGCTACGCTCATCGCACACGACCTAAAAAGCACGGGCGCGACGAACAAACGAAGCGATAGTGACTTCAAGTATCCCCAAGACCACGGATTCATAACAGGGACGAGGTTTCTTTGTTCACTAGAAAGCAAAACATTTCTGTTAGTACATTCCCTGCCTTTTAATGTTTTTCTACAGGTCGGCCATTTCGCGGGCAAGCCTTTCCTGCTCGAGCTGGGCCACTTTAGCCCTCAGGGTGGCGATCTCCCCCTGGAGCTGGAGGGCTTGCTGGGAAGCGTCCACGGCCCGACGTCGCTCGTCTTCAAGCTGCGCGAGGGCACTCTTCGCTGCTTTACCAACGCGCTCGAGCTTCACTTCGAGCCCGGAAACCTTGGTCTCGGACCCAGGAGGTGACTTCGCGGGAGCCTTCTCCAGTGCCTCGACCTTGGCGCTGCTCGACCTCGGCGCCTTTGGTGGCACGATCGAGCTTCCTCGAGCTCGAGGATTTTGGCCTCGAGCTCGGAAGACGCCATCAAGCGTGCTCGCCCGGCAGCCCTCTCCAGTCCTGACCTTGGCTCGCTTTGCTTCAAGCGCCTTGTTGACGCCTCCCGAGCTCCTCCTCGAGCTGGAGTATCTTGGCCTTGAGCTCGAGTCAACGCTTGCAGGCCTTCTCCTGAGCTTCGACTTTGGCCCGCTTCGGAAGGCCAGGGCCGAGCGGCGGCGCTCCGCTCCACGGCCTTGAAACAAAGTCACGCTCGGAGGCCCTGGCTCGCTGAGCTTCGTTCACAGGCTATCTCCAGCGACTTCATCGTCCGGCCTGCAGTCGCCGAGCTCTTGGTGCTTCGCTGAGCTCCCCGCCGACCTCAATAGTTCGGACGAGCCTCGCGCGCCAACCTCCGCGCCTCTACCACATCGAGGAGACCTCTTAGCACATCCGCATGCTCTCGAAGGCCTTGAAGCCCTCGGGTGGCGGATCGGTCACCTTCACGCCAAAAGGGTGGCCCTAAGGTGAGAAAGGACAAGGAGACAAGCTACAAGGTGAGAAGTATGCGGGAAAGTCCTTACCTCGGAGGCGCTCCAGCTTGCGGGTGAACTCCTCGCGGTCTTCAATGCGATCGCGAGGGGTCGACCTCGGGCACCGCTGACGCACTTGGGCCAGGGTCCTGAGTCCCCGCCATGGGGGCGGCCTGGTTACCCGCTGCCTCCCCCGGCGGGTCGAGTCCGTAGACAGGAGGGGGCAGGGCGGCGGTGTTGTCCCCGATCTCCGCGGTCGGGCCCGATTCGCCCAAAGGGCCGAGGGACAGCGAGCTGATCGCGCGGCACCCACGACCTCCATGGCCGGGGGCACCACGACCTCGGTGCTCGACGCAGATCTGCAATGCCGAGGTCGACGAGGCTTCACGACCGCGCGTCCCCGGTGATCGGCGGGTCGCGGTCTCCGACTCGAGCGACCGAGGCGGTGCGGTCTTGGGGTCGCCGAGCGTGGCCTCGGCGCTCGAGCTTCCTCCCCTCGGTGGCTTCGGTAGTTTGCCGGCGGCGTCATGGCTGTGCCAGGCCTCGCCCGGTTGAAGTCCGGCCCGCCCTGCTGGCTCGTTTTCTTCCGACGAGTCGCCGAGCCCTTGGTAGAACTTCGCCGACCAAGGGTCGACCTGGGAGGCGTGTTCCATGGTGATCATGCGGCGAGGCCAAAGCGGCGGCGCTTCTCCTCCTCGGATTCAGCATCGCTCAACAATAGCCATCGCCGAACAGGCGGTTTTGAGCTCGGGTACTCAAGTTCTGCGATCAAAAGTACGCTAAGCCGAAGGATGCGGAAAGGGCGGCATGAGTTAAGGTCTCGGGGAGCTTACAGGCCACAGATCCTCTCGCCAAGGGCGTCTCGAGGTCTTGTTGTCCCGATGTCGGGGCGCGCCACGCTTATGTGTCCTCACGACCGAGGACCCGGGTCCGAGCCGGTCCTCATCACCGCGCCTGGCGGGGCTCGTCTTCGAGGCTTTGGGGCCGGAGGGTACCGAGGACTGGCGGCGGCCGACTCGGCTGCAGACGAAAGAAGGAATGTTAAAAACAAGAAGGCATGGAAGAACGCAAGGACTCGGGGCTCGACCGGAAGGGCCCTCACCGTAGCACGATCCCCCACTCGACATGGCGCCGGCCTCCGATTGGTCTTGGCCCCTCTGGGAGGCCTCTTCTTCCCCTTCTTGCTTTTGCCCCACCGGCAATGGAGCATCCTCTCGGTCAGGTCGAATAGCCCTCGATGGTCCCGAGATCTTGCGTGGGTCGAAAGACCTATGCTAAAAACAGGTCAAGGGCGTGGTCGGGACGGCTTACCTCGGCCTTCCCTGGAAGTACATTCTTCGGACTGGGTCGCCAAGAGTGTATCCGCGGCGCCACTTCCCAAACATTTGAACATCCCGTCGGAGACCCAGATTCCTTCGGCACGCAAGAACATGGGCCGTCAGAAAGGCTAAAGGATGGGCTTCGAGCGGTTCCAAGGGCGAGGCCTTGCGATCGTGCCTTCACGAGTGGGGTCGCTTCGCCTGTAATCTCAAGAATGGGTGCTCCTCCTCCAGAGAGGACACCTGTTCCGAAGAAGTCGACGGCGATTGCTCGCCGTGGGCAGCGCAGGCGCAAATGTGGATGGCGGCGATGGCCTCCTCGTCGACCTCCAGATCTTGCTCTGGGTCTCCTTCTTCTGATGACGGGCCCTCAGACGTCGAGCCCCAGACCCCTTTCTTCAGTAAAACCACCGCCGACCAGGACTGCGAATCCCTGGCAGGCGACTTCGGGAAGGACCATTTGAGTCCGGTTGGTCGGAAGCATGAGACACCGACAATGTGGTCCTTCCCGGAGCGGAAGAGGGAGTAGAAGCGAAAGAACAGCGAGGGGGTGGGGAGAATCCCCAGGAATCCCTCGCATAGATGGGAAAAGATGGCGAGCGTGAGGATGGAATTTGGTACCAGATTGATGAGCTCTATTTCGCAGCTGGAGAGGACGTCCGCCACGAACTCGCTCTTCGGGGTCCGCAGATCAAGGAGGGCGTAATGCTTTGTGCTTGACGATCTCGCCATCCCTAGGGCGAGGTTCGGTCTCGCCGCCAGTAATCGCCATGTGACCGGGTCTACTATCCCTGTGGTTTCGAGCTCTTTCATTCTCATGACGACAGGTGCTCCTCCCAAGCTTGGTCATGGCGCGTGGAGCGCTGGTCGAGGAGAGCGAAAAGAAAGGGCGCGCCGCAAGCGAGGAAGCTTGAAGACAAAGGGCGAAGAGCAAAGGGTCTCTGGCTAATGGCGTGGCGTTGGCCTCGAGAACCAAACACACCTAAAAACTGCCCACGGCGCCTCAAAAGACGGTCAACCGTGATCTCGACGGTGCAATTAAGGCCTGAGTCGAGACGCCGCCAGTGCACGCCAACCGCTCACATCCGTACTCAACATCAAGTCCGAAGGTCGCCAGTGTCGGGGCCAAGAAGACTAGCCTCGCGGTCTCCGTCCGACCTCGACCAAGGAGACAAGACTCCACGGCGATTTTTATGATTTTCGTGCTCAAGGACGTCATGAGGGCTCCTCCGACCTAGAGCCTCGGGGCTAGCCGACGAGGGTCTGGTACTCCTTGACCGGCAACGGCGTATATCGAACGGATTCCCCAACTCCCAGAGGCCCCGACCACGACCTAGGTGTGTTTGGGGCGCCGACCGAAAGCCAGATGCCCAAGCTCGGTCCGCCTGAAGCTCGACCAAGACGACCTCGAGCTCGAAGGGGTCTCGCTTGATCCTCGTCCGCCCGAGATCTCGGATCTAGCGATTGACTTGCGCTATGGAAGAGCGGGTCGTGGGGACGACTCGGAGGCGCTGGCAAGCCCGGAAGCGCATTTAACCGCTCTTCGAGGCGCATTGAGAGCCACGATCCGCAGGTTTCTCCCGACCGCTACGTGCGTAAGGGGTATAAAGACCAGGATGCATGAGCTCAAGGACGACAGCAACACACAAAGCAGCTCGAGCTAGGGATCTTCATTACTATCTTGAGTTGTAAACACTGCTCAGTACACCCACATAACAAGAAAGTCACCGCCGCAAAGGCGATAGAATAGAGTCATTACCTTCGCAGGGCTCGAACCGAGATAAAACTTGTGTCTCGTGTTCGTTGTCGCCGACCCGACCATCCTCACGTCCGCTAGCTTCCTCCGTTAGAGTGAAACGCCGGGTCCCTTAACATTCTACCCCTACCTCACTTCTTGCGATTCGGCGATCCCGATCGTCGACAGGATCAAACAGATAACCAGCATCCATATATCCCACCATGGTTTAGTCTTCGTTCTTGTAGAAAAATAATCCAAGATATTGAGTACCTCGGAGGTATTTGAGTGAAGTCTTGACATCAGCCCAATGTCTTCTGGTTAGGGCTGCACTGTGTCTTGCTAGCAAATTCACTACAAATGCAATATCAGGCCTTGTGCAATTCGTAAGATATATAAGTATGGGACTTCAGGTTCTAAGACTTTCTCATTTTCCATCCTTGGTCTGAAAGAGTCTTTATCCACTTCAAGAGATCTTACGACTATGGAGTTTTTAAAGGATGCGATTTATCCATATTAAACCTTTTCAATACCTTCTTTGTATAGGAAGACTGGTGTACAAGAATTCCTTCTAGGAAATACTTTAGCTATAGGCCTAAGCAAATTTTAGTTTTACCCAAATCTTTCATCTCAAAACTACGTCATGAGGTAAGCACTTGCTTCCTCTATCTTCTCTATGGTTCTGATGATATTCAGATCATCAACATAAAACTGAGATGATACAAAATTCATTCTGGGATTTTTTTATGAACACACAGGGACAATATTTATTCTTCAGGAGAAACTCACAAAGTCGGTTATACCATATTTTTCCCGACTGTTTTAATCCGTATAGCGATCTCTTCAGTTTGACGCTATACAAGTTGCGATTATCAGTATCCGGAACTTTGACTCCTTCAGGGACTCTCATATAAATATCCGTATCCAGTGACCCATATAATAAGCAGTCACTACATCTATCAACTGTATTTTTCAATTTAAGCTTGCTACCATTAATATTAAATTTCGGAATGTTATTCCACTCCTTATAGGAGAAATCAGTTTCATTGTAATTGATGCTAGGTCTCTCTGTGAACCCTTGTGCTATAAACCTCACTTTATATCTCACCATTTGAGTATTTTCATTTTTTTCCAGATGAAAAACCTATTTGATCCTACAGGGAACACTTTAGGAGATATTCAATCAACATGACCAAAACTTTTCTCTTATTAAGCGAGCGCTGCCTCAATTGCTTTTTTTTGTTTGACCCTATCTGAGCGCTTCTGGCACTCTGCCATGGACTTTAGTTCTGGATCCAGTTTTTAGCAATTTTAGAGGCAAATATATGTCGACAATTGTAGTTTTTCTTTTATTCATTTTTCCTGCATCATTTCAAGGATCTATCTATATTGATTTCTTCCAGCTCCTCGTGATTTCCCACAACGATAAAGTCTAAATGTTTCGACTTCCTAGCGTGGGATTGTGCACACAAATATACGCTGGGGTTATTATCTTCAGAATGGATCACTTCAGGGATATTACCATCTCCAGGGTGGCTCACTTCAAGGATTTTCTCAACATTAGATTGAGCTTCTTCCACTATCATGGGTAGTGTTCTCATTTGTTCAGTTCTCTACTTCTGCGGACGTCTCCATGGAATTGAGTCCCATGCACCTGGAGGCCTCCTCCTCTTCTTATCATGAGGGTCAAGAGTGGGTTCAATATCCTTTTAGGGTATTTTCACTCTTTCAGGTGAACATACTACAAGTATATGAGATATTTTCACTCCCTTATGACCAGTGAAGGCATTTGGCAGATTATTAACTTATTATTACAGATTTATTATCCTTTGAACTTTAAGTTCGGTCTCTTAAGTGCGTGGATCTAAGGACTCGATATTCATTAATATGGTACTTATCTCTCCCTAATGACGAAAAATGTCCTTAGTACAATCAGCGCACCAAGTCGTGTACAGATTCCCTATCATAGGCTCTAGGTATTTTAATACATGACGGAGATTCATAACCTATATAGATCCTCAACTTCTAATGAGGTCCTATGGTGGTACGCTATAGTGGAGAGATTGGCATGTATACAGCACAGCCAGATTTTCATAGATGAAAAATACTTGATTTTTTCCACGCACTATCTGCAACGGGAAAATTTCATAATGTGCAGTTGGTCTGAGTTGAATTATTATCGCAATATGCAGCACCGCGTGGTCCCAACAACTGATGGGAAGCCTATTATTCTACAAAAGTGGCCAAGCAATAAGTTTTGTTTCTTTACTATATTGACTCTGTAAGGCCATTTTGAGGGAGGACATAAGGTATGAGATTGTCTACATTTATTCCTAGAGTCATACAATAATCATTAAATGCTTTGAAGTGAACTTGCCAGCATTGTCTATTCAAATAGACTTGATCCTTTCTTCTAGAAAATAGGCTCTTAATTTAATAATTTTGGGCAATTAATTTTGGTAGAAGCATGGTTCCTAGTAGATAAGAGACCTACATAGGATTATCTAGTAGAAGCATCTATCAGTACCATAAAATTTTTTAGAATGGGACTGACAGAAGCTGAACAAGTCCACAAATATCACTTTGAATTTTCTCTAGGAAATTCAGTGATTCTTCCCTAACTTTTAGTTAAGAAGATCTAAGTATGAGCTTTCCTTTAGCGCAACTAGAGCATAAGAAAACTTCAGGTTTAGGAAAATCTTATGCTATGGCTAGCAGAATTATAATTATTCTTTTCATAATATTCAACTCAAGATAACCTAGTCGATCTACTAGATCTTAAATATTTTTGGGTTTTCATCGCAACACAAACTTCAGGTTTTACATGTGTATAGTACAACCTGAAGGAGAATGAATGAAGTTTTTCAACCACACGTTAATTACACCCATTAAACTTAGTCATGAGTAGATATTTTGTACCATCCTCATTATTTGTCTCCATATGAAAATGATTCAGACCAATGTCTTTAAAACTTAATTAAGGGAGTACGACTAGACTCAGGGTATAATATGGCATTCTTCCACCGCCAACTATAAGAGTATCACTTCTGGAGAAAGTTACAATATTTTAAATTTACTTAGTGTGGTACAATTGTCTTCTAGATAGATTTTCTCCTCCGTTATTGGATTATACTTTGTTCTATATTAGAAGTATGATTTATCAATCAAACAATTGTTACATCGAAACAAATTATAGAATATAGAACAAACATAGCACAATTAAACAAATATCTGGGAAATATCAATTTATTTAATTTTGAATGATAATAGCTTAACAGGAGCGTAGACCAAATATTCATTCAGGAACTAGACTAAACTGATAAGGAGACTTATAAGGAAAATATAACATCGACTAGCAAAGTGAAGGAATACTTAGGAGATTAATCCAGATCTCCATATGAGTCATATATGTCTTTCTAGGACCCCTCAAATTTTATAATTTCAATAACAATATTATCACACTTCAAAGCACTCGTGTCAACAATAGGTTGGACGGCAAAGTATGATTCAACATTGTTTACCCTGGGTTTTATTGATTTTTCCAGTGGATTTTGTGTAAAGGTCTACCACATGCTTCGGGATGCAATAGTTGCATGACCAATGGTCAATGTATTCATACCTAAAATAGGGTTATTCAGGGTTTGCAGCCTTACTTTTAGAAGTCCATGGCCTTTTACCTTTACTTTTCCACTATGAATTGCCTCTTCCCTT
>JAYEVE010000849.1:0-142139 GCA_036346375.1 Guadua angustifolia
GTTGCAGCCTTTCATGCCGAATTGATCAAGGATCTATGTTGCATACCCAGTTTGGCTTACTTTTCCCAAGTAATAGCTCAGTAGTCTAAGATCACTCATAGTAAACAATTTCTTCATTTGATTCTTGAACTCAACAATATCACCCACGGTTGAACCTATGGTAATCAAATCATCAACATATACATCTACCAATAGCACCAAACCATCATGCTCCCTTTTGTACATCACATGCTCAAGTGGACTCCTCTCAAAGGGTAGGGAATCACGCCTGAGGCTCGTGCATTTTCGTTTGTCCCGTTCGCGTGCCTGTGGACAGAACGATGAACTTTTCCTCGTCGAAAACTTGCAACAAGTGACTCGTGTTACCACGTACCAGAAAGTAGAGCATAAACTATAATCCTATGCCTCTCGCATTAGTTTTTTTTTTTTAAGGAAAAGGCAGGAACTCTGCCAAATACATTAAGATAGGAGATAAAAAATATTTACAAAGACCTCGAAAGATTAGGAGTTAGAGAGTCGGGCTGAAGCCCGCCAGGCCAATGAAAACAAAGCCAACAGACAACATACAACTAGAACAACAGAGAACGCTCAAAGCATCTCAAAGGCCACCGATCTGTTGCACACGTCCCGAACGACCGAATCTGCTACCTGTTGCACCGAACTGTAGCTGTTTTGAAAAATCCTACGATTCCTTTCGTTCCAAAGGTTCCATAAGGCGTATGTGACCACCCCATCAAATTCCTTTCTCTTACACATGATCACCGAGAGGCGAGAGTTCCTCCACCATATGGAATTCCCCTCGCACTAGTGAAACGCTGCAGAGATTTATGCAATACCAGTAGAAAAGCGACCAGTACATACTATTGTCTTTGGGAAAATGCTCTGCGTACGACGCCGGTAAGACGAAATCCAATGTCATGCGCTACGGTGAATTCTCCCTCGCTGCAGCTGACGCGCGCCTGCTGCTTCGATGTCGCCTCCTCCTGCTTGGCTGACAACGGCCTCGCGTGAGCTTTCTGCAATTCTGCTCAGCGGGTTAAGCTAGTGCTTCATGTTTTGTTAGCTACATTGATCTCGATCGATGAGGTGGGTGAAGAAGTGTTTACGGTCGAAGTCAGCCGCCGTGGAAGCCGGCGAGCAGCGGCCGTAAGCTGGATAAAAATAGAGGTCTAGTGCGAAGTTACAGTTAAGTCGAACAGAACAAAGCATATTTGAATATCAGTTACAGTCCAAATTGATATGTAAATCAATGAGCAACAAAATTAAAATAGCAAATGATTAAAGATAATATCTTAATAATAGATGATACATCCCAAAAGCTTAAAATATATACAGGTAGCACAATTTTTTTTAGAAGAAACGGCAGAAGCTCTCATGCATTAAAGAAAGATAAATCCCGAAACATAGTTCTACAACAAGACGACTAGCCTGCAGTCAAGCCCAACAGAAAGCAAAATGACGTGGTAGGTTCTTGGCTGGTTTTCTTATCACGCCTGGCAGCATCGTATCTAGAAAGGTAGTATGTATAGCGGTGCCTTTGTTTTTTGCTGGTACTACGCTCGCTGTACTAGCAGAATGCAGAGGCTACAATTTTTTAAAAAAAAACAGAGGCTACATAATGACTAGTTTACTTCTTGTCTCACTGATTGGAATCCCATCCACGGTAAAAGCTTTCCTATGCAACCTAGCAAACTTCACAACCTCTCGGATCTCGCTAAATTTATTCCGTAAGTGGAAATTCATGTAGGACCAATTCTGATCTCCTCCTCACAAAGATATGCTCTTAAGGTGCTCATATCTGAGACTTTCCAAAAGGCCAAAACACTCAAACCGAACATTTGCTCTTAACCTTCTTCGTAGAAGCATCGAAGCCATTGTTGCTAAATCAAGATTACATAAATACGATGTCAGAATAAAAATATAATATATAGATACACAACTCTTCTCTCTAGTGATATTTTCTACTAGATGTATTCATTGTTGATCTATAAGATTACATAAATACGAGATCAAAATAGATACATAACTTATAGATGCACAACTCTCTTTTTCATTGATATTTTCTAGCGTGTACAATGTATATCTTGCCGCCATAGAAGAGGAAAAACTTTTCTTGCAAGCCAAATATAGATCTAAAGTAATATCCTAAAATTCTTAGGGTGTGTTTGGTTGGATGTACGAGGATGAATGGGATAGGATGATACAGGATGAATGCGATAATTCTGCATGAAATGGTACAGGAAAAATGTTTGGTTGTCTGAATGGAATGATACAAGATTTTATTTGGTTGCTTGTATAAAATGATACAGGATGGTACGAGATGATGTTTGGTTGAAGAGATGAGATTGAACTGAGAGATAAGATTGGTTTGAGGGATAATGCAAGTGAACAATCCTGTCCTGGATTGATTGGTTTGACCAAATTGCTCGTACGGAATGATGCAGCATCTTTTTAAATATTTCAAGAATTTGTACCATCTCATCCTGTACCAAATAGTTCTCGTTAAGCCAACCAAACGCAGAAACAGAACCAAATCCGTGCAGGACTATTCGGTCCACCCTCATACACTTAACCAAACGCACCCTTAGTTCTCGTTAGAAAACAACCGTGAATTCCTTTAGAAAACTCCTAGGAACCATGAATTCCTTTAGGAAACTCCTATAATTCCGTTTTAAAAAATGTACACACATATATGGAAGTGGTAACACTGCTGTGGTTTTTTTTTAAAAAAAAGTTTAGAATCTCAAAAGGTAAAAAAGGAAAGAAAGTATAAGCTGGGAATCTCAAGGCTCCAGCCCCGCTAAAACGACACAGAAAGTTCTAAATGATTGCTCTAAAATTGCACGTCTAAATTACTTTCAAACACAGCTGCAAGCCTGCAACAAAATTTTCCTTCCACAAGAACTTAAATGTCTAATATCGTGAAACAGGCAACGATAGTCATACGGAGGTCACCAACTCTCCAGAGTATATATCTAGCACATAAAATGGGCATGGAACAACAAGAACTGCTGTGGGCGCGGTAGTTTAGGCTCCCGGCGCATTATTATCATGAATTTAGGTTTATTTTGCAGCAACAAGATTGTCGATGAGCTCAGCAGCATCTTCCACCGTCGCAATTGACTGCGCACTTGACTCCTCCACACTGATGTCGAAAGCTTCCTCAAGACCCATAACAATCTCAACCTACAAAACAGATACAAATCAACAAAACGTTTGATATCTTCGAAATGAGGACGACCTATGTACAAATATACATATAGAAGGTACAGAAATATGAGACAGAAAACCCTGTTTAGTGACCACATGTTTATTTCCGAACACAAAAGTGACAATAGAAGCTAGCATAAACTACAGTGAACAGTCTACTATGAAAAACTAAAAGGGATCAATACATAGAACATTGTGGATCTCCAAAACAGCCTGGAACTCTTACTAGAAGAAAAACAGAGCTGCATTCATGGTAAGACATCCTCTAAAAGTATAACAAATGATACAGAATGAACAAAAAAAACTACCGCTAAATGTCCTTTTGTGGAATTGAGCTATTAACAGAGATGAATACCACATGGTTAAAACTTTAAAAGGACTCACGGTATCAAGTTGACTTACCGTATCCAATGAATCAGCACCAAGATCAGTAAACTTAGAGGAGCCAGAAACTTCAGTGCCTTCAGGAAGCACTAGCTGCTTCTTTACAATATCACAAACCTTGTCAACTGTCTCCTTTTTGGCCTGTTCAACAGCAGATTTTACAGCACCGATATGAACGAGTTAGAATCGTGGCAACAAAACCCTATGATGCAAACTAACCTTTAAAGGAAGATTGCATGGTAAAATTTACCTGCTTATGAAAAATCGCATTAACAGGTAAATCATGTTAAAGCAATGTGCTACAACTACACTTGCAGCTAACTTATGTCAAAGCCTAGTCCAAGCATGCAAAGTGCAAGATAACAAAAAAAATGCTGGAATTATCTCAAAGTTACTTTCACCGGAGAGATATATGCATGACTAAAGAATGTCATGGAATTGGAAGCAATGTTGGGACGAAATGCAAATAGTCTCTTTTAGGGTGCCCAAGAAAGGGGTGGTTTGTTGACTTCAGACATAAAACAACTGGCATAGAAAAATATAATGGAAAATAAATTGAGATATATAGCTTCAGCATCATGCAGTGATTAATAAGGTGATTGCAATTCCAGAGAAGTATGATACTTACTGCATAGGAAACCGAAAATCTTAGTAGCACTGGCTGCAGACGGAAGGCTACATTATGATTCCTTGCACCAGAGAAGGAGACTGAGTTGGCATTGATTGCCTGTGAACCACCAAACATAATCTTAAGATATGCAAAAATTAAGTGAACTAAGGAATAGTAAACCCTTTTGCAGCAGAAAAAAAGTTCAGATTGCATAAACCAAACCAACAGCTTGACTATCAAATATAGCCCTGAGCTTATTCTATTAACAAACAAACAGCTTCACAATGAAATTGTCGCAAGCTTTGTGTATTACTTAAGGCTCATACAAATTATAAAATTATCAAAAAATGCTCAAATTATGGAAAACTAAATCGTTACCAAAACAGTGCTATCCCCTAGTACATAAACTAAAACAAAACTCAGCGGCTCAACCCATTTATCACTGCACGTTACTCAATTATCTTTATTCCAAAACTGTAAATTAAGACATATTCTCCAGTTTCTAGGCTTAGCTGAATACAAACTGGACTCTTTATTTTCTATAAATCCCAACATGGCAAGTTCATATGCACCAAATTAAAACAATAAAACGCTCACTTGATCCTCTACACACACAAATTTTCCTGATTTTTGATGTCCAATAAGAAATTTTGTGTTATATTAAACTGTGTAAGTCAAAAAGAATTAGATATCAATGGGACATGTTGATAATTTTACTACTCGATTTAAAATTTTGATGTGCTATGAAGCAAGTATGTGAGAATTGGAATTTAACAGCAACATGTTTTCTTGTATTCAGCAACAATTTCATCAAGGGATTCCGATGCATTAATATGTTCTTCTATTTGCATGTTCTGGCGGATCTGCCATTGAGGGCAGGTCCGTGACCCCAATGCCCATATTAGGCTAAACAGTTGATGACGTAGCTTAAATGTTGGCGATGCCACTCTGGTGTAAAGGCCACTCGTGTAGATTAGGAACCCTTGCAGCTACATTTCGTTTATCAATGCTCACCGCAAAGCAAACTTTGAGATTCTATATCGATCTTATTACTCTTTCCGCCTAAAATGACATTCCAGAAATGGGCGATTCTTAAGACATGCCAGCATCAAGCAATGTAGACAACACCTAACACATAAAGGGGGCGTGTTATACATCATGAACACATAAGAGTTGCATTACAAGAAGAATGTGTCTTACGATGCAAGTTATGTATTCATTTTCTACCTGATCAAGAGCTTCAAGTAAGCGCGAATGTTGCAAAAACTAAAAAGTTGACAAACACAGTGAACTCCAATGTCCAAAATCCCGAATCTCTAATCTGACCGATTAACTTACATATGCAGCTACACACCACGAACACTGTAGCAGAAATCCAACCGATCTAAACGGCAGATCTATCAAAATCTACTTCAGAAGCGATTCGATCGCCGAAAAGACTCCCAAATACGCACTAGAAAGGAATTAATTCTACAGTCGAACAAACACAGCAACGACCGAGCGCCAGCAGATCACACATAAACATAAAAGAGAGAGATCACACAAGGTGGTCCGCAAAATCCCCAGCCGCTAAAACCCTATGGGGAGCAGCAGACAGCGCGCGGAGCAAAGGGCGAGGAAGGGGGCGACCTGACGCGGTACCTTGACGGGCCTCGCGAAGGAGACGGTGGATCCGGCGATGGCAGCCATCAGGGGGGAGGGGGAGAGGCGGACGTGGACGGGGATGGCAGCCTCTGCGCGCGTAGAGGGAGAGGCGGCGGCGACACAACACAGCAGCAGCAAGAGTCCGCGTCGTGGGACAGAAATGAACGAACGGATGGAGACGGTTGGGCGGGGAGGCGGCGAGCGAACTTATAGCCGGGTGGGGACAGCAACGTGGCATCGGGCGTATCGACGGCGGGCGGAGCTCACGAGGCCCAGCCCGCCCAAGTTTCGCTGCCTCCGCCCCCGCCCGGGGCCCACCTGCCAGGACCGACCGAGGCTGCGTGGGCCGCTCTGCTCCGCTGGTGTACGACCGCACGGGCGCGAGTGCGCGACTTTTGCGCTGTGTGTTGCTGAATTATTTTTTAAATAATATTTGGAAAATAAAAAATACAGAAATAATATGCTAAAATTAAAAATTGCAAACACATCTCCCTCTCACCATTTGAAATAGCGGTGACAAAGACCTATCGTCAAACCTCGCTTCCTTTCTTCTGCGCTTGCATAGTGGAGATGAGGCTTCTATCGTCTGTCGCATTTCTAAATGGTGACAGATTCTCTATCACTATTTGGAATGACTACAGGAAGATATATTTGTAATTTTTAATTTTGTAATATATTTTTCTGTAAATTTTTATTTTTAAAATATTATTAAAAAAAATAATTCGTGTGTTGCAGCATCTTTGAAGGAAAAGAGGCGTAGCCACTGTACATAATCCAACCCAACCATTAATAAAATCTGTCATATTTCAGACCGTCGGATGCAAATACAATCGTCGACATCTAATCATCCAGATCTAAGTCATCTCCCTCCCTCTACATCTCTCAACTATTTCTCCCTTTGCCTTGCCTCGAACCAATCACTCATGGCCGCCAACGCATATATTTCTGTTCGTGACATTGCTTGTGCGGCACCTCACTGACGACGACGAACCCTATCAAAGCTTTGGCATCGTCTCTTCCTTCTCTCTTCAAGCCAGCCTCCCTCTTAGCCGCAGCCCCCTCTCATGCCTCCCAAGTCCCAAGCCCTCTTCGTCTGCAGCATCTTTCTCCATGTTGTGGTCAACGCCTTTGACGATAGAGCGACGCCTCTGGGGCTATTAGTACGGAGGTCGTTCATCATCGGCAACAGCGGTAAACTGGTTACACCGATAATTACAATCGCTGAAGAAAGAATGTGACACGAATCGTGGAACAAATCGTTCGGCCAGAAAATCGATTGATCTAAAAATACGACTACGATATAGCATTTCCGTTTTTCATTTGACCTGTTGATGCTGGCACGTTCATATTGGCAGCCAGCCGGGAGGAATTCTTATCTACTTGTCACCGTCACAAAGGTGATATGAAAATTACGTCTAGAAATAACTAGTGCAACCGTGCAAGCAAAGAATGTAGTAGTAGTACCTGCACATGGACTCCGGTGTCATTTTTTCCAGAGAAGCGCGCGGAAATGTGTAAGCAGACGACTTTATGTTCAGTTGGGTACTCGCGGAAATTTTTTTATTTAATATTTATTTTAAATCTTTTTTTTAAAATTAATCGACGGAATTTAAAAATTGCAAAAATATACGTCTGATCGTCCTATACTAGAGCGATAGGTGCCTGATCTAACGGCGAAATTCGAAAGTTTAACGGAAGAAATAAAAAAAAAATTTAAAAACGCAATCGCCCACTGTCGGGGGGCGATAGGCACATGCTACAGTATGTCGCGCCAACAGTGCTACAGTGCTGCTACAGTTGGGCCTAACTTTTAAAAATATGGGCCGTTGCCTGCCGACCGTCGGCACGACGCCAACCGACGCCAGCGCCAATTGCCGCACTCACACAGGACGCGCGGCTCTCCATCCGGTGCGGCGTGAGTCAGCCCGTGCGGTCAATCGGCTTTTAAAATCTCGTTTCGGTTGATATCTTAGATCTGGTCAAGAGTAAAATCTTATTGAGATTTTAGAATTTCGTATAAATTCTAGACAAAATATAAAAACAAAAATTTAAATCCGGATTTTTTCGAGATCTCAACGAGATTTATCGAGATCTTGATCAAATTGCACTAAGTGAAAAATAGCTTAAATGACGTCAAAAAAATTTGAAATTTTTCGTGGAGGTTTCTGACACATCAGTAATGTTCCCATAAAAATTTTAGATGATTATCAAATTTGAAGATTTTTAAAATTTAAATATTGCCACTGTTCTGATAAAAACTGATCGGCAAGTTTAAACCAAATAAAAAATGAAATAAATCATGTTAAAAAATTTTGAATTTTTTTGTACATGGTTATGTTGCATGCTAATGTTCCCACAAATTTTTAGATGATGATCGAGCTTCATGAAGTTTTAAAAAATCGGACAGTGCTACTGTCCTAATAAAAGCCTTACTCGCAAACTTCAATCAAATGAAAAATAGTACAACCCACGTTAGAAAATTTTGGAAATTTTTGCGAATGGTCCTGATATATCGTTAATGTTTTTATAAAATCTTCATATAATGATCAAACTTCAAGAAATTTCAAAAATTCTAAAAGTGCGATGTCCTCATAAAAGCCTAATGATCAATATATAGATTTCCTTTAGCAATAAAAAAGGTTTGAATTTTTTGAATTTTTTGAAGAATGGTTCTAAGGAAATGTTTAAGATCTCATAAAAATTTTGAATCGTAACCACACTCCAATTAATTTATAAGAGGAGCGGCGGTGTTGGAATTAATTCAGAATTAATTCTATGTAAGAAGTTTAAAAGTGTTGACTTGAGGGTATGTTAGCTAGTGAAGGAAAATCAACTTATAAGAGGAGCTCTTATATAAACTCTAGTATGGGTTAGTGATAAGGCTAGAAGTATACATAGTTGCCTATGTTAGGCTATGTATACGCATGTATTACCTTTTTTACCATGTATACCGATCACATCGGCTTCTTGTGCGGGCGGTACCGGTTCCCGGAATCATGGCAGTTTGATTTGTATTTTTGCGAGACGGTTTTGGTTTTACATTCTTTCTTAAGGTAGACATCCCTGTACTTAGCAATAGGGAACCAATCTCGTTCTCATCCAGTGTTCTATGCTTTCTCCATGCTTGCTGGCACCCTAGTCATTCCACCCCTTAGCCGCGCAACGGGCGTGAGAAAGAGCAATGTCTCTGATCCTACGAAGCGTTCAGGTTTTTGGGAAGCGCCACACCACGTGACTCTTGTCTTCATCTTCGATTGATGCGTCGCTCCTACACATTTTCCGGTTCTTCACCAAGCTCTCTATGACTCAACGAGTACAAGCAATTTTTCTGTAGTGATTAGATCTGATTAGAATACATGCTGCATTGCTACTATAATAGTATTATTTATATCTATGTATTAGTTGGACTATCTAGCATGTGAGCCGTGCCTTCTTTACTAGTATGTTTTATATATCTACTGGCTACTAGTATCTGTTGGGCTATCTATCACGAGAACATATCCTGTGCAATCAAATATTTGGTGAAACTATGGTGCAACCCAACTAGAAAAAGTTTTAAAAAATTTTGAAAAAAATCATGGATGTACATCTCAACTTATCCCATCTACATATAAAATTTCATAATCAAATTCGTCCTGTGCTAAGAGTAATAAAAAAGACAAACTTGATCATGAATAGGAACAGTTCCTGTTCATGATCAACTTTGTTTTTTTTGTAACTTCTAGCACAGGACGAATTTGATCATGAAATTTTATATGTAGATGGGGTAAGCTGAGATGTACATCCATGATTTTTTTCAGAATTTTTTGAAACTTTTTCTAGTTGGATTGCACCGTGGTTGCACCAAATGTTTGATTGCACAGGATATTTACCCATCTATCACTGCCTTCTTTATGTTTTATTATCTAGCTATAGAATTAAATTAATGTTATGTTATGTTAATTTTCCAAACAGCGGCTGCCTTGCCGATTATGCCCGCGAGGTCCGCGCAATGGAGGCGCGAGCGCGGCGCTGTTATGGTGAACACTTGGAGGTCAGGAGCAACGACTTCGTACAGATGCTGGCAGGGATTCAAATTTCGTTTGGGGAAAAATACCGGGTATGGGCGAAATCTAGAATTTTGGTGAAATTTTGATATTTCAGATAAATTTCGATCGAAATTCAAAAACTAAAATTCAAATCCGGTCCATTTGCAACAAAAAAAATCCGAATTCGGCAAAATTTACCGAAATTTCGAGCGAAATTGTTGAAATTTCGGTCATTTTGCACTGGCTAAAAAGTTCATCAAACGACGACGAAAAATTTTGAATTTTCTTCTAAAGAGTCCTGACATATTGATGATATTTTCATAAAAATTTCAGATGATTATCAAATTTTGAAATTTTTTGTGGATGATCCTGATGTAGCATTAATGGTTATATAAAAGCTTTAGATGATGATCATGTTTAAATAATTTTTTAAAATTCTGACAGTTCCACGTCTTGATAAAACCCGATGATCAATACATAGATTTGCTTTATCAATAAAAAAATGTTTAAATTTTTGAAAATTTTACAGAAGAGTGATAAGGAAATGCTTAATATCTCATAAGAATTTTATGATGACGCTCCAACGAATTTATAAAATTCTTAAAAAGCACAGTACCATTTATGTTTTTCTCTTTTTGATTTTTGAAATATAATATAACAAATGAAGTTCAGTGTTTACACAAATTTGATTGAGCAAATAAACAAAGTTAAATTTTTTTGAAAATTTTATATAATGGTACTGAGCCAATTTTGACTCTGTCATAAAAATTTTAGATTATGATCACACTCGAGAAAATTTATAAAATTTTGAAAAGGTAACTGTCCCAATTATGTTCATTCTGTTTTTGATTTTTTAAAGATAACAAATGAAGTTAAATTATTCTGAAATTTTTTTTGTATGATCCTGCATTGCTCAAGATAGTACCATAAAATTTTCAGGTCATTATCAAGCTTGTAAAATTTTATAAAAACCTAGCAGTATTTCTACCAAAATTTTAAAATGTCTCAAAAATTCGTTTTTTCAAGAAATTTTCATAGAAGATGACTTTCTTATGGGTTATTGGACCAAATCAGGTCAAATCCAACCATAAAAGTTCAAAATCCGGCCAAAATCATAAAATTTTGGCGAAATTTCGCCGAAAAAGCTCAATTACTGTAGTAATTTCAAATTTTCTAATTTTTTTAATTCGGTTGGTAGTTTAGATTTTGTAGAGGCCTGAAATCTGAAATTTCGGCGAAAATTGAAACCCTGGATGCTGGTGCTTGACGGCTGCTTCGTCCTTGAGTTCTTGCTCAAGTGGAGCGAGAGCGACGCGATGGAGCTCGACGCGCACATGCAGTGGACATGGATCTACGTCTACTACGATCTGCTCCTCGTCGAAAACCACGTCCCTTTTCTTCGTCATCGCCAAGCTGTTCGACCTTGAGATGGGAAATAGTCCCGGCGATGCAGCAGACAACGCAGTGGATCAACGGCTTCTCGATCTCATCTTCAAGTTCTTCAGCCAACACGAGCCGCTCTACCAGGTCCCGGCGCCGAGTCAGCTCACCGTCCACCACCTGCTCCGTCTCCACTCTCCAGTACCAGAGGATGGTCATGACCCCGGAGCAGCGGCGGCTTCGCCGGAGGTCGCGACTGAGCGCGAGCCTGTACGGCATCCGCACAGGCATCAACTCGTCCGTACGCGCGCGGATGGTCGGCACCACGACGCCGTTGGCGATCCCGTGCGTGACCGAGCTGCAGGAGTTCGGCTTGACGTTCAGGGAAAAGACCTCGCCGGCGAGCCAGTTCGACGTGACGTTTCGCGGCGGCAAGATGGAGATCCCGAGCCTGGCCATCAACGCCGGCACGAGGATCCTCCTCGCGAACCTGTTCGCGCTGGAGCAGACCAAGGACTGGAAGGAGGGCATCTTGACGGGATACCTCGTACTTATGAAGGCGCTGGTGAACACGGGCGCCGACGTCGCCGTTCTCCAGCGCCGCAGTGTCCCGGACAACATGCTCTCCATTGTGCAAGAAAAGCTCGTGAACCTATTCCTACAGTGCTGTCATTTTTGTAATAGTAAGAGCATACAGTGCTCCCAGAAGAAAACATGTCACGTTCGTAAGGAAAGCCATGTGCAAACTTACAAGACGAAACCACACCCTTGTCATACACTAGCTTATACAAAGAACATTTTCAGCTATCATTCTTTGCTAAGAAAAGAAGCAATTTGTGGAATTAATGGTGCAATGGCTTGTCACTCTATTGCAGCAATCGGAGGTACAGAATGAAATCAGGTAAAAGGATGATATCAGGCATACGATCAATGACACTAATGGTACAATACAATGGCTTATGAAGTTTTGGAATAAGCACCATCAAATCGAACTGCAAATCAGCCCCATAGTGCACAAAAGCAGGAAGACTTGAGAAGACACATCATGAACATGCAAGACATTTTCTCAAAAAGTCCAGGACTCTCCTAGCAGGAAATTACAACTGCGATGTACAGCGTGGAGCACCAAACATTAAACTTAACCATCCAGAAAGATGCCAGGTTTTTTATTAATACAACTTAGACACATCTTGAACTACAAAGGTCAAGATAATTAGTCTCCACCATGATTGATTACGTTTATGAGAGCAAATGGACTAGCGACCTAGTCTACTAAACCAGCAAATATTTCAGCCAAATCTATTCAATATTAGATTTAGTGTTGCAACATCTTGAAGAGTTAGGCACCGGCAATATTAGCTAAAGCTTGCACTATGTACTGCCAAAGCACTAATCCGAGCATGATAACACAGGAATGATGAAATGGTTGAGCTTACCAAAACACTAATCCTCGTCATCTTCTTCTGAGCTCCCGACGTCACTACTATACTCATCGCTGCTAGAACTATTGTTAATGTCAAGCTCAACACGTTGGACCTGTATTGGTTCTTGGGGCTTTGGTGCCACTGGCTGCACCCCAACAGGCATCTGTGGCACGCTGGCTCGTGGCTCCTCACCCTTGACACCAGCCGGAATCCCATCCAGCGGCAGCGTGATCGGGTCCCCAGGCTTCCATCCAGGAGGTGGCAATGGTATACCGGCAAGCAGCTCAGGCGTCCCTTTCCGCCACCCAGGTGGCACAGTGATTGGTAGCATCGGTGGCACCGGCGGCTCCTCCCGTGGAGGTGTAGACTCGAACAGCGGCGTGGCTTCCGCCTCCGCTGTGCTCCGCTCCTTCGCCTCCAGAGGCTTCTTGGGCACCCCAACATCCAAATCCGCAAACTGATACAGCTGCGACATCCGCATCTCATTTTCCTGTGGCGCAGGCGGCAACGCCGCCCGCAGAGGCAGCCCGGCACCATGCTCCGGCGGCGCGAAGGTTGTGTAACTAATGCGATGCGCGTAGGTCAGGACATCGTCCAGGTTGAGACTGGAGTGGAGGGATGCGCCAAAGTCGCCGTCCGACACCGGCTCATCAGCCGCCGCGGCGCCGCGCGGGCGCTTGGGGTTGCGGCGGTAGTCGGCGTAGTCGTCGACAAGGCGGTCGAGTACGTGGTGGGCCTCGCGCAGCTTCTTCGCGAAGGCGACGAGCGAGGCGTCCCTGGCGCGCGCCTCGCGGCCCAGGCGCGCGCGCGCGTCCTGCAGGTCGAGGGTCTCCTGCAGCTCGGCGACGGCCTCGAAGAGCTGCGTCTGGAGGGAGGTGAGCAGCGACAGCGCCCCCTTGGTTGAAGAGATCGGGGACGGGAGCGGCGGAACCGTCGCGGAGGAAGACGACGACGGGAGGAATGTGGGGAGGGACCCCCGATACGCGGAGATCCAGGTGGCGCGGTTGGGCGAGAGCTCGAAGAGGTTGGAGGCGAGGGAGGAGATGAGGTGGAGCAACGACTGCGCGCGTGGGAGTGGCGGCAGGAGCGGCAGCAGCGACGGCGAGGTGGTTAGGGTTGGGGCTGCCGCCGCGGTTGCGTTCGCGTTCGCGGTGGCGTTGGCGTGCGGCGGTGAGGAGGTGGGGTTCACGGGAACCGGGTTGGGCGGGAGCGACGGCGATGAGGCGGTCAGCCCCAGCCTCACCGGTGACGGCAGGTGCGGCTGCATCATCCGCGGCGGCGGATGCAGGAATCGGAGTCGGACGCGAGGTAGAGAAGCTCGTTGTAGCCAAGCTATTAGGCGTGAAGTTCCTCTTAATGGGCTCATGCTTGATGGGCCTTTCGTCTGTGTGGGCTAGTCTTCTCTGCGATGTAGGGTATGTGGGCCCAATAATCCCATAAAATCCGCCTTAAAAACCCACCCCTACCAAACTAGCCGCTTCCTTGCCACCAATCCTTCGGCAAATTGGCGGGAGACCAGCAGTTCGCCGCCTCCACTTCCCGCGCAAAGTATAGCAAAGCAGCCATGGACGGCGGCTCCTCCTCGCCGGCGAGCCCTCCGCAGGCCGCTGCAGTCGGGACGGAGCTTGAGGAGTACCAGAACTGGAAGAAGAACTCGCCGGTGCTCTACGACCTCGTCATCTCCCGCCCGCTCGAATGGCCCTCGCTCACCGTCCAGTGGCTCCCATCCCCGGACTCCTCCACCCGCTCCCACCGGCTCGTCCTCGGCACCCACACCTCCGACGAGTCCCCCAACCACCTTATGCTCGTGGACGTCGTCCTCCCGCTCCCGCCTCGCCTCGCCGCCGTCGCGGGCGGTGCCGTCCCGGTCCCGTCCGTCTCCATCTGCCGCTCGGTGCCTCACCGGGGGGAGGTTAACCGCGCTCGGTGCATGCCGCAGCGGCCGTATACGGTAGCCACCAAGACTTGCGTGGACGAGGTGCATGTGTACCACCTTGGCGACGGCGGCGAGAAGAGCGGCGCTGATGTCGTGCTCAGGGGGCATGATGCTGAGGGGTATGGTCTGGCGTGGAGCCCGATGAAGGATGGGTGGCTGCTGAGTGGCTCGTACGATAAGAAGATCTGCCTATGGGATCTCGCTATCGGGAGTGGAGCTCCGGTTCTGGATGCGCAGCAGGTGTTCGAGGTAATGCGCCTTCAGAGTTCAGATACTCTTGCGCTGTGTTTTCTTTTTCTTCATTTGTTGTATTCTTTCATCTATCACTGCATCTTGCGTCTTTAGATTTACAATCGTTAAATATTACATAAGATGATGCGGTTGGTCAATTTGATTTCGTATGGCATCTCCTATTTAATCATATTGATAAAATCGGCTGCGGAACAGGCATATGCAAATACATAACTATGCGAAGTTCAGAGGTGCTGCGATATCATTTTAACTCATTGAGAAAAGTAGCATGCTTAGGAGCAGACAGAGCGAACTTGGAGCGTGAACTAGTTACGGTTACGTTTATGTAAACCAGTTAATTGCCTCAGCCAGATGATCTTTCAGTTTGTGCTGTCGGATTGTAACGAACCTTTGGTGTCTTGCCTAAAAATGCTTGGAAGTTGAAACAGTATAAGAACTCAACCAATTGTGCTGTTCCTTCGTTTTTCAACTCACGGCAATGCACCTATTCTAGAATAGGTCATTGTGCTGCATAGAGAAGGGGTACTAAACCATTGATTATCAATCCAGAAGAGAATATTTGCTAAGAAAAGGTAAAAGAGAGAAACACATAAGAGAAAATCATCAATCACATCCAGTACTTAAGAAAGATATTGTTATTTCACCTTCAAAGCTACCAGCCCACCACTCTACCCTCATTGGTCTTCTTAAGCAATTGAAATAAGATTACAGAAACTAGGTTGCCACTATAATTCATTACTTCTGACTGTAAGTTGCTTTAATTTGAACCTTTTACTTAGAAAATAAATTTATTTGCTGTTTGCAGTGGTTTGTTACTAGAAAAACAAATTAATTCTGCTGAAAAGTGAGAAGCATAGTTAACATATTATCCAGTAGCAAGTACTGAAATTGAGTATCTGTCTAATTTTTACATATGGGGACTGGAAAATATTCATTACTTGTTAAGCATGCTATCGTGCTACTAGTTTAACTATTCCTTTTCTTGTCAGAAAAAAAAACATTCTTCTGCGAGCATGACCTCCCGTGGAAATGTGACATGTGTATTTTTTGTGCCTTGTTCTGTACTAACATTTAAGGATATGATGATCTTCACCACTATGATTCGATTAGCCATATCATGTTATTACATTCATTCAAAAGATGTTTTTTGAAATCTAAATCAGGAATTGCATGAGCATTATTTTATATGTCCAACATAAGAGAGCCTATGCTTTTCCTTTTACTCTGGAAGCAAGGTTGGCCATGCTAAACATCCATTTCCTGCCAGTGTTATCTTGTTTTCATTCGGTTTGTCTATGGATGTTAGATTTATCCTTTTGCAGGCTCATGACGATGTCATCGAAGATGTTGCTTGGCACCTGAAAGATTTTCATCTATTTGGATCCGTTGGGGATGACTGCAAGTTGATGGTGTGGGACTTGCGTACGAACAAACCAGAACAATCTATTGTTGCGCACCAAAAAGAAGTAAGCATGCTTTAATCAAGAGATCTCTAACTAAATGTTTTTCTGCGTTGAGAAGCCCATAATTGCAGTCCTGCGGTTTCAGTGGTGGATCTAGGATCAAATTTTAAGGGGTGCTCACCGGCTTGCCGAATGCCCCACCGAGTCAGTGCACGCCCTTGCAACCCGCCGCGGCGCTGCCGCAGCCAGCTTGCATGCCTGACACCCCCTTGGCCCCTGCCGCTTGCCATCTTGCCACACGCCCTTGCCACCCAGCGCTCGGCACTAGCACGCACGCTCGCCACCTCCTCGGTCCCTGCAGCCCGCCGTTGGCTCGCACGTCCACACGACGCTTGGCGCCTGCCCGCCAGCTAAGGGGGGTACGCACGGTGCAGTCAGCGGTAGGGTGTGCGCTAGCCCCCCTTGACCTACTGTTGAGTCCACTCCTGCACAATTTCCTATACGTTTGTTTTCAGTTACCAACACGTTGCTTTATGTACATAGGAGTGAGCATGTAATGTATTTTTCATGGTGTTATAATGATATGCTTACTCCTGATGTCTGGCTTCTTTCTTGAGTTATCTCTGTTAGATATTTTTGGTTTTTAGTTGCGCATTATTTATTCACCTTTCCTACAGTTGGTACCAAAGTTTGTTGATGTGACAATTTCATGTTTGTGAACTTAGGTATTATAATATCAAACTACACGATTCAGCAATATGTTTCTCTCCATTGTGATGCCAATTTACTGATGTAAAACTAGTTCTTTATTTCACAATATTTCATGCTTTCATGACTTGTTTTTAATGTACACGTTTGCTTTTCCAGGTCAACTCTTTGTCCTTCAATCCATTTAACGAATGGATCTTGGCTACATCATCTGGAGATGCAACTATCAAGCTATTTGACTTGCGAAAACTATCAAGAAGCTTGCACACTTTCGACAGCCATGAGTATGTTTATTGCTGTAGCCGGTGCGCTACAGTCTTTTCTCTCTTTTGCTTGCCTGTTTTCCAATTATCATCCTTGAATTTTCTGTTTTGAATCAACTGTCAAACCATTTTCATAGTTACGCAATGTGCTGTAGCCTATTTACTCAATGCATGTTTGTTCTTTTACTTTCTTCTTGCTGTTACTTTGTAGTATAGTTTAATATTATGTCTGATGTGGCATTGGAAATCCATGTGTTGGGAAAATAACAAACATCTGAATGGGGCAGTGGCAGCCTTTCCCTTAAGAAAATTTGACTACTTGTCGCACTGTTTTTCATTACCTACAGCTGACCTATGACAAAGCTGAATAATTGATTTTGAAAGCGCAAACTGTTCAGTTCAAAAAAGTAGTTGATTTAGGAGTTTCCTTCAGAAAGTTATCAACTTATTAACCTGGTATAATATCAAGCACACTGTATCAGCCAGCCTATCTGTGATTCTGCACCTTAACTGATTTACGCAACTTCTTATTTTCTGTAATGCATATGAAGTTATGTTGCACAATTTGCACATGTAGGGGGGAGGTGTTTCAGGTTGAATGGAATCCAAATTTGGAGACTGTATTAGCTTCCTCTGCTGCAGACAAAAGAGTGATGATATGGGATGTTAGCAGGTATGCTGACTAAAATATTCTCCCGAGGTCAATCTTATATTTGCAGTAGGTTTCTCAGTTTTACTCCTATGACATTGTTAATCAAGGATGGATTATGCCTAATGGACAGAAAAAAATATGAAATGATATCGACGCAAAACAACTGCATAAATGACCTTTAGACATGCCTATTGGACACAGAGAATGAAATGATATCTACCTCTAGAAGTGAATAGTTAACACATCTGCAATTACCAGCAGTACTACAGTCTATGAATTTCCTTTTGAGAGATTTTAGCTGTATGAGTTCAGGCGATTTGCTAATTTACTCATGCTTATCAAATTGGAATCCGCATTGTTTCAAATGCTTGGTATGTTCCATTGGCATGATAGATTCCTGTGCAGCTCAACCAAAGTGTCGATTCTTATTGGTGACAAATCGCTTTTGCTCGTGCCTTTCCTGACCACCTCGACTTTGTCTGGTTCTTGTTGTCTTCTGTCACCTCCAGGATTGGAGATGAGCAGGCGGAGGAAGATGCAAACGATGGACCACCGGAGCTGTTGTTCGTTCATGGAGGCCACACAGCTAAGATATCGGAACTCTCGTGGAACCCTAGTCAGAAATGGGTCATTGCCAGCGTGGCAGAGGATAACAGCCTGCAGATCTGGGAGATGGCAGAAAGCATATACTGTGATGACAATTATCTGCACGATAATGATGAATCGTGCTTGGCAACATAAGGATGGATAATTCGTATACTGTAGGCGTTGAGGTGCTTTATTACTTTAACTAGTCATCGTTTGACACGGTGCTTTATTACTTTAGCTAGTCATCGTTTGACACCTCTAAGGACTGAATATCTTTAAGAAGTGACCGTAAAATCTTATCATATCTATGCCTCCATTTACCTGGCCTGCTTTCTGTCTGGCTGAGCGTTTCGCTCGCTTCTGATCATTTGTTGTTCAGCGCTCACGTAGACGCATATGAATTTGGAAGGAGCTGCTTTTTTAGCTCTCTAAATTCCGTTTTTTAAAAATTTAGCTTTTTTGTTGGGAATAAACTCCGGCATGGCGCGTCGTGCGCGTCAGATGCGTGTGTGGCGTGTGTCGCCGAGTCGTGCGTGAGCTGCAGAGAAGCTGCGGTGGGCACGGTTGATGTCAGTTAGGGGAGTGGTGTGCGTGGCGGTGATCTGCATGGGTGAGGCCGCGTTGTCCGGGCGAGCGACTGGCTCACGGCAATGTTGAGCGGGTCCTGCAGATCATGGCGCGTAGGCTGGACGTGGAGGCTAGCTCCTGGCGAGTCCGTGGCCTATTTGTAGCCCTGTGCTCCTCTGATTTTTTGAGTGAAGTCTAGTGAATAAAAGTGCAAAAATACAGCGAGTTCGCCGCCGCGGCGTTAAATCCGCCGAAATCACCGTTCATCTTCTTCCTTGTGTTAGATGCGTGAGTGAGAGAGAGAGGAAGAGTTCTGGCAAAGCCAACATTTGGTATCAGAGCCTGTGAAGATGTCGTCCGCGAAGCAGCCGCGACCGATGGATCAAGCGGCGGCGATGAGGACTCGACGCGAACCGTCGCGGTGGAGCGCGTCACGCCCGGCTCTGGCGCGGTGGAGCTCCCGATGCTAACCAAGGCCAATTACCATGAATGGGCGTTGGTTATGCAGGTCTCGTTGGAGGCGTCGGAGCTGTGGGACGCGGTGGAGGCCGTGTGCAAGGAGCGCGCGAGGATCGGCGGCGCCGCCGCCATTCTGCGCGGTGCCGCCGGAGATGAAGGCGAGGGCTTGCAGTGAAGAAGACGGCGAAGGCGTGGGATGCCGTGAAGTCCATGAGGTGGGTGATGATCGCGTGAAGGCGCGGCGTGCGGCGCTGTGGAAGGAATACGAGAACATCGCGTTCCAGGACGGCGAGACGGTCGGCGACTTCGCGATGCGCATCAACGGGCTCGTCGGCAGCCTGCGCGAGATGGGGGAGACGCTGGAGGACGGTCGCGTGGTGAAGAAGATCCTACGCGTTGTCCCGAAGAAGTTCAAGCAAGTTGCCGTGGCGATTGAGATGCTCACCGACCTCAACACGGCGACCATCGAGGAGCTCGTCGGCCGTTGCGTGTGGCGGAGGACGCCGACAACGACGAGGTGAAAGAGGTCGCAGAGGGCGTTAGGTAATTGCCGCCATCGAGGGGCGATGGGAGGCGCGTCGTCGGCAACGCGGCAAGGAAGCGAAAGGCGCGGTGATGCGCGACGTGGCGGCGGCGACAAAGGGCGGTGGTGGCAACGACGATCATGGCGAAGCGCGACGACGACGCGAGCAAAGACGAGCTCGGCCAAAGCGGCGTGGTGGGAGCCGCTACGAGGACGGTGCCGAATGCGGCGGCGCGCCACCTCGCCAGAATCGCTGCGGAGAAGAAGGAGAGGGCGCTCGCCGACGTCGACGAGGAGCCGACGCTGCTGTAGATGGCGGAGCGCGCCACGCCAGGTTTAGGGGGAGTTTGTTGGGAATAAACTCCGGCATGGCGCGTCGTGCGCGTCAGATGCGTGTGTGGCGTGTGTCGCCGAGTCGTGCGTGAGCTGCAGAGAAGCTGCGGTGGGCACGGTTGATGTCAGTTAGGGGAGTGGTGTGCGTGGCGGTGATCTGCATGGGTGAGGCCGCGTTGTCCGGGCGAGCGACTGGCTCACGGCAACGTTGAGCGGGTCCTGCGGATCATGGCGCGTAGGCTGGACGTGGAGGCTAGCTCCTGGCGAGTCCGTGGCCTATTTGTAGCCCCATGCTCCTCGATTTTTGAGTGAAGTCTAGTGAATAAAAGTGCAAAAATACTGAGCGAGTTAAATGCATGGCGCTCGTCGCCGGAAATCACTGTTTATCTTCTTCCTTGTGTTCGTGCGTGAGTGAGAGAGAGAGGAAGAGTTCCTGGGCAAAGCCAACATTTTTTTGTTTCAATTTGCGAAATTAGCCTTTTTGTGAGCTATATGGTAGGTGACACTAGTCTAATCACATATTCATTTCTTTTGTATGGACAGAAAAATACAATGATTCAAAGAAGTTCCCACTGCAAGCTTTGTACCGCTTGCATTACTTAGAACAACTAGGAAAACTAGTTCGATAGCGCTACGTCTACTGGCAGATTCTTAAGATGATTTATCGGTATAGACATATCATTTAAAGTAGTGGAAACGTAAATCGCTCATAGTATGGAGAAGGCAAACAAAACAATGTATGTAAGACCAAGGAGAAGCACCGATATATGGGTGAGAATCTTATCACGACGGGCCAAAATAGAATGAACAGATAGAAAACACAATAGATATAACAGTTCTATTTTATTAAACAGGGATAGAACAACGAAAGCAAATTATATAGTAGTCTAACAGTGAGATTAACAATACGAAGATACATAGGAGAAGCCTAAAGCAAAGACCAACGTATAAACAGCCAAAAGAGAGGACTGAGTTGCTGCGTCTGCCGATGGGCACAACATCACACTGTACATTGACCAAAACAAACCCAAAGATATAGATTGGTATTTGTAAGTCTGGAATATAGCAAAATACTACTAAGATTAGATGGCCAGTCTTGTGAGTATAGTAATGGCGTGCGATACGACGAGGAACCATGAGACCACTTTTTGTTAATTAACACTGTAATCAATTGTGGGTAGCATCCTGGTGATTCGCGGCCTGCGAAAGCTAGGTATTTTGGTAAGGTATTATTGAAATTGACAGAGGTCAGTAATGTTAACCTTGAGGATAACAATATATAGGATATACCTTATTTGTTTTTAATCAGTTCCAGTGGGCGGAAACAACCTCCTTTTTACCGGTTGTTTTCCTTCCATATGCTCAATTGTGCTAGAGACAGTGAAAACAGGTTATTAGCATTACAGTATAGGCGGTACAAAGTAAAGTGAAAACGTGAAAACATATAAGAATATAACCTTGTGCTGCTTTCAAGAATAGACAAGTCATCGGTAGTAGCTTGCAATGGACGCTTAAGCTTAGAGTCTAGCTCCACAAGTGCCTAGTTACTGAGAGAAGAAACATAATCGAGATTGTGCATTCTAAAGTTATGGATTGTAAAGAGCTAATCATAGAATGATTAATGAAGTAAACTGTGACGATGGCAGTGTTTCCTCATGGATAACGGCGTGAGCCAATCCACTTTCCGTTATGACAATGAGGCAAAGATCGAGAGGTATACAAATAAATCTGAGATGAGGCTTCATCGGTTTTCTTTGTTAACCGACCAAAGACAGAGATGTCTGAAGAGACACATAGTGTTTCATCATTGTTTTCGCGATCACCGGACCAACGAACTACCTAACTAATGCTTTCTATTTGGGTAAACCAACGTTATTTAGGATTGGATACATGAGGAGCTAAAAGAGAATACACAGTTATAAGATATATAGAACATCATATCGTACAGACGTGTGTGCACAAACAAGAATTTTTAGAACTCTACATAGAAATTGGAGGAACATAGGCGTTAATAAGAGATGGGAAAAACAAAACCTTTGAAAGCAATAGTATATACAGAGAGGCAACCATCACTGTGATTAAGAACCTGGAGGAAGTTCCTGGGAATAGACCTGAATAGTTGAGGGTGTCTGAGTGGATCCGTGAGGAGATGCTGCAGGAGGCGAAGCACCGTCATAAGAGGGAGGCTGTGTAATGACAGGTTCATGAGCGCTTGATAGGCCAGCAACGAATTCGGTGGGAACAATAACGGTGGATGGTACACTGAGCCGAGTTGTATCTTTTATAATGTCAGATCGGGAAGAAATGAAGTCATTATGTATCCGGTGCAAGACCGCTAGAAGTGGATGGTATGGTAGGCAAGAGGGCTAATATCGAATCAACCCGATACGATATTTTCATACGTTGTAGAGCTCGACACGGCACAGAGATTCTCAGTGTACAGACCTTTCCAAAAATATTTTCTATCTGGGGAGGGATAAAGTCCCAGCGACCATCAGTAGTGGCAACAAGAGGCGTTACCGGGCAACCAATAAGCTCTTGTGCAATTTCAACAAAGAAGATGAATTCTACTGTCTTTGCATCTGGATTGCTGATGGCGTGTGGGTCGATACCATGCACTGTGACTCGGTATCTATCAACAAGAAAAGCTGTGTTAATCTATAATATTCGTTTAGTATAACAATTTGAAACACGACGTGTACCTGGAATATTCAGAAGTACATCGACAAGCAATGAGACGAGAAAAGCGAAAAGAAACACACCTTAGATCAGCAGCTGTCACGCCGCATTTTGCGCACCTATAAGTGTCCTTCTCACGAGCAGCAGCTCTCTTGCAAGTAGAACACGCCAGATACCACCATGGCTGCTCCAGAGCTTGGTTTTTGATAGCGATGGTAATGCTATAAGTATTTCCCTACAGTTTTTAACTCATATTTTATTAAGAACGAATGTAATATATGAGAAATAAGTGTAAAATGGTGCGAGAAGCGCTAATCATAGGAAGAGGTGTTACCAAGACATCGTGCTGGTTAAGATCACATATCTCGAAATCAGAATCGTAATGTTTTGGCTTTGAGTAGGAGTGACCGGTCCATTTAATTGCATGCGCAGAAAGCGTAAAACCGGATCATACAATAAGAAGATTGTGATGAGAAAAATGGAGTGAGGCTAATGAATACGGACGCAGGAGCGAGGCTCGCAATATTAGATATGGATATGATACAGTCTTGGTATTCTAAAATCAAAAGAATGTAGCAGTAGAAACAGCGTGCACACAATGTGAGTACATCAGGAGTTCAATGTAATAAGGAAGCCATATAGGAAGGCAATCAACACTGCAGGAAGGGAAGTCTATAAACAACACAGGTAGTTTTTAAGGAAGGGGAAATATCAGACCTAGTCTGTATAGCAGCAACTATTGGAAGAGCTGCATTTGTATACCACTTACAAACAGTACTTCAAGCGACAACTGGTCTGCAAGTTTTGGTAGCAATTTTTTCTAATAAATGTGATGAAGTACATACGAAAGAACAAATGAAAGTAATAACCAGGGGCAATTGGACATGAGCACAAGATCGGGCAAAGAATAAAAACGAAAGCACTGAACAATATATACCATTGTGTAGCTTAACTATCAGTCCAACCAGTAGCAACACAACCGGTCCCCGAAGTGATTCAGTTTGGACACTATCGGCATCAAACTGGGCTGCATGCGGCCCCCACAATGTGATCTCTGCGTTTTGGCTATTAGTAAAAAAGCACAAGGTGTGAATACGCAAGAACACAGTAACAGAATTCACTATAGTAATACATTGTGTGGAAACAAGAGGTTGACCATATGTGCAATTGATATCGGGCACAAAAAACAGTTGTTCCCATAAGCATGCAAATTTTATATACTTGCACAGAAAAATACCTGCCATCCGTGATCTGAATATTCCGAATTGGTTTAGGAGTACCCTTCACAGGTACAGTCTTAATGTGTAACATGGCTGTTACAACTCCCACAGTGTCTGTATGCTATGTGAAATTTCACAGAGAAAGAAAATGTATCGCATCTAAATGTATACAAAGCAAGAAAATGTATACAGCCACAACCAGGTACAAATTTCACAGAGCACAAATTTCACACGGCAACTAAATTTCACATGGCATAAATTTTATAGAGCAAGAAAATGTATCACGGTCTCGTAGATGCTTACTTGTCTGTGGCTGTATGCTCCTGTTGCTCTTCCTGGAATCAAGCCAAGAATCTGCTTTGCCCGAGAAATAGCATCAGCACTGCAACAAGGCATCAGATATACACGAGAATTTCTCATTTCAGTAAGACAGGGAATTATTCTAGGAAGTTTTTTTTAGAAAAAAAATTTAAAAGGTGGAAACCTTGTAAACAAGCAAACATCAAATAGGAAAGATCATTTTTTTTCAATCGAAAATAACATCAAGGGACATTTCGGCTAAATTTTGGGGGATATATCTGACTCTTTGCTAGGTGATATCATGCTAATGATTGGAGAATCAAACTAACTTGAAAAATTCTACCAAAAAAAATCAGGTTTGGTCTTGAATATGAATATGTTTCACTATTGTACAAAACTTTCAAGCTCAAACTCAAATTGGTTCTAAGAGAAGGAAAAAGGTGAAATATGTTCCCCAAGAAACAAATCAGATTTTCTGTTGGAATTTTTCAAGTTGATTTTATACCCGATAGTACCAATTCTCTGTAAATTTGTTCTCATGCTGATGAATCATAAGATGTTGATATTGACCTTAACAATGACTTGGCTTCCTCTCTTCCCAAGCAGGATGGATGATCACAAAGTGCAAGAACCTGCAATGCAATATACCATATAAATGTCTAAGAAACCAAAAGATAAAATCTGCTTAACTTAACTACATACCTCCCTGAAGAATGTAACTGGTAGCTGATCAAGCGATTGAGGATTCCCAATGTTGCAATAGAGGGTCTGCAAGTGAAAAAAATATGGAATGAACTAAGAAATTATCAGATAAAGCTACCTGTTAAAGCAATCGCAATCTAAAGCTAAGCACCTCATCAAAAGGAATAGACCCTGGTTGAGTCTGTAGCTATTGCTGCAAATGCTGGATACAGAAAAGAGATAGCTAATCAATTTCTAAGCAGATACCTAATCGCACAAGAACTCCCACCTTGTTCCTTCTTAAACAATCCACGCCAGAATGGGGAACAATCTAAAACCCAATGCACAAAAATCGAAGCACCATTCTGGCCTGCATTATTTCCTATTGCCTGTTCCCCATTGTCTATTCTCCATCCTGGCTTAAGCTCTAATCTAATAATCACCGGACCGGATGCAACGTATGAGCTAAGATCGATGTGACTATCCATCCATGTGAATGGCTCAAACCAACAACACAAAGCGCGTATCAACAACACGAGCCGGAATCGCCCAAACCAAAGTGGCAAAAAAGCGAGAAACAAGCGGCGGCAAAAAAAAATGCGCGGATCAACAACATGAGTCGGAATCGCTCAAACCGGTGACAAAAAAGCGGAGAAACAACGAGCCGCAAAAAAATGCGCGAGTCATTAAAGATCAAGACAATGCAATCTATAATCTAAGTCCCAACACGCGAAAATAGAAGCAGGGATTAAGCGCTAATAAGCAGGAAAGGCTATTTCCCATCGCGTATTCTGGCCTATAAGCGCTAATAAGCAGGAAAGACTGCACACAACCCATGCGCTAAGGCTGATTCGATCATCCAACTCGATCCGGAATCAGAAGTGCTAATAAGAAGGAAAGACTGGACACAACCCATGCGCTAAGGTTGATTCGATCATCCAACTCGATCCGGAATCGAGCACCGACCGCGGATGAAAGCGATTAAGGGCACGATCGGCAATAACGGGAAACAACGAGAAACCAACCGAAGGAGGCGAGAAGCAGACGAGGAATCAAGGCTTAGCAGCCGGGCGATACACACGAGAAGGAAAACGCAGAGGAGTCTGAACAAGGCTGACCTCGGGATAGGAATCGTGGGCGAAGGCGCGAGGCCGATGAACGGTGGATAGAACCTTGGCACGGAGCGCAATAGCCATAAATGATCGCGAAGTAACACGAAACGAAAGCAGGCGCGAAACGATGACGATCATCAATTGTTGGTCTCTAATCGGCGTAAACAATGGGCCTCTGGCGACACGGCGCGCGCACGCAACGAACAAAGTGCGAATCGATGGCGCATTATCAACCGTCGATCCTCGAATCAACGCAAGAAAAACGAAGTCCCTGTGCAAGACGGTACCGGTGCGCGCACGCAACGAACAAAGCGCGAATCAATGGCGCATTATCAACCGTCGATCCTCGAATCAACGCAAGAAAAACGAAGTCCCTGTGCAAGACGGTACGGACGCGCGGAGAGCTCGCCAATCCTCAGCTCTTTAATATATAGTATATATATATATAAGATAAGATAAGCAAGAATAAATAAGTATTCGTTGGAATAGCAGAATATTAAATTAAGAAATGCAAAAATAAAAAAAGGGAATCTAATCTCATCTCCTTCTGCACCATAAAGAAAAGAATCAGAAATTTTTACCCTTCTAAAAAAAAGTGCCTCTATTTAGAGATTTATCTACTTAGATGAATAGATCATACATTCATACTATATCTATATAAATCATACTCTATCTATATTATTAATGAATAATATAATGATGAGCCAAACTAGTATTTGTGGTAAATCCCCTAGTTAAGTAGTCATGCACTACAATAGGAGGCCCTAATTCTCTCGCAAATACAACTCTCTTAATCATTTCTTCGCATGTACCTGCAATCGCATTCTAGTAATGCCCTTTGATTTCGCCGGTTTCGGCATGTGCTTTATAAATTGCTTCGGCACAAAAGACAAAATGGTCCCTCCAGCGCATAAATGGTTGAGTTTATGTTTTCATCATCCTTGGTAAAATCAAGTCCACCACGTAGACACTCAGAACACGCTCTACCATAATTTTTTGCAGATAATCCCAATTTTGGTTTAATAGTACATCCCAAAAAGGGATGGTTATACTTGTTCAACTTATCCCTTTCAACTTGGATACCATGAGGCGGAGCTACAAAGATAGTTATTAAATATTTAGCACCACATAAAAACATTCCCCCTAGAGTAGCTGTTAAAACGAATAACAGAAACTCTGTTATAGCCATTTCTCTACATGCAATGTACTCTACGGATAGAGGAATACATAAAATTTAACATAATAAAATAAGAAATTGAAAGATTTCATTGAAATTGTTCGTTTGGGAATTTCTCGAAAAGTTAATTATAGGTTTTTCTCTCCATTGGAACAATAGGGCCGTTATAATTACTACTAAACTTGTTGAAGAGATGAAATAGAACCAAAGTGTATCTTTTTTATCAGAGATTGAATCGATCAGTAGAAGAAAAATTAGGCCAGAAATTAGGACATATTCTAGGAAAATGAAACTTCTATGGAAGAGAAGCAAATGAAACACTTTCATAAAATTTCTCTTAGAATCAATAATGAAGTTTTCATTCTGTACATGCCGGCTAATGAATTAGTAACTGCATCAAATTTTTGAAAAGTCTCAATTGTTTCGATTTTTGGAATGGGATATTTACGGAATCCCCATAAATAGAATCAAACCTTATTCCATGCTATTTCTATAAGATTCCTCTTTCTTATTCTTAAGCAAAGGCTTAGTTGATCATGATTTATGTTTTTCTCTTTCTTTTCCTTTTTGTTTGTTTCGAGAAAGATATCGTTCGATTCTCCTTCTATTAATTCTTTTCTGATCAAGATGATCTATGTGGTTAGGCACTCTTCAAATAGGAATCCATTTTTCTAACTGGCTTTCGCGCTTTGGTGAGTCGTTCGAGATCCTTTCGATGACCTATGTTGTGTTGAAGGGATATCTATATGATCCAATCGATTGCATAAGACGCGTGGTAGCAAAAGAACGGGGAAAGTTTACAAAAAAGACAATTCTTTTCAATTTCGATTATCTATATATTAGTTTGTTTCTATTTATAGATACCTATTTCTATATATTAGTATTAGTTAGTAGTATTATTCTATTAGTTAGCGATCTCGGCTCTTTGAGTTCTTTCTTCCGTGATGAACTACCGGCAGCAGTCATACATTTTTTCTCTGTAGACCGAGGAGAAAGGGGGTTCAGCACAGAGAGGATTGTACCATGTGAACTTCAAATCGATAAGCAGGTTCCGCGTTTGGTTGGTGTAGAGGGAGCATGGAAAGACAAAGATTAATTAGTGATTTAATTAATTGATTAATTAAGAAATTTGATTATATATATATGGCAACATATCTAGTGAAAACCGCCCTTACCGTGAAACCCACGTATACAAATTTTAAAAAATTCTCAAAAAAATTACCATACGTATGGGAGATGAGTTTCTACAATCCTGCAAAATTTTAAGACCAAAATCAATCGCATATCTTTCAAATGCGATTGAGTTTGGTCTTCAAGTTTTGTAGAATTGTAGAAGCTCACCTCCCTTATGTATGGTAATTTTTTTGATAATTTTTTAAAACTTGTACACGTTGATTTCACAGAGTTTTTATGGTAAAGGTGGTTTTCAGTTGGATACATTGTATACATATATACATATATATATATATATACATATACATATACATACATACATATATATGTGTGTATGTGTATGTACACATATATATATATACATACATACATACATATATACATACATATATATATACATACATACATACATATATATATATATATAGTTGCGAGAAAGTATAGAAACACTTATAGGAGCTTAATAGAAATCTTGGTGTGGTAGACAATTTGCCGATAGGAGGTGACTTGTGGAGTTTATATCTATAATGATTTTGAAAGAAGATTATATTTGAAGGAACGTTCGGAAATAACAAAAGCAAAAAAAACCTTGAATACGTGATCTCTAGTACTCCAATGTGCAGTGTGCAGTGTGCAGTGGCGATCTAGCGTTCTTTCCCTATCTCCTGTGGCAGGAAATGGTCCTGCTATCCTTGGCCGGCATCTCTACCTGGTCACCTGCAAACGCCCTACTGTATCAGTGTTCTTCATGGCTTCATCATCTCAAAATCTCAATCATTCGCTGCCTCCTGCTGTCACGTTCCGAGCAGGAAAAAGCAAATTCCAAGGCGTGCCGTGCCCATCCCATCTCGCCGTCATGGATGCGCCGACGTCCACATCATTCGTGCCAATGCATCTGCTTGCCCACCCGAGGTAATTGAGATTTTGCCACTCCATACATGGTGCTTCGTCAAAATGCCATTAGTCACGACGACTTCGCCATAATGCCATCCCGAATGAGAGTCTCACCGCCAAAGTGCCATTTTAGATTTTCCCATCTCTTTTCCCTCATTTTCGCACGTGAGCTGACGGTTTTGCCCCTCCCCCGCTTCCTCAGTCTCACGCGTTCACTCTCGGTCACACCACCACAAGACTCCACTCTCACTCACTCCACTCACTCTCTCACCTCCGGCGCCCCAGATCCGGCGCCTCGCCACCTCCGGCGCCCCCCAGATCCGGCCGCCTCCGCCACCTCCGGGGCGTCCCCCCCAGATCCGTGCGCCTCCCGACGGAAGGAGGCGGGTCGGTGCTGTGGCCGGCCATAAAGAGGACGGCGTCTCCCGTCGGCGAGGAAGAAAGCTCCAGCCGCCCGCCCTGGCCTACTCGATCCAAGGTGAGCATCCGTATCCCCTTCCCAAATCGCTTGCAGATCCGTAGCAGGGTTTAGGGTTTAGCTGTAGTTTAGGGTTGGAATGAGTGAATGAGTGAATGCCAAGTTGCCAAATCTCTATAAATGAGTGAATGCCAAGTTGCCAAGTAGCTATGTTTAGGGTTGGAATGAAATGGTCGGATGGGGAATACCACACAATACGTAATCCACCCATAGTAAAGAGTAAAGGATACCACACAATACCTAATCCACACCCACTTCCAGAACAAAGCTGCTTGCCACATGTAGTTTAGCTATGAATGAGTGAATGCCAAGTTGCCACTGGTTTAGCATCGGTGGCATATTGAAAATGTTGTTTACCTGTAATTTGAAATTGTTGTTATTTCCTTATTGTGGTGTAATCACAAAGCTAGCCTTCATCTCAAATGATTGTTGGGTTTATTGATGTCTTTTATGCAAGATGGAACTGAACCACTCTCACGGGTGGATTGGGATAGCTTGATAGTAGAGGAAAGGCATGATGAGGAAGGAAGGGTAGAAATGCTAGGTGAAGATGAAATGTATGTGTTGTTGGGTTTGCGGGATGAGGATGAAAGGGCAGCACCGAATGCATCGATGGGTACCGAGGAGCATGTTGAAAATACAAGTGGTGACAATGTTTTTGTTGTGGATGATCATGGAGCAATTCATGTTGAGGATGGAGCAGTTCATGTTGACGATGATGTCCCAGATGAGAGGACCATGATATATGACAAGAACAATCCTTCTATGGATCTTGGCACAAAGTACCCTAGCATGAAGGAGTTTAGGTTGGCTGTGAGACAGTTTGCCATAAACAAGGAATTTGAACTACACATAGAGAAAAACCGACAAATCAAGATATATAGGGCATTGTCGGGTGGAGGATGTCCATGGCACATTGTTGGGAGGACTTGATCGATAAAATGACCTGTTATGGTACTAACTTGTGACCTTTCATTTTAAATTGTTTTAGTTTGTCAATTTGTGTTTATGACTATATCGGTTTCATGTTTTTATAGGTCACAAGGTTGATCGATGAGCATACATGCACATCCAAAGGGCAAGAGGAGGACTACCACCCCTACAAGTGCATGGGTTGTCGATAAGGCTATTCCTATTCTTAGGAAGACTCCTCACATGGGTGCTAAAGAGTTGCGAGCCAAGTTGGAAGGTGATCACAAGTGCACCATTGCATATGATCTGATGTGGAAGGGAAAGAGAGGGCTTTAAAGGATTTGTATGGTAGCCGGGATGAGAGTTTTAAGTCGCTATTTAGATGGAAGGCAGAGGTAGTGAAGAGGATGCGTGTAGTGTTGTTGAGATTGACACGTGGTGGTTGATGGAAGAGTACACTTTCATAGGTTCTTTTGTGCACTGGGTCCATGCATTCAGGGTTTTTTGGGAGGATGTAGGCCATACCTGAGTATAGATTCCTCTGCACTCAATGGTAGATGGAGTGGTCATCTAGCTTCAGCTTGTAGTATAGATGGTCACAATTGGATGTACCCTGTTGCATTTGGATTCATAGACTCAGAAACAGAGGATAATTGGGTATGGTTTATGAGGCAGTTGCACAAAGGTATTGGAGATGTGACTCCTCTGGCTATTTGTACAGATGCCTGCAAGGGGTTAGAGAAGGCAGTGAAGGAGGTGTTCCCTGCAGTTGAGCAAAGGGAATGCTTTAGGCATCTTATGCAGAATTTTATCAAGAGATTTAGTGGGGAAACCAATTCATATATGTTTCTGCAGCAAGGGCATATAAAGAGGATGTCTGTTTTTGAGCATATGGCAAAGGTTGTAGCGGCGAGTAGAGAAGTGGTTGGTGGCTCAACAAGTATCATAGCCTAAAGTGGTACAGATGTAGCTTCAACCCACTATCAAGTGTGATTACATCACCAATAATCTGGCCGAGTGTTTCAATAAGCGGATTAGAGACATAAAAGACTTGCTCACATCGAGCTCACGACCGTATAAGGGATATGATAATGACTATGTGGCGAAGAGGAAGAGGCTAGCAAAGAAGGCCGAAGGCAAGATACTACCGCCGTCATTCATCGCTTGAAGGCAAGAACTAGAGGGTTGGGACACTTGTGCATTATGAAGGCCGATTGTGTTCAGCAGAGATTTGGGATAATAGCAACAATTTGTCGAGGCATGTTGTTAAGGCAGATTACGTGAGTGCGCTTGTGAGGAGTGGCGGAAGATACGGAAAGCCGTACAAGATGCTTTGGCATTCATCATTGCACAACAACATAGGAATGTGAAGATGGAGGACTTTGTTCATGAGTACTATTCTGTGGAGAAGTTCAAAGAATGTTATCAAAAAAGGATAGAGCCACTTCCTGACAAGTCACAATGACCTCATGTGGATGTAGATGTAGAGGTACCTCTTGGGAAAAGGATCGCTTGGGAAGGCAAAGGAAATTGAGGATCAAGGGCTGCCTTGAAGGTGGTGGTAGCTCTAGTACAACGAGGAAAACACATCTAAGAGGCCCAGCGAAGTGCTTGAGATGTGGAGAATATGGTCATAAGCAAGCTAGCTACAAATGCCCACTGAACGGGACAAAGAAAAGGCAAGCTTTTTAATTTAGATGTTGTGTGTTGTTCTTCGGGTCCATTTTCCCCTTGTGCTCATCAATGACTGATATCTGAACTAGCGATCTCTTATGACCTATATCCAATTCTTACTCCTGCCACATTCTCTAGTCCTGTAGGATTTGTCATGTGTACTTGTGTAGAGTAAGAACTCTGTTCAGCATCACCAATTGAAGAATAATAATGTACTTTTACTTGGTTTCACCCAAAGACACTAAAATCATTCAACTTCATGAACGTTTTTGGTTCTCCATTTTCTTCAGAAATCAATGCTTTTGTTGCTCTTTTGTTTCTCCAGTACCAAGTCACAATGTATTCACTGCATTTGTTGCTCTTTTGTTTCTCCAGAACATGTCGGCAGGTTTGTCAAAAACACACAGTGACTGATAGGTAATATAGTTCCAATGTCTAGCCTGAGTTTTAGCATCAGCAAAAGTGAGAAATAGTATGTAGGAATGAGAATGAGAATGCGTAAATCAACATTTCATCGATTTGTGCATAATGTTGAATTATCCACTTGTGCTCGCTTGTTATTGTTTCTAGGTTCTTTTTAAATGTTTTAAGATAGTGTAGCTAGCCATCAAATGAGTTCAGGCTTGGGAATACTATTCTCTATCGATTTTGTTTTACTTCTCTTGATGCCTCAACTTACAATTGAATTGAACTTGTAGGCCGAGAAAGATTAGGAAGAAAAAAGCCAAGGCAACAGTGAATGCAACACCGTCTGGGCCGAGAAAGACTAGGGAAGCAATTATACAAGGAAGCCCCGGAATGCTCACACGAAGGCGCCTTGCTATGTTGTTGGGAGAAGGCACTTCTAGTCAATGACTTTGTCTTCATCTGCTGGCACTATGTGGTTTAAATCTGGATTAGATGTTGGCACTAATTAAATTTGTATGTTGATGTTCGCCACTATGTGGTTTAAACTATGTTGGCACTATGTGGTTTAAACTATGTTGGCACTATGTGAATTGAACTTGTATGTTGTGTCCGTGGTTTAACGGAGGTAATTGGTATCTGGATGTAAGTCGTTCGAGTGAGCGATTTGTTCCGATGATCCTAGTCGCATGCGATGCTTGATGGCGATGTTGCCTCATCGATGTTTCGTACAAATATTTAGTCTGGATTTGTTAAGGTCATGCTATCCTTGTGGTTGTGTATGGTTAAATGGTAGTTTATGCTAAAATATTTCCAGATATTTGAGCACTTAAAGTACCGAGCGGTGAGCTTGTTTGCCATATTTTACCCTTGTTGTTTAGCCGCCTACTTCAAGTATTGTCTCGCACTTTTGATTGCTTATAATGTTTGCTTTTACTTCGTAGATGTGTGCGTGTCGATCGGAGGTAATTGGTATCTGGGTGTTCGTAGTCGGTTCAGTGTCGATCGGAGGTAATTGGTATGAGATGTTGGCAGAATGGTGGGTGTTCGGTGTTTTCAACGCAGCTTTAGTCCGATGATTGAAACAGCAAGTCTTTTACTCGAATGCCATTAATCAATGACATTGCGCTTATCTTGTATCAATCCAACTCCGTTATCTTGTATCAATCCAACCAAAACCGAGTTGCAAAATGTCCTCCGCTTTGTATCAATCCAACTCGTAAGTCGAAGACGTAGCTATCTTGTGTGCCAACCAAAACCGACATTCCGCTTATAGAAATCAACAGAAAAGGTTACAAAAGCTTGCTCATTTCCCACCTAGATAACAAAAGGTAACCAAAACTGAGTTTCAACACCAAAGTAAACTGATTAAGTCTAGAACTAAAAATTCTGCTATTAAGCAAACAAAAGGTACCACATACTGCAAAGTACTCACAAGACTACACACATATAACAAAATCATGCTCATTTCCCACCTAGAGAGTACTTTTACAAACAATATCACTTCACAACAGCTACAAACATACACAACACCAGAACGAGAATTGCAATGTTTATCACCACCAACAATTGCCCCAACTTGACCGCACTCACTACTTCCATCTTCAACATGTGCAATTGCTGCTTCAATTCTTGAATTACCTCCGGGCTTGCAACTTCTCCTCCACTCTTCTTGGCTTCGTCTTCACATTCAATCAAATCATACTCCTCAAGCAATCGACGATAATCCGGAAGCCATTTGAAAAACTTGCATCTTCCCGCATCTATCAACAAAAATGATGCAATTTTAGGCCTAATCCATACTGACCATACTGCATTTAACAAAAATCACATTGAGATAAATATTACATCAATTTCATTCTGCGACACTTGAAGAAAACCTTGTTTGGGTTACGCATGAATTGGATCTAAGCTCGTAACACGGTCTCAAGATCTAGGGCAAGGAACAAGAGGCAAACCACTTGGGCCAATGTCGCAAACTTTGAAGCATTGAGTGCCGAGCCTCTGACTTGATCGAGACATTGGGAGGGATAGTCGGGCAGAGCTCATGGCAGGGGACGACGTCTGGGAAGGGCACTAGAGGAAGATGAAGCCGCCCGGTGGAGGAGAGGAAGCCGGGTGGAGCGGCCGCCGGGTGGAGCGCTTACGCCGGGAGGCGAGCACAGACCGCCTCATGGCCACGGAGGGCGAGGGCACGGGTGTGGGGGCGAGTGTGCTATGGACTCCACCGAGGTCACGAGTATCTGAGGGAGGGGAGGGGCAAAACCGTCAGCTCACGTGCGAAAATGAGGGAAAAGAGATGGATAATACCTGGGAAAATCTAAAATGGCACTTTGGCGGTGAGACTCTCATTCGGGATGGCATTGTGGCGAAGTCGTCGTGACTAATGGCATTCTGGCGAAGCACCATGTATGGAGTGGCAAAATCTCAATTACCTCTGCCCACCCTGAGGCTCAGGCCCATATATATACACACACACGTACCCGTGCAACTTGGTACGCGGAAAAGGAATCGAAAGATGGAGAAATCATCGCAGTCTCTTGCATAATTGCATCTTTGTTCGTAACAAATATAGCTCGTAACAAATATATATATATATTTCTTACTGTAGAAAGTTCGTCAAGTGACTCTTATCACTTTTCACGTTCGGAGAGCATGAAAGGTCACCAGCTCTGCGGCAGGACGAGCGAGCGTCAAAGCGGACGCTTGAGCGTTGGGAGGAGCTACAGTAGCACGCACTCTTCGGATACGACAGGCGCCGATATCATCTCTCATATCTTTCTCGACGAATGAGCGATTAAATTTATAAATACACAATTACTAGATTTGAAAATAAAGTGCAGCCGATTCCCGCAACGTAGCCGTCGGAAAGCATGCCCTCACTTGTTCGGGAAAATGGCAGACTCCCATTCATTTTGGTGCCCAATTCTTTTCACCAAAAGCAGAGTCCTGCACCGGTCGCCCGGCCGGCCGATGGCATCGACCCCGTGGCCCACCGATTACTCCCGAACATGATTGAGGCGTTGCTCTCATCATCTCGTGCGCTCTCCCGGCCCCACTCCGGTGGAGCGAGTGCAGTGCAGTAGCGTACGAGCCGTTCGCAAGTTGCGATTCCTCCTCGCAACTTTTGCCGAGCCGCGGCCAAGACCAGCGACGTGGTGGCCACACACGTGACGCGGCCGCGACCGGGTCGCACGGCCGGCACGGGCACCGATGGACTGCCACCTCCCACGGGCCGGGGGCCGCCCCGTACTACAGAAAGAGCCACCAAAAGTCGTCGAAACCCGCCGCGGTCAGGCAGGCAGCGAACCTGCCGAGCTGAGCCGAGGCGGGCCGGGCCGGTGCACGCCCCGCGCGCGCCTGTGGGTGAACAGAGAGGTCTCGGCGTACGAGTCGCCACGTCTCCCGGCGGCCGGCCTCGCTTAGCTCCGCCAGATCAGCGGCATCGTGTGGTCACGCTCGCGGTCGCAGTCGGTCACAGCTCGATCGTCCTCCGCTCCTGCAATTCCCAGCTGGTGCCACTGGGAGAACTCCACGCCACGCTTGCTAGCTTTCGGGAAACGTGAAGGCTATAAAGGTAGACGAATAGGCTATTCACAGCGAACCTCAGTTGTGTTATAATAATGAGTGTGTATTTGATAGAGGTTTAGTTTCTGCATATTCGTGAATCTAGTAAAGCTGAAAATTCTAACTTTATCGATTCAAGTAGTAGAAGCGTGAAGACATTAAGAACTGTTTAGTAGAGCAGATTCACGCTTTTCTCGAAATCAAACTCAGAGGCTAAAATAAAGAATTAAGTTTATATTTTGATATAAAATGTAAACAAGATGATTTATCTAAACACTCTTAATGTACTCACAGCTTCAGCTTCACGAATCTGGTGAAACTAAAATTTTCAGCTTCACCAGATTCAGGAGAAACTGAATCCCTACCAAACATACCCTAAGAGTGTTTAGATAGATCATCTTATTTATATTTTAGATAAAAATATAAAATTAATTTATTTTATTTTAACTAGATTTTAAATGAAACTGACATCTAAAATTTTACTATCAAACAAGCTCTAAATCGCCGTACTAATATGAGTAGCATCTGCGACCCTGCACGCCTCCCGTTCCATCAATCGTCAGGGTAGGAACGTACGGAGGGCGTGATGTGCCGCTCTTTAACTGGCAGTGTACTAAACGGCATCGGGACGGGGCCGGGAGACCAAATCGAGGGAAGCAGGCGTGCCCCACGACGGCAAACGAGCCACGGCCACCGCCAGCTCCGGCGGCTTTAAATACACCGCCGTTCACGTGTTGCGTTGCTACTTGCTACTAGCTAGCTAGCGGCGTTAGCTATTTGCTTTTAGCAGATTAGTATTAATAGTAGTGCTCCATTTCTGGCCGTTGCTTCCTGCCAAGTGCCAACTCTGGATACAAACACGGCCCAGAACGGAACAACATGATTTCTCCGTTTGGAACGAGGGATCATGTTTAAATCATTTTATACATTCCTGTGTTTCAAACAGAACGTTCGGCTTTTTCTCTAAACAATAAAACGAATGCCCTCTTACCATCTTCGTAAGATTCGAATATATCTAGGCAGTGACGGATCTAGATTTTAAGTTAGGGTATACCGAGTTAATACTATAATATACAATTCGGTAAAATCCAATGAACAATTCGGTAAATAACTACAAATATTATCGAGAAATTCGGTATACGAGTATAAAATAACTAGAAACATGATAATACAAGTATAAATTACAATACAAATAGTCCAAACATTTTAAGTATGAAATATACATAAAACAAGCTTACACACCTACAATAGTTCAAAGAATACAATATTACTTCTTGTCCTTCTTGTCTGGCCTCCGCCTTCTAATAGCCATGAAACTCTTGATTATATTATTTTCATCAACTTGGAAGAAAATATCTCGCTCAATAAACGTTTCCGGAAAAGAGATGCAATGTTTCCGGAAAAGAGATGAAGCAACAACCGCCTTCTTTGCTTCTCGTTTTGCAATGTTTCCGAAAAAGAGATGAAGCAGTAGCCTTCTTTGTTGCATGTTTAGGAAAAGAGATGCAATGTCTCCGTTCCTCTTCATAATTCAACAACTCTACAAATAAAAAAGCAATGCATCAACAAGCAACTCTCTAGTCTCTAGCAAAGTAGCAATTATATTTGTTTTACTCTATAAATCAACTAGCATTCTTACACTCAAATCATATGTAAGATCAATATACACTAATATGACAATCAGAGGGGGTGAATGGTTGCGTGGAAGCTAAAACAAATTTTTATTGATTGTCAAATCACCCCTAAACAAAATATAAAAAACTGCTTCGGTTTCAGCAAAAACAGACTGACATATATTAACTAAAATAGTAATTTCCGAAGATCCAATTGTTGGATTTATGTGAAATGTTAACTGTATAAATTAGATTTAATTTCAAAACTAACCCAATAAGAATAAGCTCAATCGGATCTACGGATCTAAAGTTATGACCTTCACAAGCTAACTGCTTCGGTTTCAGCAAAAACAGACTGACATATGTTAACTAAAACAGTAACTTCCAAAGATCCAACCGTTGGATTGATGTGAAATTTTAACTGTAGAAATTAGATTTAATTTCAAAACTAAACCAATAAGAATTAGCTCAATCGGATCTACGGATCTAAAGTTATGACCTTCACAAGCTAACTGTATAAGATAATGACGGTATTATGAACTTTATTGGGCCGAATCTACAGTACCCTGTAGATCCGCCCCTGTATCTAGGTCAGATTAGTTGTTACTAATATTTGTCTTACTAAATTTTGTTACTGTAATTATTTATACTAAATCTTGGTAGCATTCCTTTCTTCTTTGGTTCTCTAGGTTCTGTAGTTCTTTTTTTTTTTCTAATCGTTAGTCAAAACATTGATAGCTAATTTAGTGATTAAATATTGGTAATATCAAATTTAATAAGGTTTAGTATGTCAAATTTATCCTAAAACCAAATAATACCTTTACTAATGTTGGCAAACTTCGCGAATGCTCGTCGCTTTGAGCTGAGCCTCGGCTCGTTTTGGTTTTTTTGTGTTTAGGTCTTTTAAAAATTGCGTAATCACGTGCAGGCCATTCCCGCGATTTTTTGCGAAAAGAACCTTCTAATTCAGAAAAATCGTGAATCTTTCGTGAAAGGACCTTAAATAAATACTGAAAAAATAGCGTACATACGTTTTGGTCATTCCAGTTATTTTTCACCGTACAAAAAATTGAAATTATTTCTACGAAAAAAACAACGCACACGACGTATCACGCCGCAAATATATTCCTAGGAGGCCCCTAAAACAAATGCGATTTCTGCTTCTTTAGCGGCAGTAGCAAAAGAGCATGTACTGACCAAATTGAATATCATATTGCTCAGTTGCGTCGAAAAATGCGACAATGGATTAATCGGCTTAAATACATGAGAACGCCGAGTACAAGTTGATTCGAGGCGTGCCAGCCGATTTGATCGTACAACCAGAAAGATAGATGAAAAAATATGTTCAAAGTCGATCTGATGTGATAATCGGCAAACATTTAAACAGCTATGCAAAACCGATTAGATCAAAGTAACGATAAATTTAAATAGCTTGTTATAACTGATTAGATGATTCATAAAGGTAAATTTTGTCGAAAAATACGATGCGCAATAAGATCAGAGAAAAATCAAATCTGATTGGCGTAATCGAGGAAGATGATGCGCAACTTTATTGATCTAAATTGGATTGTAAGAGAGATTTTAAATTACAAAACTACTCCTAATTGACATGAAAGTAAATAAAAGTGTATACAAATTGTTTGATTGATCGTTTTTTTTATTTTTGCTAGCCCTTGACCTTCTTTTATAGTGCATCGATCGATTGTATATTTTTTAATGTGTTGCTAACTGCGATCGGTATTGGCTTTCATAGAGATAAAATTCTATCTTTAATTAATATTGGCCATAGTTCCATCTTTAACTTAACTTTCTCCTTTTTAACCGACATCGGCTAGAAATATCTTTTTTTATCCTTATCCTGAAAAATTGGCCATGATTTATCGAATTATGGTGCTAAGATGCTTCCTTCGTCTAAGTTTATAAGTTGTGTTTCTTCAATGGTCTTATCCATAAATATACTATGCATTTCATATTTTAATATAAAATTAATGTGATGTTTCTTATATAACATAATAAATATCCATCTTTACCATTTATTCTCTACATGTGTACGTCAATTATAGTGATTAGTGATAATAATTAAAGAAATACTCTCTCCGGTCACAAATAATTGTCGTTTTAGACATAGGTACGATCAAACTTTCAAAACTTTAAGTATCAATTTTAAAAAATATTTAAATTGGATATTTGAAAATTATATGTGTAGATTTGTGCGAAAAAGTACTTTTATAATATTATAATTTTATTGGATTTTATAAGTATATTATAATAAAAATTAGCTGTCAAAGTTATATTTTAAAGACTATGCTAATGTTTAAAAATATTTGTGATCGGTTGAAGTAGTTATTTTTAATATTATTTTATCTATGAATTAAAAAGAAATTTATCGAATAAACATAGATGGAGGGAGTACTTGGTAAACAAATTCACCTGGCTACGTACCGATGCTTCTTTCATCGCAACAGCTAGGTTCCAAGATTTTTAAGTATTGTAGCATATACAAGATATACACATCTGTGACGCTAGCAACGTACGCTACAGTTCTCCAAAACTAAAGCCGGCGTTGATTTGTCCAGATCCAAATGCTCAATTCTGCACGCGAGACGAAGGGACGAGAGAGCGAGGACGGCCTCCCACATGACGCCTTGTACCTTTTGACTTGCACAAGAACAGTACGTTGATGCCCTAGGCCCCTAGCATTGTACAGTTGTACTGCCTCGGCTATTGGGGCAAAAAAAAACAACACCTACACACACTGTTGAAGCGCAGTCTCAATTCCCTTCGTTTATTTCTTACTGGTTACACTTTACCTCAAAATGGGTGTCTAGTATAACCCTAACTCCATTAAAATTTATGTAATTGATATAACAGAATATTTTTAATTCTAGAAATTTATAAAGTTAGACCTATAGATACATTAAGAGTGTTTAAGTGGATCATCTTGTTTATATTTTAGACTAAAATATAAATTTATTTTAGCGTACCAGCTCTAGATCTGAGGTGGAGCTGGCATCTGAAACTCTACCAAACAAGACCTTATTTATTCTTTATTTAAATATGTCTATATAGTCTATAGGATAGAGAAATGCAAAAAGAAAAAAATCTTATTGTAACGATCTTCTCATATAAGTGATATAGTTTCCATATTCCTATAGTTTTTCCAAAAAAATTTCACACGTAAAATCCATGCCTCTCATTGCTAATCCATCTGGCTACAAATAGTTATCGTTTTATATATAGGTGCAGTCAAACTTGTAAGATTTGATTGTCAATCTATTTTTAAATGCTTAAATTGGATACATGAAAATCACATATGTATATTCATTTTGAAAAGTATTTTCATAATATTATAATTTTATTTGGTTTTATAAGTATGTTATAATAAAAACTATGATCAAAGCTATATTTACGAGACCGTATCAATTTCCAAAACAATAACATTTTCTGACCGATGGAAGTATTTTTCAGTGCATTATACTCTGTCTCAATTCCCTTTTGAATTCAAGAGGACCTCCGCCACGCCCCAACTGGAGCAAGGTTCAAAATCTCGAAGAAATTTCACTCAAGATTTCATATTTTGACGGGAGACGAGATTCCAAATCACAGTCGAATAAAAATAATTAAAAAAATTCAAATTGCTACATTAATTTCAAAATATTTCAAAATTTGAAAAATTCCTCATGCCTAATCATCATCTAAAAATGTTATGTGACATTATTGATGCGACAGGACCATCCACAAAAAAAATTAAAATTTTATAACATGGTTTGAACTATTTTTTTATTTAGTTGAAATTTACCGGTTAGCCTTTTATCAGGATAGTAGCACTCTTAGTATTTTTTTAAATTCCTAAGCTTGATCATCATCTGAAATTTTTACGGGGACATTAGTGATGTGTTAGGACCATCCAAAAAAATTAAAATTTTCTAACATCGTTTTGACAAATTTTTACTCGGTTGAATTTTTCGCCAAAATTTCAAAAAAATTAGTTTTAAAAATTCTAGATTTCAGATTTACCTATTAAATTTTGATCAAATTTTTTTCCAAAATTTTGAGATTTCATCAAAATTTCAAACTTTACCTATTAAAACCAGTCATCGATTTATTCGGTCTCTCCGCGAGGAGCCGGGGACACAGTATGGTTTGTTTGTCGAGAACTCGCTGTCTCTGCCTTGAAATGGTTGTGTGGTTGCTGTGATCAGAGGAAAACGGTACAGCTGGTGTGGGAGGACGGCGGAAAGTATTACAGAATGACTTGTGTTCGGACGTTTGACGCAGTGTTTATTTTTTCCTGATGTTTGCAATATTTTTTCTACATGTGCAATATTTTTGTACCTACGTGTGCTATATTTTCCATCAATAATAGTAGAAATATTGGTATGAAAAAAATATTCCACACGTTGAACAAAAATGTTACACACGTTAAAAAAAATATTATAAGAAGTGTTCGATGGAATAAACAGTGATCAAACATCTTATTACTAGTACCCGCCAAAGTATTATTATACTCCTGGTCCTAGCAGTGGAAATAGGATCTGCGTGTTGTGTATGCGGAAATATTAACTCCTAGCAGCGGGCTCTGTCTGCTGTGTACAAACTAGGGTAAAAAATTTTGGCAAAATTTCGGATTTTGGGACAGGGTGAAATCTGAAGTACCGATCGAATTGAAAATTTTGAAAAAAATTGAATTTGCTATAGTAATTTTGAAAATTTTGACAAAATTTCAGGCAAACAGGGCGAAATTTCGGGTTTTGAAACCGGATTTTGATATTTTAGGGCCAGATTTGACCGAATTAGTCCAATAACCCTTAAGAAAGTCATCTTACATGAAAATTTGTTGAAAAACTAAAATTTTGAGACATTTTAAAATTCGGGCAGAAACACTGTTAGATTTTTATAATATTTTACAAGCTTGATAATGGTCTTACAAATTTATGGTACCATATTTGATAGCGTAGGAGCATACAAAAAATTTCAAAAATAATTGAACTTCATTTTTTATCTTTGAAAAATCAAAAACCGAATAGACATAATTGGGACAGTAAACTTGTTAGATTTTTCTAAATTTTCTCGAGTGTGATCATGATCTAAAATTTTTATGATAGATTAAGAATTGCCTCAATACCATTCTATAAAATTTTTGAAAAACTTAAATTTTTTTGTTTGGTCAATAAAATCTATAAAACCATTGAACTTCATTTGTTATACTATATTGCAAAAACCAAAAGAGAAAGAACATAAATGCTACTGTGCATTTTAAGAATTTTATAAATTTATTAGAGTGTGATCATGATTCTAAATTTTTATGAGATCTTAGATACTTCCATATCACTCTTATGTAAAATTTTCACAAATTTTAAACCTTCTTTTATCGATAAAGCAAATCTATGTATTGATTATCAGGCTTTTATCAGGACGTAGCACTGTCAGAATTTTTGGAACAATTTCGAGTATGATAATCATATGAAACTTTTATAAAAACATTAGTGATACATCGTAACCTTTCACAAAAATTTCCAAAATTTTCCAATATGGTTTAAACTATTTTTCATTCCGTTCAAATTTGCTGGTAAGGCTTTTATCAGGATAGTAGCACTTTCTGAATTTTTAAAAATTCTTAAATCTTTATCACCACCCAAAAATTTTATGGAAATATTAGTGATTCATCAAAATCATTTACAAAAAAATTCAAAATTTTCTAACATCGTTTGTACCATTTTTCATCTGGTTCAAACTTGTCGGTCAATATTTCATCTACGTAGTACCGATGTTTGAATTTTTAAAAATTACACAGACCTGATAATCACCTAAAAAATTTATGAGAACATCTCTAATGTATCGGGAACCTTAAAAAAATTCAAAATTTTTTGACATCGTTTGAACCATTTTTTGGTCAGTGCAATTTCGCCGAAATTTCGAAATTTTGGCTGAAATTTCGGAAGCAAAAAAACCGGATTTGAATTTTGAACGGATTTCATCCGAAATGATGAAATTTCAGATTTCGACCATGGGAGAAATTTTGTTCAAAACAAAATTCGAATCCTTGGTACAAACTAGGTAAGAAATTTGAAAGAATCCCTCACTATCTCGTCAGGTTCCTGCATACGAGGATACTATATTTTCATAATACATATTAATTTAATACATTATGTCTCAACCAGCAGATAAATTGTCTAATATTACAATTGGATTAGAGAATATTCATATAGATGCACAACATAGTTGTACAAAGCATCTATTATAATATTAAAGCTTATGCAAAAGAAGCCATCACATTCGCTGTCAAGGCTAGAAATTCCCACATTAATCAAAGGAAAAAAGAAAGATCTACACTGTTGATCATGGTGGGTCCAAATTATAATAGTCTAGATTAAAAGAAAAAGTTTGTGTTATGTTCAATTAATACAAGAGTTTGTGTCTTGTACAAATCAAGAGTTTGTATTATATACAATACAAAAATAACTAAAATTTGAAATAAAAATAAAATAAAATCAAAATTTTGCCATACGATTAAAATAAAAAGTCTAAATACAAAAAATAATTTGAAACAAAAATAAAAGATAATTAATAATCTAATTTCCATATGAACATCAAAGTAAAATTGAAATACATAATAAATTTAAAAAAATCAGAATAAAAAATAAAATATAATTAGTAATATGGTTTCCATACAAACATCAAAATAAAACTTAAATTTAGAATAAAAATTAGTAGTTGGATTTATATACGAATTCCAACATAAAAAACTAAAATTCGGAATGAAAAATAAAAAAAGAAATTTAATTTCCATACGAACATCAAAATAAAGAGTTCACGACAAGTACAATAAAAAACCAAAACCCTATAAAAAATAAAGTAAAAGTAGCAATTTGATTTACATATGAACAACAAAATAAAAATAAAATCCGAAACAAAAATCAATTGAAAATTAGTAGTTAGATTTGTATACGAATACCAATCTAAAGCTAAAATTTAGAATACAAAACAAAATAAAATTAGTAATTTAATTTCCATACGAGCTATAATGTATAGTCCCTAAATAGCTTAAGTTCGAAATAAAAACGAAATAAAAGATACCAATTGGATTTGGATACGATTCTAACCTAAAACTATATTAAAAAATATGTCATGTATGATCCAACAACACAAAAAAAATAATTGAAATTTAAAATAAAAATAAAATAAAGCGAGAAAGGTCATAGCCAAAGGAGCCAAAAGCCGCGATGACGAGTGTTGTTCGTCTGTATTGTTGAAGAAGTTTGTAGCAAAAGAATCTTGGTGACGTGGAGGCCTTGGTAGAGATGAGAAAAAGTTTTGCATTGAAGACAAGTTACAGAGTATATTCATATCCATTGGGTAGCTAGAAACATGCCATCGCTGCTGAATGACATAATATCACATACGATGGTGGGAAATTCTTCATAGTGTTAGACAATGACAAAATTAAACAAGCTAGTATCATAGAAGATGGGAAGTCTCCACGTTACTGAGGAAGAAACATCATTGTGTTGGCAAATATCGAATAAAAGAAGCGACCAATACAGGACAAGCGTAAATCAAGTATGTATAAAATCTTACATGTGTATATACATGTATGAATTCATTTGAATCAAAATAAGTTGTAAAAAAAGTTACTAATGAAGAAAGAATAGGGATATATTGCTATATGGTCTATACAAGATGAAGAATTGCTACATTTTTAGGAACCTTAACAACTTTTTATTCTCAATGATTTTCTTCCATCAAAGTTTTTACTTCAATTACATCAATTACATCCATTAAATTGAATTTTTCTTCAAGCTTCTATTGTCATTTCTAATGTTTATGATATCTTAAAAATCTAAATAGTCTACAAACTACGTGTTATCAAGCGTATAGGTTATATCATTTGATAATGTAAATTGTTAAAAAAATCTAGATGTGCCAATGCGTAGATCACCCTGCTAATTTCTTTATAGTAAAGACCATGTGCACGATTTTAGACAAGTGTATAACCACCTTAACTGTGTCTACGACAATAACTACTGCCAAGGGTTTGACATAGACAATTACAGGATTTCTTCTTTGACAATAATCACTGCTCCCAACCAGCACCACCGACACATCCATTTTCAAATTTTTTTAAATAATATTATTTATTTCGAAATTGCGACATTAATACTCGTATTTAAAAAATTACAGAAATAATATCCTTCGCCAAACCGTTTGGCGATAATAGTGTAGTCGCCATACCATTTGACGATAATAGTGTAGTCGCCAAACAGTTTGGCGACAATAGCCTAATCCCGCATTTTGAACCGTTAATGACCGGTTTGTCGCCAAAGTCGAAGTTGTCGCCACACCGCTCGGCGACTATTATATAGTCGCCAAACCGTTTGGCGACAACTAGTAGTCGCCGAGCGGTGTGGCGATAATATACGACTAGTCGAAAAAAATGTACAGAAATATTATGTCGAAAAAATTACAGAAATACCCTATATTCGCAATTCTAAATTGACATACATCTTTGTCTCAATAGTCGCAGTTCTATCGCGGATTGGAATTGCGACTGAAATCACTCGTGGCCACGAAACCGTGGAAATCGTGGCCACTTAAGGGTTTTCGCAGCCCCGCGGGATAGGCCGGATCCAGTCCAAAAAATACGAGAAAAATCTAGAGTGACCTACGCAACGCGTGCTACTACTTACGTATGGGCGAGATAGCCAGACGTTGCCCCGGCAGGAAGTTGCGAAAATCAGGAAAGGCACTCGCGGCCATGAAACCACATAAATCGTGGCCACTGAGGGGTTTTCGTAGACCCGCGGGACAAGCCGGATACGGCCCAAAAAATACTGGAAAAATCAAGGGCGACCTACGCAACGCGGGCTACCACTTACGTATGGGCGGGATAGCCAGGCGTTGCCCCGGTAAGAAGTTACGAAAATCGAAAAAGGCACTCGCGGCCATGAAACCACACAAGTTTGAACCGAATGAAAAATGAAACAAACCACGTTAGAAAATTTTAAAATTTTTTGTCCATGGTTATGATGCATCACTAATGTTCCCATAAAATTTTTTGTCCAAGCTCTATGAATTTTTAAAAATTCAGACAGTGGTAGTGTCCGATATGGTCAAATTCAGACAGTAGCATTGTCTGAATTTTTATAAATTTATAAAGCTTGATAAAAATTTTATAGTCGACAACAACTCATGTTATGAACACTTAAATTATTTGTTGAATATATATAAGGGCACATACACCGAAAGTTCAAATGATAAAATAAGCAATAGATTAGATTATATTACAAGGGCATTACAACAGTGACGAAATTGCTTGACGAACTAACTAACCTCTTAAATAGGTTCATCAGCTTCTTACTCTTGAACTGCCTGAAAAAATTTACTCCCAAATGCCTCATACACCACCTGTTCTGCGTGTCACGCCATGGAAAAGGCTCATCAAAGTCCTCCTATAGAGTCTTAATTGCCGAAATGATACCTTTATGACGGTCATGGATTATGCACACGTTGGGCCGATCACGAACTACCCCGAACTTCAAATGTCTGAAAAACCACAGCCAGCTATCCCGGTTCTCACCCTCAACAAATGCAAAGGCCAATAGAAGTATGTGGTTGTTCCCATCAACTGCAATGGCCGTTAGAATCTGCCCCTTATATTTCCCAATCAGGAATGTACCATCGACGCACAGCAATGGACGGCAGTACCTGAATAACTCAATGCAAGGACCCAATGAAAAAAAAGCACAACGAAATATCGAGACCCCATTACCATCCGCTTCACTTTCTTCAAAAGCGGTGTACGTGCCAGGATTGGTTTCCTTCAAGACATCAAGCACACAAGGTAAGTTACAATACGAAGCCTCATATGTGCCAAACCTCTTCTCTAATGCCTTTTGCTTCGCACGCGAGGCCATCGAGTAACTTATCTGATACGTAAATGTTCTCAAGATTGCTTTCTGAATATAAGAACACTCAATGTCCCGCTTCTCGATGATCTCATTGAACATCACGCTATCGACATGACCACATTCTGTTGCGGTGTTTCACCGAATATTTTCTAGTCCGCATGTGTGCCCATCTACTCGTGATGCAATCCAAAATGTCTCGCACTTCGGCTTGTATGCATGTATTCGGAATTCACATCCTTCGGTTCTGCACTTCACTGTGTATCTATCTGGACTGGACAAAACAACTCAGAACTCTCTCTGCTGCGATAGTGCCCAAATTTCACCGCCAACTTCAACTCGTAATTATTTGCGAAAATTTGATTCAGCCGAACGACATTGCTAGCATACTCCCAACGCGACTTATGCCCCCACAAAACTTCCATACCAGCTTTGTTTTTCCTGTTCCACTCGTCAGGGATGGGTACATCCTTTGCCCCAGTACTACTGTGCATTTCATCATCATCTTCTCCCCCTTCCTCATCTTCGTCGATGTCATCATCACACTCCAACATTTCAGCTTCGTCTTGCATCGCCATATGGTCCACCAACTCCAATTGATCAACAAGTTGCTCGATTTCCTCCCCTTCATCTGCCCGACCTTCCGTGTTTGCTGCATCCCTGCTATCATCCTCCGCTGCTACCTCAACCGGCACCACTTCCTGAACTTGTTCAGTTGTAACCGACGTGCTGCTTTCGCCCACGTCGGTAATATTCACCTCTTCTCTAGGGCAAGCCTGCACCAGCATTACACATTCAATGCTAGATCCGTTGCACCACCTTAACCATTTCTGCCACAAGTACGTCCGATCTACTTTCTTCAACTCCCACAGAGCCGGGTCACCCTTACTATGCGTGAATACGGTTTGAATGGTAACAGAGTAAACACTTGGATCCAGGGAAAAATATTTGGTCAACCAAAGCTTTATATCACGGATGTCGACTCTATCGGGAATAAGTGTTCCACCATTGTGATCGCAAACCGCTCAAATCAACACCATTTTGCCCAATTTTTATTTCACCATCGCCATAATATACCCTAAATTTCATCAAGATCCGACATTACTGCGACGACATAAACAAAATTGATTTTTAGATCACCACTAACGTTTAATATCACTAACTAAACAAAATTAATTTTATATCACTCATAACATTTAATATCACTAACCTAAACTAAACAACGCTAATATACTATCCCGCTACCAATACTACAATAATACAATACACATTTAATATCGCTAACCTAGAATATCTAATATCGCTACTTACCAAAAAATATTCACTACAACGACAAAATTATATTACACATGTAATATCGCTGACCGAGAATATCTAATATCACTAATTAACAAGAATATTAACTACAATGATAAAATTTTATTACACATCTAATATAGCTAATTCACAAAAATATTAACTACAACTAATTAATTATATTACACATCTAATATTACTAACATTGAATATCTAAATTGCTATTATTCTCGCTAACATTGAATATCTAAATCGCTAATATTCTCGCTAACATTGAATATCTAAATCTAAATCGCTAACATTGAATAGCTAATTCACAAAAATATTAACTACACAACTAATTATTTATAACAGCCACTATCAAATTAAAAAAATTACACATCGACGATTTTACCTTCTTTTTTCTTCTTCTTCTTCCTTCTTTCTCCCTCCTCTCTCTCTCTCTTCACCTCTCCCTCCCGAGCGCTCTCCCTCTCTCTCTCTACCGTGCTCTCTCTCTCTACCGCGCTCTCTCTCCCTCTCTCCCTCTCCCTCTCTTTTTCTCACAGTCGCCGCCGCCGCTCGCTCTCTCTCTCTTTTCTCCGAACGAGAGCTCGGTCGATCGATCGTCGCGCGGCCCGAGTACTAGTCGCATATTATCGCCACATCGCTCGGCGACTATTATATAGACGCCACACCGCCCGGCGACTATAGTCGCCGGGCGGTGTGGCGACTACTTCCTGACCTGGCGACAACTGGCTGTTAACGGTTCAAAATGCGGGATTAGGCTATTGTCGCCAAACCGTTTGGCGACTACACTATTATCGCCAAATGGTATGGCGACTACACTATTATCGCCAAACGGTTTGGCGACCGGATATTATTTCTGTAATTTTTTAAATACAAGTATTAATATCGCAATTTCGAAATAAAATAATATTATTTAAAAAAATTCTCCATTTTCTAAGGGCTTCGTGGAATGTCTTCTCCGACACCTCCAATTGCCACCTCTTCGTCAACCATATAAGTGAACGGATAATTCCTACCTGATTCAACTCTGTATTAAAAAAAATCGTCACAGAATGCTATTTTTTAGTGTTGATCCGTATCTGATATTACCTATATTGGAAAATATGGGTTAATATATGGGAAAAGCAATATCCACTCTATATCCATATATGGTAGAATATCCGGAAGATATCTGACAAATCAACAAAATACATATCCGATAAAAGCATCAATATCCTATATGTTTTTCTGACCATTGACTAGCTTATAATATGAATTTATATTTAATATGTTTATGTTGTTAAGTATGATAAATAATTCTCTCATAGGTTCAATAATTTGACACTTTTGTTTATGTGCGTAGTATCTGTTAAATTATCCGCAGTTGATTTGAATCCGTTCCACGTCTTTCGTATGCTCGTATCTCAAAAAATCCATTTTTGTGTCCGATTCAGAATCAGGGTAAAAATGTATGGGTTAAGATACGAGAAGATCAATACCATCCGTATCCGATCCGTTTTTACCCTTAGATATCACGCAACAGATTGCTGTCGTAATCCTCGTTCTTGGTACATCAAGTCCTAAGGGTGTGTGCAATGGTACTAGCTATAAGAAATGTCCATATCATCTATAGATAGCATATAGACAACCTCTTCAATAGATTAGCTATAACATTATCTATAAAATTAAATATTGGTCCACATGTAATAGATAATAAGTGCTTTGGAATCAGTTATAGCCTTACTATACATTAGTAGCTGGTCTATATCTCTCTCCTCATTTTCTCTCTTCCACCTAAGCAAAATGCTGAGATGGTACCCTTATAGCTAGCTGAAGTGGCACCATTACACATGCCCTAAATACCCGTAATCCAATCATCAATAAAACAATTGTTTAGTAGTCCCGAGTTTACTGCCCCTTACTTTTATACGTAAGGTCGACATTCAAAATATAAGCTGCCACATCTCTGTGTTCTTTACTCATTTAAAGAACTCCACGGTGAGAAGGTTAACTTAAACCCACCAATCTGAAACTAATTTGATGAGCACTCAGCTTACAAGGGCTTACAGCAGAGGTGGATCACTGAGGACTGAGGCGTGACCTAACTTGGCCACAAGGTGAGGCCAGAAAACTACACCAAACTACGACGGCGACACGCCGACACCCCGTAAAAGCTTATAAAGAAAAGAGAGGGAACAACTCCCCGGGGAAAAAAAAGAAAAGATAACAAAATCTCTCCTAAACCTTCAATGTCACTTTTTTTTTTAATATGTCGCCTTATATTTTCAATCGCCGGCCCGGGACCGACCCCAAGCAACTTCGCTTGCTAAGGCCCTGTTTGTTTCAGCTAGGGATTGTGAAAAGCAGATTTTAAAAACTAGATTGTAAAAGCTGGATTGTTAAAAAGCTGGAGGTTGAAAAGCTCATGGTTGTTTGGTAACCCAGATTATAGTTGGGGGCAATGGTGGGTAATTTTGGTTGAAGTTGGGGAAAGCTGGGAGCAATGGTGGGTAATTTTGGTTGAAGTTGGATGGGTATTGTGATCTTTTGCAAAAAAAAGCTGGAGAAGAGTGGATTGTGGGATTGCTACAATCTGGCCTTCAGATTGTTATAATCTAGATTAAAAGCTAGCTGTTTGTTGCCCTTTCAGCTTTTAAAAGCTGCTTTTCACAATCTCTAGCTGAAATAAACAGGGCTTAAGGCGCCAGGGACGTAGCCACCGGTAAGATCTCCACCTGATTCTGTGGATTCTTATTTAGATTTTACGAGTTTCGTCTTCTACGAGTCAGTCATCGCAGGTACAAGAGCTTCCGCCGTCGTCCCTAGGCCCCTCCACCACCCTCATCCGCTTATCCGTCACCGACGCCCAATAATCAACACAAACAATCAGGATTACCGGACGACCAGATTCTCCAGTTAGCAGATTCTTCAGACAGCCGTTTTTCCAGACAGCTGAGTACAACACAGAATCTGCACAATCAGAAGCTATCCTGAAGAGGGCCATTGGACTCGAGCCTACCCTTTGCCGACGTCAGTAACCATACATAAGGTATCTTCCTTGTATTTTTTTCTTTATTTTTTATTTCTCTTTAATTTATACGTGATTTTAGATTGCACGAGAATATTTTGTATGTATGTGTCATTTAGCTTAGTTTGCTTCCACTTTTTGAATTTAGCTTAATCCCTTAAACATTGCCTCTATTTTTCACCCTTGCTTCGCACTGTGCTATGCGAACGCCTCGCCTGCCGGTGCGAACGACTATAGTTAATAAGAGAGCCAACTGCAGATTTTATCTTATTGACATATCATATATAGCCAACCTAACAGTTCACTCATATAGTAGTTAGCCATACATACATACAAAACCATTAATACTTGGTCCACATTCATTCTCTCATTTTCTCACCAAGTTTCTTGGAGCCGTCTTCTGTACCTATTTATAGATCCGCTGACTCGCTTTCTCTCTCTCTCCTCCAACTCACCATAAATCTGATGTGGCAATCTTTACCGTCTGGTTACCTCACCTTATAATACTTGCTCTAAGCCAGACACGAGCAGCGGCTCACCAGCCCGTGCCCCGATGCCACGTCGCGCAACTTGCCACTCTGCAACCCGTTCGCCTGGTTGAAAAGGATCAAGGAAAAGCTGATCCGAGGAGCGCAGGGTGGGCATCGGGCATGGACGAAACTTGCTAACGCGGCTTTAGCCGGAGCACGACAGCCAAACACAGCAGACAAAGGCGAAGCCACTAAGCGGCAGGTGCTCGCTAGACCACGGCGGGATCAAGGGAGAAGAGGCCTACTAACCACTGTCATTGACCACTTGGTCCCATGGACACGCGCAGTTCAGTACAGATATGTACATGAAAAAAATTGAGAACTCACGGACAAAAAGAAAAAATTTGTAGTACAGCATAGCAAGCATTTTTTATTATTCTTTTTACTTATTTTTCTCATACATTGTAAATAACTGGTAGCTTAGTTGTATAGCAGTACTGCTAACTAACCTACTACAAGTCTACAACAACGCGAAAGTCGTTCACCAATTGGCGCCGCAGCACGGAGCAACGAGACCGTTGCGGGGTGCCGTACGGCCTGGTGACTACTGCCGGGTCTCGCACAGTAGCCAACTGCTCCAGTTGGTCACTGCAGTGCCACTGGCTTGTGGGTGCAGTGAGTGAGGCCTCATCCCACTCAGGCTCAGGCTCAGGCTCAGCTGCTATTAAAACCAACCAAGCCAAGCAGCCATCTCTTCCTGTCCGAGTCTCACGGCAAAAGGAGGCAAAGAAGAGCCGAACGCGCCGAAAAACACGAGCGGGCGCGCGCGGCCGGCGGCCATGGCTATGGAGGACGAGGAGGACATGTGGGCCAACACTTCCAGCCCAAGCGTGTCGCCACCGACGTCCGCCGCCGCCGCCTCCACCTGCAGCTTCATCTCCACCGCGCTTAGCCTCAACTCGTCCCACCTCCACCTCCTCTACTCCGGCGCCTCCCCGTCTCACTCCAGCGACAACAACTATAGCGGGAGCATGGGCTGCGACGGCGGCTACCGCAATGCGGCCGCGTCCCCGGCGCCCTTCTTCTCCTCCGCCGGCTCCTACCCCAACCTCCCGCCCTCCGCGCCCCTGGACTCGGGCCTCGCCCGCCGCGCGCTCGAGCGCGAGATGTTCCTCGGCCACGCCGCCGCCAGCTGGGCCGGAGCCGGAGCCACCGCCGGCGGCGACGGCGTCGACCGCCGCAAGAAGCGCATGATCAAGAACCGCGAGTCCGCCGCGCGCTCCCGCGCGCGCAAGCAGGCCCACGTATCCGAGCTCGAGAAGGAGGTGCAGTACCTGCAGCAGGAGAACGATAAGCTCCGCGTCAAGTACGAGCAGGTGACCGAAATCCGCCGCTCTATATATCTTCTTGCCAAGAATTTAATTACCTGCCGAAACACTAACTCGCCTCTTCCTGATCGGTCCGGCGCGCGGCAGCTCAGGGTATCAGTGGAGGTGCCGGTGCCGGTGAAGAGGACCCTGCAGAGGGTGCTCTCGGCGCCGTTCTGATTTCTGACGAGGAGGAGAAGCGAAGCTTGCAAAAAGCTCGGGGACCATGGGAGTGCGCCGATCGATCTCCTGCTGCTTCTTTGGCTTGCTGTTCTTTCTTGAGTTGGCAATAAATGGCGATTAGCGAGTACCACCACCACCATTACTACTACTACTCACAGCTTGTGTTGCAGTAGTACTTAGCTGCTAGTTCATGCGTGTACATTCCGTATGGATATTATGGCTTATGCTTTTGTTAGGGGATGTCTTATGGTTACTGAGAAATATTGAGGTGGCATGTAGCTTAGCTAGCTAGCTATTGCCTTAATCTGTACAGTGGTAGCTGCCAGTAGTATAGTCCTAAATTAGGAGGTGGCTGCTTGCTCAAATCAGCTGGATGGTGTCCCTGCTGTTTTAGTAGTGTTACTGCCATATACTAGCATGCACTATACGCGTAGCCTGTCGCGTGGAATCAGAAATCATCTTACCTAGTCCACTGCACTCTCTCTCTCTCTCTCTCCTGCAATTCTAGCTTGTCTGCCCACGCATTTGCAAATTTAGCTTCCTACACCACGGAAGTGGCTACAAGCAACATTTGTCTTAGTGCCGTGCATGGGAAGTGCTAAACAGGCTGGAGCCTCGGGAGCTTGGACGATCGTGGGTAGGGATGGCAATGGGGACCCGTTCCCCGATCCCCGGCGGGGAATTCCTCTATTAGGGGGCGGGTATGGGAAGAAATCATCCCTCGCGGGGATGGAAACGAAAATTATTCTCGTTGGGGATGGCGAGGATGGGGACGGGAATTTTTTTTCATGGGACCGTTGGGGATCCAAATTTAGTTTAGTCCAATTTAGTTATTAGATTGCAAACATATTCTCTAGCGTATCATATTCACATTTTCATAAACGGACAACATAATCTTCAATGAATACATGTATTCCTTTTTCCTTATCTGTTGATATGATTTGAGTTGAAATGGCTATAAGAGCTCTTCTCTTGTGTGAAATTTTCGAGGATGGGTCTCAACGGCTCGATATCTTAACGGGATGGGGACGGGATTTTTCTCGAGGCGAGACGGGAACGGGACGGGGACGGAAAAATTTTGGATCGCGGGGATGGGGACGGGGAGGCACTCCCCGACGGGGAATGGCCCCGTTGCCACCCCTAATCGTGGGAGTAGTGTGGTATGCCACGGTAGGGTGTTTACTATACTACCTAGGTGTGGCAGCGAGCTCCTCTCGTACTTGTCCACTCGCTTCCATGCGCTCGTTCGTTCTACCGTGGCGTCGGCTAGGTTCCGTACTTCCTGGGCTTGACGTATCTTTCATGATAAGAAAGGGGAGCTAGATTTGTAAAAGAATGTGCTAGAAGACTAGATTTGTGGGAAAAACAATGATTTCTAAAATAGGCAGAAAGATGGCCTAGCTTGTGCAATTATGGTAACCATTACTTCCTCGAACAATGACATTCTGGGGCCGAGCAAAGGAAGAAGCCTATCTTCTTTTTCGCGTCGATTTGTGCCATGTATCATTACTTCCTCGATCTAATGTTTTTCTTTTCGTTCTTTTTTCGCGTAGATTTGTGCCATGTAACATCTCTTTATTTCACAGATAGTTTGGTTGTTGCCAGTCCACCGCGAAGTCGTTTTCTCCTTTCTGACTTCAGAAACACCCCTCCACCCTAAAACGTTAGAACCATCTTTTTCTGTTTGTGTTGTCCATGACATTCCAACGAAACCAAAACAAATTTACATGTCTTGTCTGGATCAGCCTGCGCAATGCAAGGCCCCCACGTCATTCGTTCTACTGTAGCAATTGGGAAGGCAGTGTACAGGGATTGTTGACTAGCTCTCGCTGCGAATTAGTGGCTCATTAGAGGAGGGGCCTATTTTTTGGACTTTTCTTGGTATCCCCATCGCGATCGGTCAGGAACTCAGGATTTTGTTTGCCACATCGCGGTGGATCCTAGACCGATCTCTTTTGCTCCAACACTTCTAGAAATTCCAAAATACTCCTACTAGTCGCAAATAGTTGTTATTTACGTTATTATATAGTCAAATTTTTAGAACTTCAACTATCAACATCTTTTTAAATATTTAAATAAGATATATGAAAATTATATGTGTACATTTGTATTAGAAAAGTACTTTTGTAATATTATAATTTTATTGAGATTTATAAATATATTATAATAGAAATTAATGTTCAAGTTGTGTTTTGGAGATCATATTGATATCTAAACGATAACTATTTGTGATCGGAAGGAGTAGTATGTTTATTTACTGCAGGGAGCATTATCACGCAAACGAACATAATCCCCCGCTGCTTAGTAATATCAAGGCCTGCAATTTCACAAGAATATGGTTCAGTTCGTGTATGTATTGGAAGCACTTCACGTTCTAAACAGGGCCTAACATGGCCAGGTTGTAATTTGAGTAGTGAAATGTGCCCCGGCCAGGGACCCATGAACAAAATATTAGGCCATCCCGTACAAGTGAGCACGCTCTGTTGTCCAAAGTCACAATTTTCTCCCCGCCTTCGTGGCTTCGTCCTGATCACGATCATTGCCAGAAAGATATATTGCGAATGGGCGCGGATTCTCAGCCGTTACGTTGGCCCACTGCCACGTGGATCTCACACACAAGGCTTACGCGGGGTTTATATGGCAGTGGGCCAACGACACTCTGCCGTTACGACAAAAGATTTGCAATCATTGCGAATCTATATTATAGATATCTGAAACAACTGTCCCTAATTGTATGTTCAGTACAGTACAAGCATCGGTCAGATTCTACGAGTGGTAGAGAAAGCGTACTGGGCTCGTGGCAAATCCCCTCCACTCACAAAGATGATGATGTAGTCTTGTGCACAAGCGCCTTCGCTTATTTTTCTCATGTATTCGCGAATAGGGATGGCAATCTTACCCGCTTACCCGTGTACCCGCGGGTAAAAACCCTAATGGAGGTGGGTATGTTCTCTTTTATTACCAATGGTATGTTTATGGGAGCCAAACTCTACCCGACGGTAAGCGGGTATGGGTATGGGGAGCTTCACCGTGCACTGTTCCGCCCGACACCCGCCACCGCTATTGACATACGGGCTAAAACAGTGCTCGATTGGCCCTCGATCCCCAATTTGTAGTATCTCATTTCAAGAATTATTGAACTTGACCATATGTGTATTATTTGCTGCATATATTATTTTAATTATTATTCTTATGTACATTGAAATTTTGAATCATTGATAATCATTCTTTAATCCATAGAATGTTGCTAATACCTATAACTTCATCAATAAGATTGTATTAGTGTCATAAGTCATAACTCATTAGCTTCTAGTATCATTTGGTTGGAAAGATTGTTGATGGTGGCGGGTAAACGGGTATACCATGGTATCGAAAGTACCATGGGTAATGGGTATGGGCGAGATTTTTCGCCATGACCCTTCAGGGTATACCGTGGGGAGATTTTGGTTCATGGTATGGATATGGGCGAGTACTACCCGTACCCGCCGCACCCGATTGCCATCCCTATTCGCGAAGCGCCTACTTTTGTATGAATGGAAACAGAAGTACTTCGTACAAATGGTTCTGAAGAGAGAAAATTTTCTGTTTGAATGGAAGCATAAGTGCTCCGTACAAATGATTCCGAAGAAGAAGAAGAAGAAAAAAAAAAGAAGTTTTTAATGCTCCATAACTATTCAAAATGGTGGCGAGGTGACAAGTCCCGTAGTGCGTGCCAAGTTGGATGAACAAAAGAAAGGTTAGCAACGATAGTTGGCCTACAAACCTAGCCAAAGAATAAGAACACTCTTTAAGCGACCCCTTTGTTGCGGAACCAACCAAGACACACAAATTTTTTCACGCAATTGCACCACTAATTTAGCGCTGTATATTTATATTTAAAATAGAGTAATATTTGTTCTACCACTCAAAATGCTTATAAATTGTTATTGGGTATAGTTGTATATTGTAGCAGCTTTAACATATATGATTAATCTGTATTGTCATAACTTAGACACACCAAGATTAGCGGTATAATTTTTCACTTTTTGTTTGATTAACGGGGATCACTTTTTTCTCCGAGCGAACCGCTTGTAGTATTATTTAAATATTATATGTGATAGATCCTTGTAATATTAGAGACGAATACGGCATCATTTGAATAATATATGATCATGCAAGCAAAGGCTCTCAGTAAGGACCTGTCTGGTAGAGTTCTAACTCTAGGGTTCTCGTCTGATGAGTCAGAGCCAAACTAAACGCTATAATTCAAAAAAAAAAAGTAATCCATGGATCTAGGGAAAGAGTAGAGCAAGGAACAAAATTTCATCCACAACCAAAATCCAAAATTTTGGCATTTCGAATGAAATCCGTTCAAATTTCAAAAAGAAAAATTCAAATCCGGTTTTTTTGCTACCGAAATTTCGGCCAAAAATCCGAAACCAGAATTTTGGCCGAAATTGCACTGATCAAAAAAAGGTTCAAACGATGTCAAAAAAATTTAAAATTTTTTTTGAAGGTTTTTGACACATTAGATATATTCTCATAAAATTATCAGGTCTGTGGAATTTTTAAAAATTTAAACATTGGTACTATCCAGATAAAACGTTGCCCGACAAGTTTGAACCAGATGAAAAATGGTACAAACAACGTTAGAAATTTTTGAATTTTTTTGTGTATGATGCTGATGAATCATTAATATTTATATAAATTTTTTGGATGGTGATCATGATTCAATAATTTTTAAAAATTCGGATAGTGCTACTATCCTGATAAAAGCCTTATCGGCAAATTTGAACGGAATGAAAAATAGTTCAAACAATGTTGGAAAAATTTTGGAAATTTTTGTGGAAGGTCCTGATGTATCACTAATGTTTTTATAAAAGTTTCATAGAATTATCATGCTTGAAGATGTTCTAAAAATTCTGACAGTGTTACGTCCTGATAAAAGCCTCATAATCAATACATAGATTTGCTTTAGCAATAAAAGAAGGTTTAAAATTTGTGAAAATTTTACATAAGAGTGATAAGGAAGTGTTTAAGATCTCATAAAAAATTTTGAATCATGATCACTTTCCAATGAATTTATAAAATTCTTACAAGGCACAGTCGCATTTATGTTCTTTCTCTTTTGATTTTTGCAATATAGTATAACAAATGAAGTTCAATGGTTTTATAAATTTTATCGACCAAACAAAATAAGTTTAAATTTTTGAAAATTTTATAAAATGGTACCAATGCAATTATTAATCTTTCATAAAAATTTTATATCATGATAATACTAGAGAAAATTTAGAAAAATCTAACAATTTTATTGTCTCAATTATGTCCATTTTGTTTTTGATTTTTAAAGATAACAAATGAAGTTAAATTATTTTAAAATTTTTATGTATGATTCTACACTACTAAAGATGGTACCATAAATTTTAATATCATTATCAAGTTTGTATAATTTTTTAAAAATCTGACAGTGTTTCTGCCTAAATTTTAAAATATCTCAAAAAATTTGTTGAAAAACAAATTTTCATGTAAGATGACTTTCTTAAGGGTTATTGGATTAATTCCGGTCAAATCCGGCCCTAAAACATCAAAATCCAGTTCCAAAACCCAAAAAATCTGAAATTACTGTAGCAAATTCAAAATTTTCAAAATCCGGTTTCAAAACCCAAAATTTCCGAAATTACTGTAAAAAAATTCAAATTTTTTCAAAAATTTAAATTCGGCTGGTACTTCAGATTTTACCTTGTCCCGAAATCCGAAATTTTGCCGAAAATTTTGACCCTGGAATAGAGCTGGAAATGCACTGTATAAGGGAGGGAGAGAGAAATCATGCAAGCTTCACTCTGAAGTTGCTTTGTTTTGTAGTATTATATAACTATATAGAGAAGAACGGTAATCTATATAAAGTTTTTGGAGAGGTATGGAGCCTCATCCGGTGTTTCTTGGTTGTACGGTTCCTGATATTTTTTTAGAAAATCAGTTTTTTGTGTGTTTTTGGGTTATCCCGTAAAATATCTTTTCTTTATGTTAAAATCTCTAACTGTCTCGACGTTGCCTTCCGTCCGCAGAAACACGCGCGCCAGTGGTGCAACTAGTAGACTTATGGCCCCCTTCGTTTCAGCTTAAATACAGCTTCTACTTAAAATAAAAGCGGATTGTCTGCCGAACAGGAGGATTCTAGACAGCTTCTCCCAGAATCAGAATCTGATTTGTACACATAATCAGAAGCTGTCACCCACCAGATTATGCGGATTCTGACTCAAATTCTACGAGTTCCGCCTCTCATGAGTTGTCGCAAGGCACAAGGGCTTCCGCCGTCGTTTCTAGGCCCCCTCTACCACCCTCATCCGTCACCGACACCGATCAACAATCATCATAGACAATCAGGATTGCCGAACGACCAGATTCTCCAGTCAGCAGATTCTCTAGACAGCTGACTATAATCCAGAATCTGCATAATCAGAAGATGTCCGAAGGGGACCTATGTCTAGTAGTCAAGAATCATGCCTGCACAGACTAATAAATGCACTTGAGGAAAGAGGAGGGAACTCTTTGAATGCGCACACTGTGAGTGTGAGCTACCACCAATCTTTTTAATTGCAAAACTTTTCTACACTCTTTGAGGGTTTTTTTTCTCAATATTATCTCTTTCAAATACAATTATAAAAATAGCTTTCTCCCCGATCATAGAAGTGTTAACAGAAGACATGTATTCGTCTATCGTGCTCTTATACCATGAAAGGAAGTACCGTGTTACAGAAGCTCGGAAGTAGACCTACACCTCAATAGGAATAGATTCCCTGTCTAATTATGTTTAATAAGTGATTAATTGAGTAATTAATTAATTAAATTGGAGTGAGCGATTAGTGAGAATTTCTTGCTAAGGAGTGGCACCTCGATAGGATTCTTCGAGCTCCTTGGCACGGTACCTCTTGCTGTAGTACGAGATTATGGCAAATGATATTTGTTGTCTGATGATATTTTTATAATGGGAGATACGGTTATTTTTATTACCGTGCTTCCAGCAATCCAGCTTCCGTAGGATTTATACAGCGACATAGGGTAGGGCCATTGGGTGGTTAGCCGGAGCCAGCCAATTGACGTAAAATTGCAAAAGGCATCTCCGCCTGTACACCATGCCATGCATGCGCTGTGTACAACGGCGCTGTTCCGCTTACCACCAGCCGGGGGGTGCGGCCATCGGAAGAGAGCAGGAATATTTGACGTGTCCAACGCGGAGGTGGCGAGGTACACCACAGCGCGCTACGTGCGTGATGTGAGGGGGCGGGGCGCGTAACGTGCGTGGCGGAGATAGGCCAGGCCGCCCGGGCGTGTACGTACTCTGGCAGGGGGCGCGCAGGCGCAGGCGCAGGCGCAGCCTTCGGTGGTGCGGCCTGTTTCACGGTCGACTCACGTGCAACCGCGCTCACCCTGCCCACCGGCTGCCGTACGGCCCATATGTGGTGGCGCTCTGTCTACCGATGATACGTCACGGGGATCGAGAGATATAGGAGGTGTTTGGGACAGTTTCAGCTCCACCAAAATCTATGGAGTTAGTAGAGTAGGGTATTTCTAATTTCAAAGATATATGGAGCTGAGCTGTGAGTATATTAAGAGTGTTTAGGTAAATCATCTTGTTTACATTTTAGACTAAAATTATAAATTTAATTCACTTTATTTTAGCCTATAAGTTTCAGATCTGAGCTGGAGTTGGGATCTGGAGCTCTCCCAAACAAGACTATAGAATGCGTTTGGTAGAACTTCAGCTCCATTAGGATTAGAGCTAGGTATTATTAGCTTTACTAGACCTATAAAACTAAAGCTGTGAATACATTAAAAGTGTTTAGATGAATCATTATATTTATATTTTAGATAAAAATATAAACTTAATTTAAGGTAAGTCTGAAGTTTTACCAAACATGTTTATAGGGTATGTAAAAGAGCTCGAGAGATAACGTGCATGTGCATCGAGGCTCGCGTCGGACCGGTCTCTCCGCGTCAGCCACTGCGGTCGGCAGGCATGAGGCACGCGCACGCGCACGCGCGGACGGCTCGTCGACCCGGTGCCATCAACGCCTTGCGGCGCGCGCGGAGAAAAAAAGTACGACGTTATTCTCAAACTAACACTACCTACGTTTCTGGAAACAAAGTTCTAGGATTTTATAGTTCGATCTAGGCTTATATAGAACATTTTCTTTATTAGCTCATATATTGTTTTTGATAGTGTATACTACTTTAGTATATAGTAATAAGTAACATAAGGATTAATGAATGACAGAGTATAAATTTTAGGATTTTGTAGTTCAATCCAGGCTTATATAGAACAGATCAGGTCGTCTCCTTCATTAGTTCACTTTTTTATTTTTAGATAGTTTATATTATTCTAGTATATAGTAATAAGTAATATAGGGATTAACGAATGATAGAGATATGCAAAGGAAAAAAAAGTTAAAGTTGTCTCAAAATTGTAGAATGACATGTATTTATGACAAAATTTAAAAGCTAGAATGGCATGTACTATTCAGGAACAGAAGGATTAATAGGATATCATCTATCATCTTCTTCATCCATTTCTACCTTTCCTCTTCTCTCTTTCCTACCTACCTTTTTTCCTTTTTCTCTAACACAAAATTTTCAAATATTTTGTTGTTTTTAGAATCATATTTTGCTCTAATTTTTTTGTGAAGAATTGTAATGCCTTTATAAGAATACATGTGAGAATTTTGTAAAAAAATAGATATACAAATTAAAATGCTTCAAGAAATTGTTCTTTCATGACATGTGTTTCATAGATGATGTGCAAAGAGGATGATGCTTTGTGAAAAATGTCGATAGGGTAGAGCCCCAATAGCTGATTTATCCCAAAATATCTTTCGGTTTGTTCAAAGAATTCAAGCACCCTGTTGTTGACCACTTTAGCGTCCATGTTGTTTATCACCATGTTGTTGATCAAATGGCATCAAAAGTTATTGACATGCTATATTAAGTTTGGTAGAAATATAGGTCACGGTAATTAATTATCGGAGATTTGTTACTCTTAGATAGCTACAATAGGCCTCTCGAGAAGAAACATAGGCAGCTGGTTCTCTATCATGCGCATGTTGGATTTGATACTCCATCATGTGCGTATCAGATTTGATAGATAGCCATCGGGAGCATAATCCTCTTATTGCCATTTCCCCCTTACTTTATCCACATAGATAGCATCTAATAAAGTAATAAGAGAGCTGTCGTTGACCATCATCTCCGCTTAGCGTTCCTTGTTGTTTGCTTCATAGGTGATGTGCAAGGAGGATGATGCACCTTGAATTGTATTGTGGGTTTATATTATGCAAATACTTAGTAGTTCGTATTCAAACAGATAGAAAATGTAGATACATGCTTGCATGATTTTTTATATATGTTTTTCCATTTTTTTAGTTTTGAGAGACTATTTGACGAGAGCTTAAAAATGATCGAAATTTCAGTCAATTTCACCTAAATTTCGGTTTTTCTAAACCCGAAATTGTGAGATTTTAAATTTAGTTTTTGAGTTTTAGCCGGATTTTGATCAAAATTCTAAAGTCTTACTCGAATTTGACCGTATCTGCTATATTTAGGTGCAAACAGATAGATTTGTAAAACTATACTTAAAAAAAAAAGGTGTCGGAGACCCGAAAAACAATGGATTCGCCGTCCATCGCTGGGCCGCGTTACCAGGAGCCGTCCGCCGTGGATGGAGCGGGTAACAGCCGGGGACATGCACGGCCGCAACGCCCGGCAGCCAGCCATTGGCCAGCCGGAGGGGAGGGACCGGCCGGCCATTAGGAGCTTGCAGGGGATATAATAGGAGTATAGGACAATTGGAATCGTCACTTTGTTACCCCTACGTGAAGTGCCAGTCACAGAAGCGTCGCTTTTGCACCTGCCTACCAGTAGTTGCTTCATATAATCATATGGCACATGGTGTCCCGTCTCAAGTGTCGAGTCTCGATCCATGCGATGGTTGATCCGCTGTTGTTGCCTCCTCCTTTCCTAATTACTACTGTAGTAGTACGGTACTCACTCGGTTCAAAAGGACTGACCTGGTATGTTTGTGATGATGGGCAGAGGCCCGGCAAGGACACATTACCCCACAGGAAAATGCCCGGCACCCATTTGTCAGACATAGAGATAGAAAAATCCACAAGAACTATGTTGTCTCCAGAAAATTCCTCCATTCTTTAGCCTTTAGGCCTGTTACGAACGTGGAAACCCAAACGAATGAAGTCTCTCCAGCATTCCAGACGAACAATTTTGGTGAAGCCCGAATCGACCACTCTGTGGAGCCTCCTGATCACCTCCTGGTGTTTTTATTACGATCAGGAGGATGAGCCTCCGGCCCTGCTTTTTCTTGGAAAGCAGACAGCCCTGATCACCTGATGTAGAGAACATTCACATTTTGTATTTCCAAAGGCATATTGGGGCTTCAAATGGAATGAAACAAATGGCATAAAAAATTATTCTGGTAACATCATAGAATACGGATAATCTCATCACTGCTGCTGTGGCTCGAATCGTTCCCCCAAGAACATAAAAGAGCAGAGTGGTGCAAGCACCCAAAAATGACGGGGTAATCCCAAAATAAACCCCAGGTAACATCCACAGCAGGCAACAGGACACCATCCATGATAAAAAAGCACCAATCATTTCTTTTCAGACAAAACTATACAAAAAAAAGAAGGATTTATACTTCTGGAATTTATTTCCTATTATTGGTGTGTCTGCCCTCTCAATGCATTTAATGTGCCTTTACGTGCAGCCATCATGTCTGGCCTAAACAAGCAAAATCTTACGACTCTGAAGATGACCCGCTGTACATCCATGATCACGAAACTCAGCCCGTGATCAAATTAAGAATCCTTTCTAATCGGTCCTCCAGTGATAGCAAGCAACCCTGTTTCGTCATCTCATCCTGCATTTTGCCTGAAGAAATACTTCAGTTAGTACCTAATCTCAACAAGTACCAGCATGTATTCAGATAGATAAATAACAGTTCAATATGGAGTGAAACTGTGTGTAGTGGAACAAACCTGATTTGCAGGTGGGAGGCCTTAATGGAGTAACCACTCTGCCCAATCATTGCGCCGTCGGATATTATTTCCCTGTTAGCATACAAGAGCAGTAAAACATGCAAATATATGACATGTGACAGCATATCATCTTAATAGTCAGAAACAGTGGGCACACAAAATGTAAAGCCAATGTTACAGGTGTGAAGAAGAACCTGCACTTCCAATATCTCTGAGCCTCGAATAGCATCTAGTATGTAGTTGGTATCTACCAAGTCTGTAAATCTCCTCATCTACGAAGGAACACAAGAAAGTTTTGGTGAATAGAACTGTTACAAGAACTCCCTGGATCATTACATGTAGTAATATACATTGATCTAAACCACTGGTGTCAAAAGCAAAATGAGGTCACCATAAAAAGGCTCCAACAATAGTTGCAAATCAATCAACTTCATGAGTGTGTGGGCAGCATAATTACTACCAAAAATTCTACAGAAAATATGAAATGCCATTTTTTATACCAGTGAGAAAATATGATCAATCATCCAGTCCCCAAATCCAATTAATGCATACCGACAAACGTTCTTGAACAAACATTGCTTGATTATATATTTCAAACAACTGAAGCTTGGTAAGCTTTTGCAATCAGATATCATCATGTATGAGTTCAAGCATACTCAAGTACAAGTTTCCATTGTACAATACAATCGATACAATCGTCATTTGTAAGTTGCAGTTAATTCATCAAGGCCAAGCATCTCCACATTCACAATTGTATGCCATAGTGCCATCTTTCCTTCAAAGTTCCCATTTTCACTTATGAAAGGAACTTACTTGTTACTAGTACTTACTACATATTGACAAACAGTACAAGATCAATGTTTTAAAGACATTTTCACACTATGCAGATGTCAACACTAACTGATAATTCCATTCTAAAAAAACTAGGCAACTATCACTTGGCCATAATATTGATAAATGCTAGGAGATATTGTGCATGTAACGATACGTGAACACAAGACATTGCAGCAGTGGACCAACAGAACAGTCTGCATGTCACGCTATCTTAATGAATAGAGCACAATGGCAGACAACAGTAGATTCAGAGACTTAAAGGCAAATCTCTAAAAGTAAAATTCCATAGGAACTCTTCTCTGTAATATAATTTTACAAATGCAATGCTGCAGAAACAAGTCTTATTACCCCAAATACATTCAAAAATACTTGCAGATAATGTTAGAACAATAAAAAAAAGAGAGAGAGAGAGAGAGAGAGAGTAGAGTACAGAATATAGTAAACATAATCCAATGACAATAATAGCTTCCTAGTAAGAGTAGAGGGTGATGGATGGACAGTGCAGCAGGTAAAATAGCGTTTTAACTTACAACAGAAAATGAGGGAAAGGCAGATAATAATAGGTGCAAATTGAACTGTTAGCCTTATGTATTCGTTAAACAGAACAATGGAGGTTTACACACTATTGCCACAGAAAGTTCTAGAAGCCCAAATGCAATATAGGAACTTAGGTGGACCAAGTGATGAATGCACTTGATCTTATAATCTTCCAGCACAAATATATCTTAAAAGGAAAATTGGACTTTTTTGAATAAATAAAAATGAAAATTTAGTTCAAGACAACAATGCAAAGATAACCTCTGGGGATTCTGGCATTAACTATCCACTGCTCAGAACTACTCCGAAGCACCAACTTCAGCTCCTTATTCTCATAGGGCAATTTGATGATAGCTACTTAGGTAAAATCTTAACAATTTGATGATAGCTACTTAGGTAAAATCTTAACAACAGATACAATCATTGAAATACCATCTGATTTTACCATTTTGCAATATTATACCTATTTAATCTATTACATACAATGCAGGTGTAGCTAGTTGTAATATTTTTGTACAAAACTAACCTAAATTACAATCCATTTACAACCTAGAAAGAAAAATAAACTAGAACAGATGTAGTGCTTTTATGCAAGGTACACCGAGTCAAAAAATTCACGGAACTACAGAAGTATCTTTTACTACCTTGCTCGATAAAAGCATAATCATCCCCATTTTATTATTTTATCACTTTTTTTTTTGCAAACATTTAGAACCACAAATTAGCAAAAAAACTAACTATCATTATGATCTAGCCATTTATGGAAAAAAAACAGTCACTTTACTACAGTACACCCAGTAAACTTTCCAATTTCTAGGAATGCAACATGAGTTATCTATATAAAAGCCAGCAGAAGTGGCATATCAGCATTCAGCGTATCAAGGGGAAAACACTAGGAAACAACAAATCAAGAATCAAAACATAAATGGAAAAAACTAACCCGGTTGAATTGAGCAATTAGGTCAATAGGTACCCATCCTTGATCATTCATATGTCTTCTTAAGTATGTGTCGTGGCACAGATTATTAGTGCTAGCAACACAACAGGTGAAACACACTATTAGCAGCGAAAACCAGCAATAGCACTTGAAGAAAAATCAAGCAGATTCACTACCTAAAATAAAACTCCATCTGCAGCCGAATATCCTCATGGAGATTTTGCTGATCCTGGTGAACCCATAAAGGCTGCATGGGCTGCCGGGCAAGATGCATGTTCTGGAACTGCTCCACTGGTGCGAGGTAGAAAGGGTAGGCTTGCACATCACCTGTACACTTCCACACTAACCACATTACAACAAAGATGTGGGAAGTTATTGCAAATAGTGACAGGATGAATTTCAGGCTCACCAGGGTACGCAAAGGGCGGAGCATATGGCACAAAAGGCTGTGGCACCATGAAATGGGCGGTGGGTGGCGGCGGCGGTGGTCGGTGAAAAGGCCCAGGGTGGAATATGCCTGGCTGCTGCTGCTGAGGTACTGGCGACAGTCGAGGATAGTTCCTAGGGGTGAAACTACCCCCTCTCTCATGGTCACGGCGATTCCGACCGCCACGACCGCCAAAGCCATTGCTACCATTTCGGTAATTATTGTTCCAGAGGTTGCCACCGCCGCCACTATTTCTATTGCTCCCATCACCACTACCAGTGCCATTATTGTTGCTGCCACCACCGCCACGACCGTGGCCATTCCAGTTGTTATTACCAAAAGCCCTTCTACTGCTGTCATTGCCACTGCCACTGGTTGTGCCGGTACTCACACTATTGTTCAGGTTGCTGCCACCACCACCATTGCTGCTGTTGCTGTCACCATGGCTGTTGAAGCCGCTGCCACTACCATTGTTCCAGTTGCCATCACCACCACTACCGCTGTTCCCATCACCACTGCTATTATTACCAGAACCGAAGCCACCCCTGCTCCCATTGCCACCGCTAACACCTCCATTGTTTCCAGCGTCGCCGCCACCACCACGCCGAACAGGATTTGGTTGGTTTGTGCTGCCGTTCTGTTGCGAGGTGGCCGCGACTGTGACATTGGGAGGAGGAGACGTAGAGGTAGGGTTTGAGCCAGTGGAGATCGGATTAGCAACTGGAAGCGGCAGCGGCGATGACACAATCAAATCCTGATTTAACTAATAGATTCATCAAACAGACAAAAGCATCGGCTAGTACTGGATAACTAAAAAATGGAGTGATTTTCTAGATGTATTCGAATCGAAATATATCGAGTTCGCGAGATTCAGTACCGATGCGGAGGGGGCGGAGCCATCGGCGAGGGACTTGAGGGAGTCCGACGAGGGCGACTTGGGCCACGCGCGCGCCGACTCGGCGAGCGCCGGCCACGACGCGGCGGCTCCCATGATGCCGCCGGGGGCCGCGGCGGCGGGTGGCGGCGCCGGCACGTTCCACGCCGTCTTCCTCGTCGCCGCATTGCCGGGATCGGCCCCTCCATCTGTCCGGGCGGATCCCGGCGATTCGCCTGGGGCGGCGGAGGTGACGGCGGCGCCGCGCGGTCGGGCTCCGGCGCGGGGATCGCCACCGGCACGAGGGCGGCGCCCGCCGCCGGTTGCGTGGGTGCGGTGCCACCAGTGGCCGGCGACATGGGGAGGTGGGGCGATGGGGCGCGGAGAGTGGATTCGGTTGGGGTTTTGGCTGCGATGAAATCGGAAGTGGAGCAGACGAGGAGGCAGGAGAGGCGAGGGGAGGGGTGGAGCAGTGGCGGGGGGAGGTTAGGTGGGCAAATTAGAGGAACTTTCGGGGTATTTCTGGGAACTTCACGCTAAGGACTACCAGGCAACGTGGCCTCTTAGCCAAAAAAAAACACAGACACACAAATGTGAACAAAATTCAAGGGAGATAACAAAATCCAGAGAGAAAAAAATACTCGCTAAACGGGAAAGAACGGTTCTCGTACTTGGTATTTGAGGCGAAAATGAAACCCGAGCCACAACGACACTGAAAAAACAAATTGCGCATTCTTTCTTTAAAATAAAAATAAAAATGATTTAGAATCTCTACTATTTTTAATTAGAAGTTGATAGTGGTACGTCCGTTCTCTTATCCACCCCTCCCATGCTTACATCACAAAATAACAAAATCGGACGCTCTCTCTCCTCTCTTAGGCCCCACCCACCCAACCGTCCCCTCCCACTTCGTTGAGGTGGGAGGTTTCTCGCGCACATGCTCCCACGTCTCTATGACTCCATTGTCTTCTGCTGCCTCGATCCAGGTGATCTCTATTCCTCGTTTTGTTGACATTCTAGCCTCCCTCAGTATAGGCCATTACTCCATTCTCCACCCTACCTGCTACTTGCTTGATCCGACCAACGATGGCTCGGTGAAATTGCGACAATGACCTAGTGCTATTGCATCGCCTCCCTATTCCCCGGCCTCCTCCTGCTCTACTTCCTCGTCATCGGTGGCATCTGGACTGACCCAATGCCCTCTAGACCCTAAATCTAAATCAAGGCATCAATTGGCCTCATACTGCATGTCGAATCCCGGGCTTAGCTTGATTCCAATCTCGGTTGCCTATTGAAATGCTTTAAAATCTAATTTGGTGGTTCAATTCTCCACGACATAAGCCCCTGCTGCCGTGATAAGAAGCCATATTGCACTGCCTAAGATCGATAGTGGTGAGCGCTTCCACCACTCGCGCATGCCTACTACACCCATGCTGACGGAAGAGATGACGACGAGAGCGGGAGGGCCATCACCGTCTCCGACTAGTGGACCCTCTACCTCGTCTGTCCCCTCTCCAATCTCCTAATCTGGTGGTGCTTCCCCACATTAATGGGCTTATTCTTCCGGGGTCTCTGGCTATGTGTATCTCTAGCACTCTAGGTGAACATGTTCACAGCTAACACGGTGGAGTTCCTCAACTCGTTTGTTGTGCTCTGCAATGACAAGCTCGCACTCCTCCATAGGTGAAAAAAAGTCCAAAATATCATGTGAATTCCAAGAGAACACTAGAGCTGCTTGTGCTTGTGTATATGTTCATGGATTAATGTCATTAGATGACTTGAGTTTGATTCTTAGGTGCATTTAAGGAGTTAGTGAATTTTGTTATGAAAAGAATCTTGGATTAGATTCTTGGAAATCTATTCGAGATAATAGCAGGCCACTGTAGAGATATATTTTTTTGATCTCCTACCATGTGTTGGGAGGATTTTTTTGTAGTGTTTACTGGATGTAAGGTACTTGCTTGCGCAACCCATTCTGTGTGGCTTAAAAATTCCTAAAGGATGTTAGAGAACTTATGCTATAAAAGGTATTGTTTTTAGTTCCCTAGATTGTGTTAAGATAGTTTGAATTGGGCTTTTCTAATAGATAACTTTATTGTGGTGATAGCTTTACCATTCAGATCTACCTTTTTCTAGCTGTTCGCCTAGAGTTTTAGGTAAAACAAACACTTTGAAGTCCCATTGAGCTCATGACTAGACTCCTGTAGAAATAGTACATGATAAATCTGCATTACTTTGAAGTCATTTCTTGCATCTCTGTTACTAAATCTGTTTACAACAATATATATCCTAATGATTTCGTGTGCTTGTGCTGATAAAACTATGGTATGTTCATTTCTAGAAAATAGTTAAATTAGACCCTTCTAGAAGCAAAGCTACGTAGTATTGGTAACACTAATACATTAGGACATTCAACAAGCAAAAAAGTCTTTCATAGATGAAGAAAGATTTGATCCCGCAAGTTTATTTGGTGAATCCTCTATGTGAATCTATCTCCTCATTGTTATTTATACATTATATATTAGCGGAGGCGCGTAATAGTGATGAGGTGGAAGCATGTACTGCTGTAATGGCGAGGGCGCGTAGTGTGAAGGAAGCTGTTGTTGTGGCTAATCCCACATTGCCAGTGGAGGAGCGTGTGGGGGATCTAGCTAGTAGTACTGCGGCAACACCTAGTAGTATTGTGGTGGCGGCTGATATTACTACTGAAGAGGGACCTCTTTGCTACTAAGCGGCGCCTAGGGACTGTAGTATTAGGGCGTCTTTGCCTGTTCATCGGGTACGTGCATCATGTCTTGTCCACAGTGAGTCGTTTGCAGTTGCAAAACCCTAAGACCTATGAGAGAGGAGATGAAAGAGGGTTTGGGGTTTCAACAACTCGATTCGTGGAGGCCGGAGAGAGAAGAAAGAGTAGAACAGGTTAGATCTTCTTCCATCTTAGCCGTGCATGGTAGATTCAATAGATCAAATACTCTAGAGGAGAACGGACGACCACCATCAACTCCTAATTAGAAGTAGTAGAGATTCTGTTTTTTATTTTTAAAAGATAACAAATGAAGTTAAAATATTTTAAAAAAATTTCTGTATGATCCAAAACTTTTTAAGATGGTATCATAAATTTTTCATATCATGACAAAACTTCTTCAATTTTATAAATTTTTGACAGTTTTTCTGTCGAAATTTTAAAATATCTCAAAAATTATTTTTTTTGACAAATTATCATCGAAGATCACTTTCTTATGTGTTATTGATGTAATTCCGATCAAATCCGGCAATAAAACAGCAAATTCTGATCCAACTAAATGAAATTTCGGTCGGTGTGAGTGAAATCTCGTTGAAAAAAAAGAAATTGCTGTAGCACTCTTAATTTTTTTATTCGATCGGTAATTTGGATCTCGTGAGAGACCCAAAATAAGATATTTCACCGAAATTTCATCGGATTTCACCTAAATTTATAACTTTGTATATGCGTACTTCGGAAGCATATCCTCTCCACTGCCGTCCCTAAACTAACGGCAAAGTTTGCCTCTACTTCGTCCCCATCGTCCCTTCCAACTCAACGACAGGATTGAAAAATCCCACGGGTTGTGCCAGTTATCCATCAGTTCACATAGAACTTGAATTTTTTTTTTTCGAACTAAGCGGAGCTGAAGGGCATGTGCGAGATTACGAAATGCCAATAATTACTTCGCTGTGGTTGAAGGGCCTAATCTTCCTCCAAATCACCAGTAAAACAAAAAATAAGTCATGATATTAATGCTGCCTTGAAGGAAGTAAGAAACACCTACATGCATGTATGACCAAACTACATTTTTCAGTCTCCACAAGCCGCTAGTAGCAATGTAGCATCCATCACCTCCCTGCTGCGCTGCTGCACCTTCACATACAGACTCCATCCATCTATGGCGGTAGCCAGATTCATTTCTTGGTCTCTTCTCCCCGACGAGCCGCAGAGATGAATGCACAGAGTCCACTTCGACAGTACACCCTTATGTCAGCAGTGACAGAATAGGATCGTCGGCCGGCAGGACTGGAGCGTGCAGGGGTAGAGCTGGGCGTTGGGCGGGCGACCGCGGCCGGCACCTGCAGTGGGCTTTGCCATGGCGAGCGTCGGCCCGCCGGAAGGCCAACGGGCGGGTCGCCGCCCGAGATGTTTTTACAGGCCCGGCCAAAAGCACGGCGGCGGTCGAGGCCGGCCGCCGCCCGACCACACTCATTCACTCTCTCAGCGCGTTGACGCCACGCCAGGGCCTCGCGGCCTTGCCTCGTTCGTCAACCATGGAAGCTAAGCGCTGGAAGTGCATGCAGGGAAAAATTGCGTGCTAGTATAGACGTTACTAGTATGGTTTGCATGGTTTGGCGGTTTGCTAAATGCGTATGGTGCATGGTTTGCTAATGCGTATAGTCGCATGCAAGCATACAAGCATGCAATTTTTAATTTATACTAAAAATTGCATGGTTTGCTAAAGCTAGTTAGCTCATTTAATTTATACTAGGTTGAATTGCCTACCCCCACGTGTCCTTTGGGCCTCAAGACCCACAGGCTTCAGCTTTGTCGCAAGGCCAACCCGACCCATGTCGTCGGGCGAACGCGCCCGACGGTTCCATTCTAGGCAGGCCGTCTATAGCTTCGGTAAAAGGCCTTCGAATCCATTAAATCTTGGGGCAGGTGCTTGAAGAACGCATCGGCAAGACCTTGGGCGCCGTGAAAAGCCCGGCCCAACTCCCAGCTCTGTGCAGGGGACGGCCAACGATAGCCCGTCTCGCCGGTCTCGTCAACGAGAACGAAGCAAACGAAGGGGACACCCAATTTGGATAAATACGGAAAATTACGGGGCAAGCGGTGAGCAGTGGGACCAACAAGCAAATCAAGCCGTTGAGTTGGAAGGAAACGACGGAGATGAAGTGAAGGCAAAGTTTGCCGTGTTGTGTAGGAATGGCAGAGGCAGGGCGGATCTATGAAAATTAGTTGCTGAGGTCATCGTCGATATGCAGCTTGCTTTCGGATGACTGATTAGACTGGATGAGCACTAGAGCTAAGGACAAGACTAATCTACCGTCGGGTCATCAACTGTATTTAACGGAGATATAAGAGACTAACACAAAAACACCGGGTCACCGGACCCGGTCTTTCAAAGTCAGGTCCGCCCTTGGCAGAGGATTTGATTCCGCGTAGAGCAGAGCTTGTTTGACCTTTTACGTCGGCCTATGTAGGGTCGATTTGATCCTACACGACGACTACACTTGTTCTTCAGTTTCGGTTCCAAACAGAGTACTTAATTACCCGATGCTTCCAAATACCGCCATATTGTTTAACTACATTTTGTGCATATTAAGCGGTAGTACCACGCTGCTAATAGAGTGGCGCAGTTGGCACCTGGCAGAAGAATAATATATCATACTCTTTGATTGGCGTGTTGAGCTGGTCGACACGACTAGATTAATTGGTTGTCTGCAACTGCAAGCGCGCGCTTGTGTCACGCGTGACGGCGGTGAGGTTGCTCGGCGGCTCTGGCCGGGGCCCACCAGTCAGTGAGGGGGCCGGGTGGCGGCTAACCGGATTGAGCAGGTCAAGCAGTCAACCCAGGTGCTTTTCATACTGCGCTCGTACAATGTCGCTTTGGCGAGAGGAGCTAAGATCAATAATCCCTCCATAAATATATTTATATTATTTTAGCTTTTAAATTTTATTTTAAAATATATGTTATTTTATAATTTCAAGATCTCTCTTTTTTGAATATATGTTATTTTAGCTTTTAAATTTTATTTTTTAAATATATGCTATTCTATAATTTAAAGATAACTTTTAACTGTTTTTCCTTTTGCATGTTTTTACCATCTATTATTCTCGATGTTATTTATTACTATGAAATAGAATAACACATCATCCAAAAGTAATAAGTGAGTTAACAAAGGAGAGCAAGTTTGGTGATTTCTACATGTATCTTGATTGAATTGCAAAATCCTAATTGTCATATGTTAAGAAACGGATGGAGTACCTTTAATTGGAGTATTGAATAGTGAGACTAAGACGTGATTGATAGGTCGTTTAGTCGGCGAGACTCCTAGTTGACCCGCCTGCCCAGTTTTTTAGGCATCGAGACAATCGCTGGCACTGCCCAGCCCAGCAATCAGGAGGCTGGTAGGAAGGTTTACAGTGTAATAAATTTAATATGTGCTGTTGGTTCATTTCAATCTAATATATTATGTTAGTTAGTATTTATTTATATTACTTCTGATAGTAGAGTAGTAATAATAATCTAATCAAATCAATGACTAAATTTAATTTATATTACTAACTATATACTACTAGTATGATATATTGTAAAATTTCTTTTATTCATCCGTGAGTTCATGCCTCATGCCAGCAGCACAGAACATGCCAAAAAGAGAGAGAACCTGTATGTCTTCCGTATATCACATCCTGTTGCATAGTGTAATACAGAGACAACAGGAAAACAGAAGGGAAATGCAAACAAGCTTCGTACATATATGTCTTGATTCTTGATGGACTTTTTACCCCGAAGAGATTCTTGATGGACTTAGATATCTATGGGTGCATTTGATTGGATGTATAAAGGTGAATGAAATGGAATGGTTCTGGATGTGATATCATTGAGGGTGTTTGGATGTTTGAATAGAATGATACAACATTTTGTTTGATTGCTTCGATGGGACGATCCTAGATGGTTTGATATTCTGTTTGGTTTAAGAGATGAGGTTGGCATGGACGTATCATAACCTTTGTCACTATTGTTGGACTAATTTGTACGAAAATACTCAATTACACACGTATTTTATTTCAATGAACATTTTTTTTTGCAATGAAATTTTACTTGTGGTACACCTGTTTCATATGATACAAATCGCAAAGTGCATGTACATCAATTATCCTTTGAGGCCTGGTTTGAACGTACATTACATTGGAATCACACCTCAGAATTTGACGAAAATATGCTCTCTCCTTGGGGTTACTATACGTGTTACGGAGGTTTGTATAATTGCTGGATCTAAAACCTTCGGGTTATAATTTCAGATCCAACAATTATAACCCCAAGATTTCAAATCTGGCCAAGAGAAGAGGAGGGAAAGGAGAAGAAAAGGTGGCACCTTAGGAGCTGCGGCGCCCTAAAGTGAGGCCACAGGAGAGGGAGACGAAGCGGATTCGGCAACGACAACGTGTAGCAAGAGCGGATCCAGTGGCGCCGGCGTGATGCTAGGCCTAGGTGGAGCAGAAGGTCATGGCCGAGAATGGCGACTCCCACCTCGTCCCTGGAAGGAGAGGGACGAGGGCGAACAAACGCACAAGTATGACAAGAACGAACGAACGTGTCCTGTATTGATCAGTTCGACTCATTTGGTCATATCAGTTGGTACAAGATATTTTGATAATATTTCTGAAATATGTACCATCTCATCTCGTACAAAATGATTCCGTTTAGCCAATCAAACATAGAGATGAAGCCATATTCTGTACGGACGATCCAGTTCACTCGAGGAAAAAGGCAAGTATTATGTTGTCCTGTATATTTTCAGGTAATCCTCTTAAAATTCATTATCCTCAGATTTATAATGATTGTTATGACAAGAGATTACTGTTTCAGCCCGCTTTTTGAAAAATTTCTCTGTCATTCAGAAGATGGATCGATGGTGATATAGAATATATTTGGTCTGGTCTTCTTAATGAACTGAGGTCAGTTCATCTTTCTACTGTAGAAGACCTGGTTCATTGGAATTTTGAGAAATCTGGGAAGTTAAATCCATGTATAAAAGTTTGTGTTTTAGTGAGGTTGGTCCTAATTTCAGTCAGATTTGAAAGCCAAGATTCCCCTCAAAATCAAGATTTTTCTTTGAATTGTGTTTCAGCATGCCATTCTGACAAAACACAACTTAATCAAAAGACATTGGCAGGGAAATCCTCAGCGTTACTTTTTGATCAACTAGAAAGCTCCGAATATCTTTTCTTTGGGTGTAAACTTGCAAAAGTAATTCGGGATTTGGTTGGCAAATGCGTAGGGGCCACAAATCGTCCAACTATTCTCTGGCAATTCTTTTGTTGGATGCATTACCATATTCTAAAATGGATTGAGATTTACATGATCGTTCCTGCTGCCTTCTGTTGGGGGATTTGGAAAGCAAGAAACAAAAACATGTTCTGAGAAAAAAGGTGATAAGGTTCCATCTGGAAATAATATGTGCAATTTGCACGAATTTACCCTTCTAGGCAGGTCTAAGTAAGGAGGACATCAAGGCGGTGTGAGAAGTAGGCGCAGGCGCTGAACAACCCTTAAGAGTACCCACGGTAGAAGAGAGATTATGGTTTATATATTTCTCCGTGTCATCTGAAGATAAAATTAAAGATAACTTCTATAATAAATGACATTTTAAGAATGTCTCTATGACATCTTACAATCTTTTAATTATGATATGAAAAATATTTATTATAGTAATAACTTACATAGCTATGTTTTATACTATCTATATGATCACCTCTTTACGAAAAAATAACTATACTCTCCCTTCTTCTTCTCTCTCCGTTGTGTTAGCAAAAATTTTCGTTACAAAGTATGCAGAAGGCCAATTAACATCATACTATTATATTTGCCCGACACCACTACTACAAAGTTGGCGCGTGAAACTCAGAGACAAGATCTTCTCCACATCCGCGAGGCCAACGAAGACGATATCTGAAGGCCCCATTGGATGTTAAAGACTGGAGGCGTGCTTCTGAATTCAAAACTGTGCCTTCTAGTTGTCGTCAGATGTTCACTCTGTTATTCTGCTGTTGCCCCTTCAAATGAGTTTTTTGTCCAGTCTGTGTGCAGTAGCAATTAGATTGTTAGAGGCCCAGCAATCTTTAGTTTTTGCACAATAAAATTGAGGTTATATACAATAGTGTGATGCTAGTTATCTATATATTTTGTCACATAAGATTTTTTTGCAGACATGAAAGAGAGGGAAGGAGAGAGAGTACATATGTCTCTTCGTGAAAAGACGATTATATAAACAGTATAAAACTTCATTATGTGAGTTATTATCTATAATAATTTTTTATGGCATAATCAAATGATTGTAGAATCTCATAAAGATAATGTAAGATGCTATATGTTGTAGAAACTGTCTTTAGTTTTATCACTTTAGATGGCATGCATCTCTATTATGAGGTAAGTATACAAACATCTCTATTATTGTGGATGTACATCTCATCTTACCCCATCTACATATAAAATTTCATGACGTGCTCTAGTCTAGGTCTAGGTTTTTACTTCGTCTTATTTTTGTAAGAACTCTTATATTTCCGTTATGTAACGGGAAAAGGGAATAAAATCCCAGTTAAAAAGGTAATCTATAATTACAATGATTTGTACAGTCCATGAATCAAGCAACGCATAAAGTTGCCGGTAAAAATAAGCAAGGAAAACGGACCTATAGTGTTGAAGTGCCAAGTCATGCAGCAGTAGGCCAGGATTAGGGATGGCAACGGGTACATACCCGTCGGGTATCGGCCACCCATATCCGTAGCCGTCAGATGAAAAATCACCGTTAATTTACGCATGCACCACGGGTAGAACTTCTTCCCATACCCATACCGCCGGGTCCTTTTCACCGTCGGGTCACCCATACCCGTTAATTTAGTGAACACAATTTTAGCCAATAGCTCTTCACCTAACGTTGATGAGTAAAGGAAGTAGAATCGAATGTAAGTAATGTTGCATCGGCCTATAATATTGCTCGCAATGAAATTGGGTATCCGAATGTTGAGGAAAAAAAACTGCTGGGAAGACCATGATATTTAGAATTAACCTAGCTTCAGCGACTTCAAGAATCAAAGAATATCAATAATAGTTACCTAGGATTTTTTAGGACAGAGCTTCAAAAACTTCAAGAACACTTTATTGATGATCCCGTGATTGGAGACACTCTCTTGAATTGGAGATTTGGATTTTGGACTTTTGGAGTCTAGTTTTCGAGGCGAATTGGAGATTTGGACTTTGGAGTCTAGTCGTCACTCGTCAACTGGGCTCAGGCTTGGGCCGCTCCCACTTACGGGTAAATGGGTAGCAGTGCACGGTAGAAGTACCGTGCATTGCCATCATACCGATGGTGCGGGTTTCTCCCATTAACGCATCCAGGTATGATTATTGGACCATATTTGCATCCTAATGGAGTAAATACCATCTATCGGGTTTCGGTACCCATTGCCATCCCTAGCCAGGATTGGTTTGAGTATCCGGCACCGCACGAAGGCAGACTCAAGCAGGCCGATCGATCGAACAAATCCGACTACATAAGAAGACCGTGTAAAATTTAATAGAGAAATAAAAAAAAGCTTAATTCGAACAAAAGTAAAAAGTAAAAAAAAATACTGTATCTTAACACCGTAGTTTCACTGTGTCGAGCGCCACATGTCGGCATACGGCGAGCCCAGCCGTGCATCAGCAACAATGTAGAGTTATATAGAGAAGACCGGGGAATTTAGGATGGAGTTCATTCATCAAAATCGTTTACATGGCGTCTTGGGTCCGGCCCAATCACTTTCCCCGCCCCGCCTGTGAGCCCATTTCTTACGGTTGGTCTTGGCTCTCTTTTTCTTCCTCCTGGCTCCCGGTGGTGTGAGTCTGCAGGGACGTGACAGGCACATGAACTCCAAGTTCGCGGTTCGTACTCCGTGTAGGGACTTTGCACGCTCGGCCGGTACCGGTACATGCATCAAATTCGCTTTGACGTGCTGCATGCCTGAACGGAGGTCCAGTCTTTCTGAAGGGGCTCAATCCGATGTGATAGTCCGGTCAAAAGTTATTCGATTCCATCTGATTCCTGCTTGCCAAGTAGGCCCGACGGGGCGGGCCCTTTCAAGGTGCTACACGACGGTGCTGGTGTGGGGCGCACCCAACGCACCTCCTGCTCGCGGCAACGTGGCTGAGTTTTCCTCGCTTCTTCCAAGGTACGGTGGATGCATGGATGCTGGGGAGTCTTTGACCAAACAAGGAAACAAGAAACTCTGCACAGAATAGGTTGTGTTCGATGTCTGACTGTTTTTTTTTCAAACGTTTGTATGTTTTTTTACAGTGCAATATTTTCTTTAGATAACAGTATAAACAGTAGGAATATCGGCACAGTAAATAGATATTGCAGACGTTGAAAAAAATATTACACACGTTGAACAAAATATTGCATACGTTGAAAAAAATATTGCAAGAAGCGGTCAATGAAATGAACAGTGCATCGGACGTCCGATTGCTAGCACTCGCCCTATATAGAATGTATTACTGCAATCCACGTGCAAGTGGACGGGAGTTAGACTGCATTGTGCTGACACGGCACGGGCGCCGTATGCCATGTGAGGCCTAAGCACGGCCGGACGGCATGCAAGACCGTCTTTGTGCTGGTCCGACACAAACACGACACGCCGACGAGGGAACTACGAGCGGTATTGATGTCTATGAAATGGTGTAGCGAGGTAGCAGCATTGCTGCGGGAGAGGGACATGGCGTCGACGGCAGCGGACATGTGGAGTGAGTCGGCCTTGGTGGAGATGGCGAGTGCGGGAGTAGGACACGGCAACGTTGAGAGTCGTAGTGGTAGGAGTCGACGGCGGTGGAGAGAGAGAGGGCTATTTATGGCTAGACAAATAGGAGGAAGAAGGAAGGGTGGGAGGAGGAAGAAGAAGAGGGAGGCAGATGGGTTAAGCTTGGAAAGTGATGATGCTATATGGGATTGGTTTAGAGAATAATGATAGAGTGACGACATGACGCTTATTATTATGCTTAATGGGAGAAACATGCTTTTTCCGTGTCGGGCCGGTAAGCATGGCTCGAGCTACGATGCCATACGATGCCACCTATTTGGATTGACTTTTAGACCCAACACAACCCATTATATCGTGTTATGTCGATCTAACCTACAATACTACAGAAAAACCTATATTAGACGCCTCATCACAGATGATTTTTAAAAACCATCTATATTAAAGTTAATCACAGACGATTTTTGCTAGCGCGATCGTTTAAGTTACTAGATATGCTAAGTTAATGGATCTTCACTGTTGGATCTATTTCAAGGTTCATACATCATATCGTTGTCGGGTTCATTGATCATGTGGTAACACCACTAGAAGTGGGTGTGTCATTGTCGGGACCTGATTTCAAAATCCGAACTCTCTGTGTATAACCACACTAGTCCTAGATCAAACTAGTGCACACAGTTAAAACAATAATGATAACACATCCATATCACGAATCAAATAATATTAATTAAGCAAAAGGTACGGCCTTATAGCCAACCATTACAAATAAACAATCAATTAAGTAGTAGCACAAATGAAATAAACAACAGCAAGATAAGCTCATCTATTTGCCCAACAGGCAATCGATTGGGGTATATGCCCTAGTAATCCAGATCGCCTTCATCGTAACCATAAGCAAATAACTCGTAGTCACTTTTGTTTCTGCGCACTCTTCTGTGGAAAGTTGGAATATGGCAAGGGTAAGTACAAATTGTACTCCACAAGTCTTGAAAACATAATACATGATAACTATATGCAAAGCTGAATAATTGAATGCTTAATATGGCTCATTTAGTATAAAGCAATGTTTAACTTTAAATACCACTAGTAATTTCATATAGCATAATTTAACCAAATGTAGTTGTCATAATTGAATTTGATATGATAACTATAACAAGTTTCATCTACTTGACTGGCTCCATCTGCCAAATCACAATCCGAGGGTTTCATCTACTCATGGATTCTCAAACTACTATTTATATTTTAAAAAAGTCATAAAATCTACAATGTGAAAGTGTAACTCGTCCGCCCTTGACCGTAGGCACAACTACTTAAATAGTTCTAACTCTGTAGAGTGTGTACAACTTTACCCATAAGACATGATCAACTCTTTGTGCAATCAATATTAGCACACTTTTTTGGTATGTCGCAGAGAAATCATGATAAGACCTTTACAATGTACAACCCCGCTATTAACTTTACCCGCTAAGGTTTCAGTGCTAAATGGTTTAATCTACCTAGTCAGAAGCCCCCTCTTACGCCTATCTCCATTTGACACACATTCCACCAACTGTTGAAGCTAATAACGAGAAACATAAATTAATTATTCAGATCGTACCCATATAGATTTGTGATTGTACGGTAGTGCTCGGTCCATGGTAATACACGCTTTGGTCCTTAATTGACTAGACCAGAGCATTCACTTTATAAGATCTTGTGCTTCCTGCACCGCCAAAAATCCATCCGTCCCTGTCTAAATCATTTTTTTTACTTTATTTCATTTAAATAATAGTATCAATATTTCTTGTCGCACTTCACAAATAATTTTAAACAATGTTTGAAATAATTCCCATAATAGCGTAATACCGAAACTTTTAAGCTAAACATTATTAAATAATATATCTAATACCAGTAAAGGTGACAAAAGTACATCATGATCAATGCCAATGAGGTCATAACAATTTTGTAATATAACTAATCGCTATGATTGAATTCAAAATACATTGCATTAAAGTAAGCATACAACAATTTAAAAACAACATAGATATTTTAGAATTTTAAGATCAACATAATTAAGGAAGACTTGCCTTCACTGTACACTGCTGGTTCTACCTCCGACTGCTGGTTTGGTTGAGCTTCAACGACAATGTTTACATGCGAAACGAGAACAAATAAATAAAAAAATACAAACAAAATCCATAAATTGAAAAGAATGGCATTGGAAGGTAGAGCTTGAATTTAGAAATTTTGAATCACTAAATTTGGAGCTCTAACGGAGGAGAACAGGCTCTTAGAAGATTAAAACTAAAGAAAAAGAAAAACGACATATTGTAGTTAGGTACTGTAGATTCACCATCCTGTAGCTTCGAGCAGGCAACAAAGAAGAGAAAGCACGGCAGAAGCAAGGCACATGGCGCATGGGCATAGGGCCAGGGGGAAGGAGAAGGTGCTCCTGCCAAGCAATGAGAGCACTGGCAAGGCGGTGTTGTGGCAAGATCATAGGTGCAGTCGGCGACGGTGGAGAGAGCACGACGTTGGTGCATGGCAGCAAGGAAGGGAGTGGCGGTTAGACACTGGTGCGTTGGTATCTCTGGTGAAACGAGGATGAGGGAGCTCCCGGGAGTTGGCAAAACGAAATGCTTGAAGAACGAGGACCCCGTGCTCCCTTTTATAGTGCGAGAGGAGGATTGAGGGGCGCGATTTGGAGGCGGATTTTATGGCGTCCGAAATGGAAAGATAAGCAAATTTGCGGTGGATTTGAGGGGGGATTCGGTCGGGGATTTAATTTGGAAGGTAAAGGGTGCGATCCGGATTTGATGGGCACAAATTTTGAAAAGAAATCTGTAAGGAAAGGCTTTCTTTTCGAAGCTTCAAATGTTAATGGAGGAAGGAGACAAACATGGTTCTCTGAAAGTATGGAGGTTGAAAAGATAGCAAATAAGTTTTAAAAATTCTCAAAAATACTTTGAGATATTTTGGACTTAATAAAATTATTTTCAAAAAATTGGAGTTTTAATTTCTCTACATTAAATTATTTTTTAAAATCTAACAATAGGAAATGGCATTTATAAAATCCATAAAATTTAGGAAAAATCTAGATTTAGGTTTAAACATTTTAAATAAAAATATGCAAATTTTAGGATGTTACGGTCATCGAGTATTGACAAGTTGGTTTGGGCTAATATCTTTTTAATATTTAGAGTTGACACATAAATAATATAAATAATTTGTCTCGGAAATATATTTAGACTATATCAATATACAAGACGCCAAGCTTTTATAACCGATGGGAGATAAACAAGAGGGAGCGAGAACTTCTTTTGAGGAGGTTGTGTCAATCAGACAACACAGTATTTAACCAGCACCATCTCCTGCATCTCGACAACCATTAAGGAGAGGTCCTACTTCTTTCATTTGTTCAGCGTTGCCAATGGACACGCATGCAGGCGCCTGCAAGGATTCAAAACCCACAAACTTCTCTCTCTGGCCTCTCGCTGACTTGAAAGTTTGTTAATGGCCGCGCACACATCTTCCCAAGAACTTCTTCGAAGAATCGATGCGGTGGTCCTCTCTATTGATTGTTTATCAGTAGTTAGGTTCTTTTTTTGACCATGCAAAGTACGACTGGAGAATGGAGCTGTGTACGCGTGAGCAGAGAGGACACTTGTCTGCCTTTTGTAACCACTTCTATTCTGGTCCATCAGAAAACAAACGATTTTTTTTAAAATAACACATCTTTAAAATAATTTTACAAAATTAATAGTTAAAAAATTACAAAAATACACATCTGTCACTATTTGAAATAGTGATAGAACCCAATTACATAAGGCTTACCCTTATCGACCAAATGAAACCACAACAAAATAACCCATCGGCCAATTTAATCTGTGACAATACAGATCACAGAATCCCTGTTTCCATATGAAATGACGACTGAACTTCTGTCGCCATTTTAAATGGCAATATAGATGTATTTTTTGCAATTTTTTGTTTTTATGAATTAATTTTGCAAAATTATTTTAAAATATATTATTTAAAAAATTGAAAACGACCGGTCGTGTGCAATTTATAGTAACCACTACTGCGTATATATCTACTAGTCAGTGCCACGCGCTACGCTGCGTCATGCGAAATTTCGTAGTACGTATTACGTGTCGTGCGAAATTTGGGAAATTCGGTCGCGATGCTACGCCGCGCGAAATTTTGTTCGATGGATATTTTTGTAAAAAAATTGCATAATCTCGGTTTTCTTGTTTTTTTTAAATGGGCTGCTAAAAGTCGCCAATGAATCTTTGGATTGCTAGAAGCCGTCGGTGAATCTGTGTTTTTATAAAGAAAAACGCAAAGGTATCTAAATGTATTTTCATTTTTTTTGCATAATTCCCGCGTAACTTCGATTTTCTTATTTTTTTTAAAAAAAATGGGTTGCTACAAGCTATCGACAAATCTTTGGATTGCTAGGAGCCATCGGTGAATCTGTGTTTTTTTTATAGAAAAACACAAAGGACCTAAACATATTTTCGTTTTTTTGTGTAATTCCGATTTATTGCGTTTCTTTTTTTAAAAATAAGTCGTTAGGACCCATCGGTGAATCTGCGGATTGCCATAAACAGTCCGTGAATGTACGGTTCCTGTTTTTAGAGAAAACAAACGTATTTTTTTTTTTTTTTGCGTAATTCTGATCTTCTTATTTTTTAAAAAAAGGGTCGTTAGGACTCGTCGACGAACCTGTGGACTGATATAAATCGTTGGTGAATCTGTGTTTTTTGTTTTTGAAACAAAACCGCGGAGGTATATAAATGTAATTTTGTTTGTTTTTGTTTTCATCAGAACTCGTTGACAAATCTATAGACTGATATAAACCTTCGACAAATTTGATTTTTTTTAGAAAACCGTGGCTACTTTTTTTTTACGTAATCTAGTAGATCTAGTCGTATTTTCGGTTTTCGTAATTTTTTTAAAAAAAATGGGTTGTTAAGACCCATCGGCAAATCTATGGGCTGCTATAAATATTTGACGAATCTATGTTTTTTTTTGAGAAAAACCGCAGTTAGCAGCCATCGACGAATCTATGGACTACTATAAACCTTCGGCAAATCTGTGTTTTTTTTAAACCGTGGCTTTTTTATGCATTTCAAGAAATCTGGTCGTATTTTCGGTTTTCATATTTGTTTAAAAAAATGGATCGTTAGGACCCGTCGACGAATCTATGGGCTGCTATAAACATTCGACGAATCTGAGTTTTTTTTGAGAAAATCGTGATCATAACCCGTCGGCGAATCCACAGGTTGCTACAAACCTTCGACGAATCCGTATTTTTTTTTAACCGTAGAGAGACCTGAAGTAAGTTTTTTGGTGGTCCGTTCCACTAAAAACCATGAGGAGGACCTAAATGTAAACCGCGGAGGGATCTAAACGTAATTTTAAATTTTTTCGGGTCTATTTTATTAAAAAACATCTAAAAGGATCTAAATACAATTTCCAATTTTTGAAGGACTTCTCCGCGAATTTGCTGACGTGGCCACGTCCGGAGCTCTCCAAACTCTAATGCTATAATATATAGTATATATATATATCATTAACATACCTATATGTGCAAGAATTGGAGAGCAACCGGCATGGCCACCTGTCACCTTGCACTTTTGCAAAAAACCCTTTCCATTTCTCCGAAATTACGGATAGGTCCCTGTGCAATTTCCTAAGAGACAAAGATATTTTTTTCACTTCGCGTTTGGGTCCTTGGCCCGGTATTTTTACGGAAAAGCCTCCCATTAGTTTCAAATCGCGAACAAGCCCTTTTCTAATTTTTCATGATAGCTAACAGGTCCAAAAAATAACATCCGGTCCTCGCTTCTTACGTTCGAGTCCTTTCTCCGTTTTCCGGAAAAAATGTTTTCGCCTTGAAAAACCGGAAACAATTTTTTTGCCACCCAAAAAATCCGGAAAAAATGTTTTCGTCACCAAAAAAACGCAGATTCATCAAAGTTTTATAGCAACTTATGTATTTGCCAACGGATCGTAACCGCGGGTTTTTTTTAAAAAAATGTAGATTCGTCCGCAGATTTATAGCGACCCGTGGATTCGACGGTGGGTCCTAACGACCCATTTTTTTTAGCAAACGCAACAAAAAAAACCGGAAAAAATATTTTCGACACCCAAAAAAACGGAAACAATGTTTTCGTCCGCGGATCGCCGGTGGGTCCTAACGACCCATTTTTTTAACAAACGCAACAAAAACCCGAAAAAAATGTTTTCAAGACACCAAAAAACAGCGAAAACAATGTTTTCGTCACCAAAAAACACGGATTCATCGAAGGTTTGTATCAACTTACGGTGAACACGTAGAGTATTAGGCTCGACAAAGAATGTTGTCATCTCGATAATTTTTCCCTTTTCCCTGGACTATTTTTGACCGGTTGGTGGTTTTGCGAAAATAAAAAAAGTTTATTTTTCCGAGTGCATGCTATCGAAATTCAATCGGCGCAGCGTAGCGCGCTTGGCATGAGCTCCAAGCAATAGAATCGAAGAAGAAAACGATGATTTGGCACAAGCTTCGCTGGATTTTTTATATACTTTTTCAGTTTCTAAAAATATGTTATTTTAAATCTCAATTTTTATTATTAACTAGTCATGTGCTCGTGTGTTACAACGAAAACTTAATTTGCGACAAAAAATTTATTTGCAGAGATCACGAAATATGTCTGAATGATACTATTCACTCTGAATGTGCAATGATTGAATGTCTCAATTCATCAAAGCGTATAAATTTCAAACACCTATTTACAAACTCAAGCTTAAACTTATCTTTAATTTCACAATCTGAAGGTACTCACGTTACAAAATACTTTGTAAATTTTAGATGCACGTACTGCTTATGTACAAACACAATGAATAGTAGATAAGATTATATAAAAATCTCATTTGAAATGCATGATTTTTTTATATGAAACAATATAATTCCCAAACAGTATAATGGACATATCATTAAACATGACCCCAAACCGTATCATGAACAATAATTTTTTTGGCACATTTAGTAATATGGCTAGTAAATAGATCAAATCTTAAACATCGATTAAGTGGACATAACATAAAGCAGGAGGCAGGAGGGGACCAACCGAGTCACCGAAGGTTGAGTGAGGAGAGTGGGCACTAAAGAAAAGAGTGAGGAACAGGACTGAAATGAAGAGCACCTAGGCAGGAGCAGGGTTTCAAATTTCATTTTTGGTTCACACTTTGGAGGGGTGTAAAATCCGAAATTTTGGCAAAATCTCATAACTTCGGACGAAATTCGGTCAAAATTCAACAAAAAAATTTGACAGTGTTTCTGTTGAAATTATAAAACATCTCAAAATTTTGGTTTTTCAATAAATTTTCTTGAAAAATGACTTTCTTAAGGGTTATTTGGCCAAATCCGATAAAAAAGTCAAATTTTAGTAAAAAAAACCCAAGATTTCAGCTGAATCTCATCGAAATTTTTGAAAAAAATAATGTAACAATTTAATTTTTTTATCTGGTCAGGATTTTGAATCTTGTCCCCAGCCAAAATCCAAGATGTTGATCGAGATTTCTGAAATCTCGCTAGTTTTTGAAACGTTGGGGAAGCTAGGGCACTGACTCAAGTCACCAAAGGTATAAGACTGTAGTCTATAGTCTATTACTGTTTCGAAGTAGAATAATTAGATTATTATCTCTTATACAAAATAGATTTGAAGTAGAATAATTAAAAGCATCTTGCTTTGATATTGATATTTTGGTGTTTTGATATTGATATTTTGGTGTTACTATTAGACTCAAAAAATGAGTTTGTCTCGTACTAGGCGTGATTAGCACATTAGTAGTATGTGATGTTCTAATTCAATACTTCAATGTGGATATATTTTTTATCTTATATGATGCACTAATCAACCTTTTTTATCTTGTAGAGTCTCTTTTAGTGTGTGATTAGACTTTTGTTGGTGAATTGTCGAAATGTTAATAGTATCATAGTGAGGTATTTATCATGTCTTTCTTTGTTTTTATTCATGAATATTCGCATGTGTATTAGACTATATTTGTAGTAAAAAAAACTTATTGCAATTCTCAATTTTGTTTGTGTGATGTGTATATAGACTTGTTCACATTTATGGTAGTTGTTACATTTGTTCAAGCTCCTAAAATTTCTAGCGCACCACTACCCACAGGCATAGATATAGGAGCAATTCTCTACCTGTCGGGTAAACAGGTGCAGGCACAAGTAAGCTTCACCCGATGCCTACTTTGCGCCATTTACCCGACAACTATTTCGACATGTGGCCCTTAAAAAGCTCCTATTTAACAATGTTTTCACTCCACCTAGCTTCCCCACCCTGTCCCTCACCCCTCCTCCTGTCCCAACTCCCGCCTACAACGCCACATGCACCATCACCTCTCCCGCTCCCTTCGACACCTCCCGTGGCCTCCCTCCTGCCAAGTGACGCCGTCGTGGTCGAGATCGCGGGAGACGCAACCATTGCTATCGGGATCCAGTAGACGTGAAGCCATTGTCGTTGGGATCCGGTGGATGTGTCACCATCGTCATCGGCATGCACCAGCAGGATCTAGAGGGCGTGACGACACCTCCAACCGCTCGCCACAGCCACCCCTGGCCGATCACTAGTTCTTACATGTGATTTTTTTTTTTTTTTGCAAATTGATGCCTAAATACCAACATTTCTCTCGGATCTATTTTTCGTTGGCTACTTGATTGTTGAACTATCCCGTCCATTTTAATTGTTGAACTGATTATTTGTTGTTATATGCATTTTTGGCTTCGCGATGAAGCTTCTAAAATCCTAATTGCATCGAGCGAGATGGGCACACAGACATGTCCACAGGCATCAGGCATGGCAAGGTTCTTTGCCCGGCATGTCAGTGGAGGAGAAACAGATTGACATGGGTAGAGCAATGTCCGTGCTTGTCGCGCCTAATTGCCATCTTTAAACATATCCCATGGCTACTTCACTTACGCCTAAACGCATCCCATCGCAAGTTATGACGTAACTTAGAGCAAGTACAACAACAAAACACACCACTTACTCCATCTTTCATTTATGTTAGCTAGAGTAAGCAATAAAACCAGTTTGTATAATAGCTATCTCTAAATGTTGTCTCGAGAGAAAAACACTGAAGCATATAATTTGGGCATTAAACACTAACTTTATTTTCGTGTCCATTGACAAAACACTAACTTCAACACTAACAGTCGCTCGTACCGACTCCAACACTGGCTTTTAGCTGGCGATAGCATCTATTTTTCCGTGCGATGCTAACTACTAAATAAGAGCTTGTTATATTCTATCTTTTTTTTTCTCACTCTTTTATATAAGATAAAACTGATGTATATATCAGTACATACTAATAGTAAGCTAATGTGATTTTATTGTATATATGTCCTTAGCTTTCCTGATTTTTAGCGCTGGAAATCTTCCGGCCCGGCTGTAGTGCGCATCAGGTTGTGCTTTGCTAGCTCGAGACTTCGACTGAACGCGAGTAGCCGAGTACAACGAGACGGTTAATGATTTTGCTGTCTAGTTATCCCCGTGGCGAAGACTTGTTGGGCCGTTGATCCAAAAGTGAAACAAAGGGATTCACGTTGGTCTGAGCGACACAGGCGCGGCCTACATACATACTATTCATTGAGGCTTCCTTCTCCGTTGGCTAGGCGGCTAGGCCGATCGGCCCGATCCCGTTCTTGTTTCGGAGCGGCGACATCGACGTCTCTTGGAGTTTGTTGTCACAATCGGAGACGCGCGTGACCTGGGCATGACACCTACTGCCAATTGATAACAGCACACTCCAATCGGCACAGTGTAGACTGTAGAGTCATCGGCAGCACAGTAACAATGTTCTTTCGAATTGCAAGTCACTGTTTGGAGCGTGTACACAATGCACGTGACAGCTCCGTTCACCTGAACAGCGGAAAAAGTTACTGTATGGCCTCTCTCTCTTCTCATAGAAAAAGTTATGGCTCGAAATTTATAGAGTTGTTTGATGATTCATCTAAACACTCTACACGTTAGTGATTCTAATTTCTGTCGAGATCCTCCAAAATTTATTATAGTACATTAAGAGTGTTTTGATAGATCATCTTAAAATAAAAATATAAATTAAGTTTATATTTTTAAATACTAAATAGCTTCATCTTCATTTAATGATGAAACTAAATACCTACCACGCTAGAGCCCTACCATAACACACCCTTAAACACCTGAGTATAAATAATGTGTTAGGGAGAAACCAGCACGTGCCACATTCGCGCATTTCCTTGCATGCCCAGCTCTAACGCATTGCACAGCTAGCTCTTCATGGGAGCACCAGATAAATCGATACATTCACTCAAAGCAAAACGGTGACCCGAAACTAAACACGGACGAAAGAGTCGCGTGCGTCGCGACAGCAACGGGACGGACCGAAGCGAGGGGGCAAAAAAAAAAAAAAAAATCTGACGCCAATTTAATTCAGTCCTCGCAATCGAGCGACCAGTCGATCATCGCTCGGGTAGGGCGGTCCCCCTCTCGCCGGAAAACGGCAGCCTTGGCCGGAGACAACCGGCGACGGCGACGTGCTTAATGCCGGCACGCCACACACGCACGATACAACCATCGTACGGTGCACTTCGTGGCCTAATGGCCGTGGGAAAAGACGAAAAGCTCAAGCGTGACGCGGACGGGCGCATCGGTGGAATCTCACCGATCTCGTGCTTGTGCAGGGAAAATTTTGGAAATGTTCGTTTTCCTAGCTCCTTATCTCAGCTTTTTATAAATCTAATGTCTTTTCGAACAGGTTTACAAATCTAATTCTCTTCTTATGCCTTCTGTGTTCAGCTGCCGTGGCAACACGTTGCTCGTACTTACGCCATAACAGCTGTTCCTCCTATGCTCCCTAGACACTATAGGTGACACTTAGTTAAGGAGGGGGACTAATTTTGTAATTATGCTCAAAAGGAGGTTTGATTTTTCTAAAAAAAAGATAATAAAGTCTAGAAAATGATCACCTCCAAACTTTGTAATGTGTATCTCGTTTCCGATGGTAGAACCTATACCTGTACGCAAACACCATTGAGTAAGACCTGCTGCTAATTCAGACGCGTTTTAATCAGGATATATATATATATATATATATATATATATATATATATATATATATATATATATATATATATATATATATATATATATGTGTGTGTGTGTGTGTGTGTGTGTGTGTGTGTGTGTGTGTGTGTGTGTGTACACGCCACGCTCACGCACTACCTCCTGTCACAAAATTTGGATATAGATACAGTTAAATTTTTAAAATTTTTCTTGTCAATATATTTTAAATATTTAAATTGGTTATATAAAAATTATAGTGTACATTTGTTTAAAAAATTATTTTCATAATATTATATTTTATTAGGTTTTATAAATATATTATAATAAAAATTAGTGGTCAAAATTGTATTTTTAAAATCATATCGATATCTAAAATGATAACAATTTGTGACGAAGAGTATGCATGGCGGAGAATATACGAGATGATGATTTGAAGAAACTACCAAGCTAATTATAATTACTGTGGGAGTAAATATCTAGCTTGTGACATTAGATGGGAGGGGAGACAGGCAAAGGATACGTGTGCATAGGGCCAGTCGTGTCACTTCATTACGAGCTACGGCGTATATAGCACGTTTGTAACCTGTCGCTGTGGTGTATTTGTACGTATGGACGATGCACGTACTAGTCACGTGGGATGGATAGGGAACTAGCTAGTAGCACTGATATTTGTGGAGGTTACGATTTGCTGACACAAGCCTTGGATTTAGTCGGATATCTTTTTTCATATTATAAATCATATTTTCTTTTAGACTTAGATTTGGATATAGTTAATGCTAGATACGAATACAACTTGATAATATCGATCACGGATTTGAAACAAATACGGAGATGAATCGATATGGTACCAAATATTTATTTTTGTCTGATACCACTCAAAAACAAATATTACATATAGCAATGATTATAACCGTATGAATTTAACATGCAACAAAATTATAGCAACTATGACATGGTCGTCTTTGAGTGGGCCTCCACTAGATTTTATTATTGTTGGTTGGAACCACCCTAATTCATACATTAGTGGCCCTCGTTTTATTTATTAGTTAGGTCTCAGTCCTCATTCCTCGGGGGCGTCGAGGTCGATGGTGAGGTCGGGCTTGCTGTTCAACTCGTCCCATATTTTAATCGACTCCCAATCTCAATCCCCACCTGTCTCGCTTGCCTTGACCTCGCCATCACAGCAAGTCGCTGAACCCATCAAAGCTCTGCCTCCTCCATCGATCACGTATTATTCTCTTGAAGCCCCACCGCCAATGGCTAAAATCCTCGAAGCCCTATCGCCGCTGCAGCTAGTTGCTGAACCCCTGCTCCCGCAGCTGCTGCCGGATCTGACGGACGGCCTCCTCGTGGAGATCTTCATCCGCATCCCTGACCCGAACGACCTCACTTGTGCCTCGACCGCCTGCTCATCCATCCTTCAGATCATCACAGACCTTGAATTTGTCTACTGCCTCCACCCGTCATCACTCCTCGGCTTCGTCAGCTACGCCAAATTCCACCTTGGACGCCACGGCCTAGGGTCATCTTCATAGCACAATGGGAGGGAGGGCGGATGGTGTGAGAGATGACGGTTGGAGACTTAGGCTATTGAGCCCAATTAGAGCTACTATATAGACCATAAAATTTCGGATATCCAACTAGACTATCCAATAATGAACCAAATTAATGGAAGAATAACTGATTTTATCCGGATATCGGTCGGATTTTCGAATCGGGTCGATATTGCTCTTCCCATATTTTTTGAGAATATAATTAAAATATTCCGATGCTGAATAGTCAATCGGTCTCTTGGATATCTATCCGATGTGATTGCACCCCTACTAATGCTAGCTTGAGGGACCCTCTGCATTTGTCAATAAAAAGAATGTCCTCCGTAGGGTAGCACCGTACCACACGCATGACTCTCCAGATAAACCGAACTGCATAAATTTTGAAGGAACTCTTTATAGTTAATCCTCGCGGAAAAGCAAATTAACAAGGACATTATCAATATCAATATTCTTAATTGGGATTTTCTCTCCTGCAAGTGGGGAAGTCCGTAAAAAACGACCCATCTGCATCTCAAAGTTCATAAAAAACCTACATGTTAGTTCTATATGATTGCAAATTCCCCTTAGGGGCTAATTTCCTTGATAAATCTCCTACACGGCGCTTCGTGGCATGGCAATCCTGCTAGATTGGTCTTGTGGAATATGAGAATGAAAGGCATACGAGTACATATATACTCATCTATAACTATTTAAATGATGCTTAGTATGCAAGTATTGATTGTTGTATAGTATGAGTTTTCATACAAAATACTCAATATTGGTCTTGATTCAGTGCACTTATCACGATGATCACAACAACATAAATAAATAATTGGTAGCTAAGTTGAATTTTTTTTGTATAAGTGATAAAAGAATAAAGTATTTTATCTGTGAATTGCATAGTGCCATGGTTGGTAGCTAAGTTGAGACAAAATTTAGCAACCCCGAGGCATGAAATGTAATTTATCTAGGTCTTGTAAGTATTGTCAAATTACATCAAAGTCCAAATGCATTGTAATATCTACTGGTAAGGATATATCTAGATTTTTCAAAAATTTTGGAAGTATCGGTGCATATATACCTGGCACCCTAGCTGCTTCCACCCCTGTTTAGAGTAATATACAGGCACATGAAAAACTGGACTATTATGTTATTATGGAGAGATTTTTTACTATTCTTGGAAGGTATTAAAATTTACACTGAGGCAGTACCAAGTGACACAAAAAAAATTAAAAAGTGAAGGTACCAACTTTTGGTACCTCATATTACCATAATGTAAATTTTTATATCTCCTAAAAATGTTAAAAAGTCTATATTATTAATGGCGGAGCCATCGTCCGGATAGCACATATGCTTGCCTGGGCTCACAAGCGAACCACCATTAATAAATCCACTTGAGTCTCGTTGTCATCGAAGTTAAAGAATCAAATATTTCCAGGTCATATCTAGGCTTACCCAAGCACCAAAATTTTGCAAACTCCGCCACAGTATATTATGGATCATCCATGCTCCTGATTCCGCATAGTTAAAGAAGCATTGCCTAATCACATAAGCACCAAAACTCGCTTTGTTATGGACGACTGGATGGGGTCCTGTATCATGTAATTTTCACGTCAACATAATCAACTTGGCAGAAAATTTCAACTTTTTTGGTAGTAAGGGGAGCAAAATATAAGGCAAGCAGTGAATTGGAAGAAAAGAACCTCCTCCAAAATATCTAACCTCTCTCCGCCTGCAAGCACTTCACTTAGCTATTTAAACCTGGCTCAGCGCCTTCCTCTCTTCGGCGCGTCAAGAACCCTACTTGTGCTAGCCTTACTGACACTAAACAAATTTCTCTAATCATGTCCAAGGAGGAGGTGGCAGTCGACACGGCGGAGGCGGAGGCAGCGGCCGCAAAGGTGCCGTACTGGGACCCGCCGCCAGCCCCGCTGCTGGACACGAGCGAGCTGGGCAAGTGGTCCCTGTACCACGCCCTCATCGCCGAGTTCATGGCCACCCTCATCTTCCTCTACGTGAGCATCGCCACCGTCATCGGGTACAAGAACCAGATCTCCGAGGAAGTGTGCACCGGTGTCGGCTACCTCGGCGTCGCCTGGTCCTTCGGCGCTACCATCTTCGTCCTTGTCTACTGCACGGGCGGAGTCTCAGGCACGTGCCGGCTCACACACACATATATATTGAACTTGCACGCTCATGTATGAACGTTTGTAACGATGAACTTGTTGAACTCATGTATGGGATGCAGGTGGGCACATAAACCCGGCGGTGACGTTCGGGCTGTTCGTGGGGAGGAAGCTGTCGCTGGTGCGCACCGGGACTGTACATCGTGGCACAGTGCCTCGGCGCCATCTGCGGTGTGGGCATCGTGAAGGGGGTCATGAAGAACCAGTACGACTCCCTGGGCGGCGGCGCCAACATGGTGAGCGACGGTTACTCGGACGGGGGAGCCCTCGGCGCGGAGATCGTAGGCACGTTCATCCTCGTGTACACCGTCTTCTCCGCCACCGACCCCAAGCTCACCGCGCGCGACTCCTTCATCCCCGTACGTGTTCTTAATTTCGCATGAATATATAAAGTGAAGACCTATATAGTTAATTAACTTAATTTGGTTACATGTTTAATTAGTGTTTCACCGTGCATGTATATACAGGTCTTGGTGCCGCTGCCGATTGGGTTCGCGGTGTTCGTGGTGCACCTGGCGACCATACCGATCACCGGCACGGGCATCAACCCGGCGAGAAGCCTGGGCGCCGCCGTTCTGCACAACCGGCAGGAAGCTTGGAGTGACCACGTAAGAACATCCATGCATGATTATTTTTGAACTTAAGAACATCCGTGATTAAACGTACATTTCGTAGTCATTATGATCCGTTCGAAGTCATCATCAGTCGTGGGACTAATTAACTTCATGTTATGGGACCGGGTGGATGCATCTTAATGTGCAGTGGATATTCTGGGTCGGGCCGCTCTTCGGCGCGATGTTGGCGGCGTTCTACCACAAGTTGGTGCTTCGCGGGGAGGCCGCCAAGGCGCTCGGCTCGTTCAGGAGCACCAGCGCGACGGCGTGACGACGAGATATCTGGGTGGATGCATGAATTCAATTCGATCGTGTGTGTGATCGAAGCTGTTGATTAATTGGTGATTCGGTGGTCGTTTCTATGTCGACCTCGATCTGCGTAAATGATCTTGGCCTGATTTCATTGGTTGATTCGTGCCGTCTCGTGTAATTAATTAATATTAGTCGGTGTAGCGCGCGATCTACCTTTAGTTGCGTATGCATGCGCGCATGTTTGCTGGTTTGGGATTGTGAGGTCATCCCTGAATAAGAATAAGTACCACCCTATATACCTTGTAGCACATGTTAATTTATGGATGCAGTAATACCAGATCATGTACAGTGAGCACGCCACATTTTCCCGAGACCAATTTCGTTTTGTGATAAATAAAGGAGTGTGAATTAAAAGTCGAATTGCTCCAATGTTGCTTAGGAATAGATAACACGCACGTACTAAAATAGCTAACACTAGCTCTCGTCCTAATAAAAAGATGCCTAATTTTTTCTAGCAATATATTTTTGGTTTTTTTAATAACCTCCCTATTAGTGCGAAGAGAGATCATTTGGTTGCTTGTATAAAATGGTACATGTATGAGATGATTTAAGAAAAAAGCTATCATTGTGTTAATTTGGTTGTTTAAATGGAATCATCGATCCACCAAAAATTTGAGGAGTATTCTCTGTGGATGTATATAAATTTGAGGAGTATTCTATCCTAAATAGTGGGATATATATAAATAGTATCCTATCCTAAATAGTGGGATATATCCTAAATAGTATCCTATATATCCTAAATAGTGGGATATATATAAATTTGAGGAGTATTCTCTGTGGATGTTGAACCATTCTATCCACCAAAAACAATATAATCAAATAGTACAGGATCATCTCATCCTATTCAACCTCATCCTCCAAACAAATACACCCTAAAAATCTTGGAAGTTGGCAGGATTTCTAAGGTTAATAAAATGACTCATAGTTCACCCTGTTAGGGTTTTGATATCACTTGTTAGGGATAAATGTACGGCATAATGATTGAAGACAAGATTTAACGTGAAAAACTCTTACGAGAAAAAACCACAGAAAACAATCCACTATAATGCTTCAAAGATTACATGTACTTAGGGTTGTGTTACATAGCCAAAAGAATCCTAGTTATAGAAGACTTAACTTCTAACAAATTAGGATAAAACCAAAAGATATGGATATATTGAATTATCTCTAACAAACCTCCCCTTAACTCAAAATCTATAATGAAGTTGTTTCCAAAAAACCCTAAAGGGTAATTAAGCACACGAATATAAGTACATTAAAACTCCAAAGGACTACTGAATAAGGAAGGCTAAAACAGTCAATTCAAATACTTGTAATGGAAAAACCATGAAGGGTATAAAAGACTGAAACAGTCTTATCCAAACGCTTCTCCTGAAGCAAGATTGAGCAAACCACCAGTAGATCGAAAGAAAGATTGGAACAGTCAATTCAAAAACACAACTATAATAAAGCAGACGAAAAAATATGGGTCTTCAATGATTCATAACCCTAGTAAAATCTAAATCTGTATAACCGATCTTCTGAAACAAACACTCAATCATCAAATAGTATAAACCAAGACATCACCTGAGGTGCTCGGTTGATAGTGAAGAAAACATAATATGGATTTTTGGCATGCTCCACCTGAAATATAAAATTTGGCAAATTGCTTACTGAAAATCCATAACATAGTTGAAACTGCTCAAAAATGTCAAAATGAAGAAAAAAATCTTGTGCTGTCAATGTAGTATAAGTTGCAGTAGACTCCTCATATTGAGTAAAGACAACAAAAACAACGTTGTAGAATCCACGCAGAAATAAATTCCTTCTTGCACTTTAAACTATCATCTCAAATCGACATTGAAGCAAAACCTTCATTAGAAAAACTCCGAAGAGTATAATGCAACTATCAAGGTGTCATCAAATTCCAAATGAACGTTGCCAAGATCTCCATAATGGACAATGTATCCAAATGGTGAATAAAACACCAAAATAACAGTGACAAAACACCAAGTTCCAATTAACGGTGATAAAATACCAAATTCAGTTGTCTCCTCAACTGATATAATTTTTTTGTTTCAAAGCTGACGATGAAATGTCAAATAAATTGCTTAGAATAAATCCGGTTCTAACCACAGAGAACTCAAGTAATGTTTTGGTTTATGCCATTTAATGATTGAGTGTTTGTTGCAGGAGGTCAGTTGTACAGACTTAGATTTTACTAGGGTTATGACTTTATACTACTGTTGGCTCACACTAGAGTTCTGTGTGGTTAGAACCGAATTGGCAACCATAGCTCCCATGTAGCGCTATTCCAAAGTGATTTAGCGAAAAGAATAGGAACACCATCTTTTAATTCTCTTTGGGTTGCTTGTGATTGAAATGTCCTAGCTAACTTTGAAAAATTATCCATGTAACACTCTAAACTTTACTTAAAAGTTCATTTAGCACCTGAACTATGAAACCAGACATTTAACTCTCCACACTTTGTAATCTCGTTTAAATAACACCTTGACCCTGTTTCACATGTTAATATTGCTCGTGTGGTCTGATGAGTGAGCGATTTTGATACTTATGATGTCACGTTGGACAAGTTAGGTGAATAGTAGATAGGGCCCATAGGGCCTTCTCCCCAGAATCAAAGCAGAGAGGGAGGAAGCTAAAATTGTTGACAGCTATGGAAGCATGGCTGGATGCTCAGCGAGAGAGAAATCTGTGAGACCCACATATCATTGGTCTAACTTGGCCGATGTATCATTCTATATAGCAAAACTGGCCACTCGTTGCACTACATGGATAATACCATCAGATGAAACATGATCAATGTGTTATTTGCACTAGATTGCAAAGTTTGGGGGTCGAATATTTGATTTTATAGTTCAAAGGGTTGAATGAACTTTTGACCAAAATTTAGTGTGTTATATAGACTTCTAAAAAAACAAATGTCTTAGCTACAGCTTAGTTGAATACTCCCTCCGTTCAGAAATATAAGGCCTATAGTATGAATGATCTTGCTCAGAAATATAAAGCTCATATGTAGATTTAATAAAGCTTTTTTTACTATATTCTTATTTATTCTCTCTCAACTATATGCATTTATTCATTACCACCACACACAAACTATTATCTCTCATCTTCCGAGACAATTAAGTGGGGTATCTAAATTATTTTTACTCATACCTTTATTAATTTTACCTTAATCTTAATCCTTATACAAAGTTAAAATATATCTTATATTTCTGAACGGAGGAGTAAATAGTGAGAAGATTAAGAATCTGTTTGTTTTAGCTTTGGATTCTCTAAAAGCTGATTTTAGATTATGGTTGTAAATAAGTTGATTCTTCAAAAGCTAAGATCCAAAAGAACATGTGAAGTGGATTGTGGATTCTGGTGTATATGGGTGGGCTGAATTGTGAGAATCGAATTCTAGAATCAGACTATTTGTTTTTTATTCTGGTTTTTAAAATCGAATCCAAAATCAAAAGTAAAAAGGGCATAGAACCATCATGCTAAACGGATATATGTAAACGGGATTGTGCTGATGGCAACGTCAAAGGGCATGGGACCCTGGCCTCTCTTGCTGATTCGATTACGGATCAAAAGCGCCATGAAATCGAAACAAACAACGATTTTAAAATCGATTCTCACAATCCGACCTACCCATATACACTAGAATCCACAATCCACTTCATATGTGCTTTTGGATTCCCTTTAGAGAATCGGTTTCTCTACAACACAATCAGAATCGAACTTTTAGAATATTGGGAAGCCTTAATCTATGGGGGGCGCCGCCAAGCATGATGCACCGTTGGGCGCACGATGTTTTATTTACCAAACAAATAATACGGTCCGCACGTACAAATGAAGCAATGAACGAATATACGGGTACTGCGTACGTACATGTCTACGTTGAAGCAACGAACGAAATCATACGTGCAAGTCGAATACAAAGTCAACGCTCCGATCCATCCATAGATAGATCCACGAAATTAAAACCAGCTCTTCCCAGCCAATGCAAGGAATGGTCAAGGTTAGAGGTGGGTACTGGCCGGGCTATTTTGGACTAGCACGAGACACGTTCGATCCGAGACGACCTCTGACCCGATCTGATCTTTGTTCTAAGCGGTCCGTCCCGCTCCGCACGGTTGTTCGGCCGTCATGCGAACCATGTCGGGCACAATGGGCGGCGTCGGCCCGAGACGACGATCCGGTCGTGCTTGGACAACACTGGCTCGAAAGCAGTCGCACTTATGTTGTATGTGTGGTGAGCAAATCAAGAAATAAAGGAAGAAACTATGGATGGATGGAGAAAGGAAGGAATACATCCATCGTTGTATGTGTGGGTGAAGCAAATCAAGGAGTAAATGCATGGCTACATGCATGTATTAGAAGAACAATGAATCAAGGAAATCGAGAAGAATAAACACAATAGGATTTTGTTTCGATCAGAGAAAAAGAAAGTCCTAGACAGATAAAGAAAGAAATCAATTCGTGATCATTTTCTCTTGTAGTAGTATAAATGGGCGGACTTTGAGAGACGACGCAAGCGAAGCGAGCGGCGCAAATGGGCCGTGCCTGAGCTCGCCGAAGGCGAGCCGGACCAGCCCGACCCGTCACGGCGAGCACGATGGACCGTCACGGCCTGGCACGGTTTATACCTGAAGTACGATGGACCCGTGCCGGGCCGGCTCTACCCGGCACGACGCCCACCTCTAGTCAAGGTCAACCGTCATAAATATTTGTTGATCAATGGCATCACGCATGCTCTTCACAATTTCGTACTGGCTAATCCACATATGGCGAAGCCAGGCCACGCCAACCGTGGTGACGACGCGCCGGAGCTCGTGGGCGGCGGCGGAGGCGGCGCGGCCACGGTGACGGAGAAGTTCATGCCGCCGAGGCAGCGACCGTTGACGTTTGCAGATGAAATACTAGTCCCCCGGCACGGTGAGGTTGGCGAGGTCGTGCCCGGACGCCCACACGCGCATGGTCTGGTTCGCCGGGTCGCACGTCCGGATGGCGACCTGGGTCACCCGGTACACGTTGTGCTGCCGCTGCACGCAGTCGAACGCTGCACACACGTACGTAACGCAGCATCAATTGCAAACTTGCTTGCACGTGTACATCGAACCCTAATTATATGCTGATCTTGTACTGACTGCTGCGGCGGAGGCTGCCTCTCTTTCACCTGCCCTTTTTATTTTTATACACGAGCATTTCGTAGCAGCTTGAGTAATAAGTGTCTTGCGATAAAAAAGACTCGAGTGTGGTCTAAAGAATTTTTTATTTAATATTTATTTTAAATCTTTTTTCAAAAATAATCAACGGAATTTTTTTTTGCGAAACAGGCCCCCGTCACCCGGATATAGAGCGATCGTCCCATATTCAGGCGATAGGGACCTAGATATAAAAAACACCTTAAAAATGCCCTATATAACGAAACACGAATGGTAATAATCATACGGTATTTTTTACATCCAGATCCCTATCGCCCTATATCTAGACGATGGGGACCCATTTTTGTAATTTTTCCCGTTGAATATTTAAAATGAATATTAAATAAAGAAAATTCGTGGTCTGAAGCAGCCAAGCAGCTCGATCTGTACTGGGCTTGCAATCGTAGCTATGAGCCATGCAATATACTGTACCAGGCCGGCCACCAGCGCTTTGCTTGAGCACGCTTCGTCCGTGGGAAATCATGGCCCAGCACTGCCATGTCGCCCGCGCCGCTCGCGGCCGTGTCCCGAGGTGGGGGAGTGTAGCGCCCTCCGGCCGCGGAGTGGCAACGCGACGAGAGGGTAGCGCCGCGATGCCCAAGTAACCTCCGTCTCCTGCACGCTTCGCACCGCGGGATGGATGCTTCGTACGGTTGCCCGCAGCGACGGATTGGTCCCTTCCTGTATTTGACGGTCTATAGCGAAGTCTCGCTTTTTTATAAAAACTTGTTTTTATAGCGTTTGCCACGACGTTGTGGACCCTTTTGCACGCCTGGGATGGACGTTGCCCGGATGATGGTGTGGACTTCGTGCGTAGGGTTGGCATCTGATCTTGGACACTCGCACGTCTTTGGGTCTCTGCCTGCAAAACTGCAGCTTCTTCCTTCTTTTGAAGTGGAACGGCAGGAGACATGCATAAAGATAGGAAAGCAAAGAGTATAGGTACCACAGAAAGTTCGGCCATTTGGAAGCTAGCCACAACAAGAGGGGCAAAAGAAAGGTAAGAGTGCCATTAAAAGTTTTACAGGAAGGGCAAGAAAACTACATGGAGTAGTCAAGAAAACGCCGTGGCATGTTGAAACGTTATCTTACGGTTGTAGACTGTTAGGGATAGATGCACGGCAAAATAATTGGAGATAAGATTTAACATGAAAAAATCCTTGCGGAAAAAAACCACGGGAAACAATGCACTATATCACTTCAAGAGTACAAGTACAGGGGGTTGGGTTATATAGTCAGAGAGTTCTAGTTGTAGAAGACTTGACTACTAACAAACTATGTATAGAATCAAAAGATATGACAGTTAAAAATATTGAGTTATCTCCAACAAACCTCCCCTTAACTCAAACTCTATAACGAAATTATTTCCGGGAAACCCTAAAAGGTAATTAAACACAAAGAATACAAATGTGTTAAAAACCCAAAGGACTACTGAACAAGGAAGACTAGAACAGTCAAGCCAAACACTTGTAGTGCAAAAAATCACCATGGGTATAAAAGATTGGAGCAGTCTTGTCCAAATGCTTCTGATGAAGTGAGATTGAGCAAACCACCAGCAGGTCGAGAGAAAGGCTGGAACAGTCAATCCAACACAAATATAACGAAGCACACGAAGAATCTGGATCTTCAATGATTCATAATCCTAGGAAAGTCTGAGACTGTGCAATTGACCTCCTGAATCAAACACTTAATCATCAAACAGCATGAGCCAAGACATCACCTGAGGTGCTGGGTAGATAGCGAAGAACTCATATCATGGACTTTTGGCATGCTCCATGTGGAACATAAAATTCGGCAAACTACCTACTGAAAATCCATAACATTGTTGAAACTGCTCAAAAATGCCAAGATGAAGAAAAACTATCGTGCCATCAATGGAATATAAATTGCAGTAGACCCTCGTATTGAGCAAAGACAACAAAAAAACGTTGTAGTATCCACGCAGAAATAACTCGTTCTTGCACTTCAAACCTTCATCTCAAACTGACATTGGAGCAAACCTTCACTAGAAAAACTCCAAAGAGTATAATACTACCATCAGGGTGTCATTGAATTTCAAATGAACGTTGCCAAAACTTCCACAATAGTTAACGTATCCAAACGGTGAATAAAACACCAAAATAATGATGATGAAACACCAAATTCCAATAAACAATGATGAAATAGCAAATGCAATTGTCTCCTCAACTGACATTATTTTTTTTTTCCAAAGTCTTCAATATAGACGATGAAATGGCAAACAAATTGCTCAATAAACCGCCAATGATAAATCGACGATGAAACATTGAATAAATTTTTAGTGATAAATTCCGCCTAAATGCAATAAAATCCGTCAATAACTTGTATAAAAACATTAATTACAATTGATGAAATCCACCAATAAGACGAGCACAAATTAATAGACATAATATGCATGAAATATCCGCCAGATAACCAGAATTGCAATAATGAGATCTGCCGATAATAGCCATGAAAGCTACTCTTGTAGAGTCCAGAACTTAGGTGATTGAAAATTTTCGATAGAAAAACTATCAGATTTTTATAAAACTGTACAAGCTTGATAATAATCTGAAAAATTTATTGTAATATATTTGGTAGCATAGGATCATATACAAAAATTATAAAAATAATTTAACTTCATTTGTTATCTTTAAAAATAAAAAATGGAATGAACCTAATTGGGACAGTAACATTGTCATAATTTTATAAATTTTTGTCGAGGATTGGATGCACTGTGCCGTTACGACCATCGAAGCCCGGCGCCAACCGACCATGCTCTTGCCCGGATGGCGCACGGAGACCGACTCCGTGTGGCCCGGCTCACGGGCTACCCCATCCCAAAACAAGCCAAGCTCGGGGCTCGCGACTAAGGCGACGTGGCATTAAATGCTTGCTTGGCTCGAGGATCGCCCTTGGGATCTGTATGGCATGGTCGCGCCGCCTTAGTCTCACGCTCATTGTTCCTCGCCGCGTGGTACCGCGGGTGGCGCAACTCTTGCTGCAAAACGTCCTCTCTGATGAGCGCCCCACTGTAATAACTAACTTGTCTCTGTAAATCCCTATAAATACCCTCGCACGATGTATTGAGTGGCTTTTCGGTATCACACATACTCGGACCACGAGCTGCGTTCCTTTGGAGTCCTTAGGCTAGTTCGAGGCTCCTCAGAACAAGCACATTGTAAGTACTCCATACTCATTAGTGAATCCTTTGGATGTAGGGTTGTTATCTCCTCGTGAGAGAGGCGAACCGGACAAAAACGACCTGTGTGCTTCACGATTGTCTTATCCACCACGATCCGTAGCTCGGCATACCCTTGGGCGTATGGCCCTTGAAAGGGGCCTTAGGTTGATCCCTCATTCAACAAGTAAGCTCAGCGAAGGACCCCTGTCCCGAATCGTCGACAATTTTCTTCAGTGCGATCATGATCCAAAAGTTTTATACAATTTAATAATTGCCTCAGTACCATTATATAAAAATTTCTAAAATTTTAAACTTTTTTGTTTTCTCAATCAAGTCGATTTATGCATTGAACTTCATTTGTTATATTTTAAAACTCTAAAATAGAAAGAACATGTATGGTACAGTGCCTTGTAAGAATTTTATAAATTCATTGGAGTATGATAATTATTCAAAATTTTTATTAGATCTTAATAATTTCCTTTGCACTATTATGTAAAAATTTCAAAAATTCTAAACCTTTTTTGATTGCTAAAGTAAATGTATATATTGATCATCGGGCTTTAATTAGGACATAGCACTATCAAAATTTTTAAAACTTATTTATGCTTGATAATTATTTAAAAATTTTATAGAAATATTAATGATACATCAGGACCATTAACAAACAATTACAAAATTTTCCAACATGGTCTGGATCATTTTTTATTTTGTTCAATTTTACCGATAAGGCTTTTACCAAGACAGTAACACTCTCCAAATTTTTGAAAATTTCTCAAGCTTGATCATCATCTGAAAATTTTATGAGAATATTATGGATGTGTCAAGACCATCTAAATTTTTTCTAAAATTTTCTAAGGTGGTTTGATTCATTTTTCATTCGGTTTAAACTTGTCGATCAGCGTTTTATTAGGACAGTAGCAATGTTCGAATTTTTAAAAATTCCTCACATTTGATATTCATCTAAAATTTTTGGGGAACATCACTAATGTGTCAGGACCCTGAAAAAAATTTAAAATTTTTGACATCATTTGAGCCATTTTTTGCTCAGTTAAAATTTACCGAAATTTTGGCAATTTCGGATTTTTGGTTGAAATTTCAGAAATCTCGGTCCAAAAAATCCGAATTTAAATTTTGCATTTCGAATTTTATCTAGATGTTATTTAAAATAACGAGATTTCGCTGAAATTTTTGAATTCCGAAAAATGACGAGATGTGAACCGAAAACGAAATTCGGAACCTTGAGTACTGCTACGGGACTAAGCGTAGTGTTTTTACAAGAGTTTGTGCGTCCTCCTATGTGCAATTTGAACAACGGTCTCCCCAAAAAATTAGATGTCATCGTCTTTTAAGTCATGTGGAATTTTTTTAAATTTATTTTTTGTACATAATTAAAAAATAGCTCGATAAGCTATACTAAAAAAGTTCTCTTCATTTCGTGGTCCGTGGTGAGAGAGAAAGAGGCATCCTGCTTTTTACGATCGCTTCCTTCTACAAGTTTCACTCGTCTCTCCCGAGATAACTTCTCTTGCAAGCTTAATACTACGTGTAGATGTATGTACGTACCGGCCCCGCGCTACCTGTAGTTTGAATAAAAACCATGGAGTTGTGGGCGCTATGTAACATACCGCTCTTTTTGGATGTATTTTAACAGCTATTTAGGGCAGTCATAATCCTCCACCTCAGCTGGTGTCTACAAAATTAATTACGCTGTCAACTAAGTAAAAATCTGATGTGACATAGGAATTAAGAAAGGAGAGAAGGAAAAACAAAGAAACCGTGTCTCATGCAAAAAAACTGGGTCGACGCGGGCATCAAGACGCAAGAAACGAGCAAAATCGGGGTTGGACGTTTCTGTGCGCTGATCAAGGTGTGTTTGTAGTGCATGCATTGGTTTATTGCTCTCTCTCTCTCCTCTAGACACTGCTCATAGAAACTATGGGTTGGAAAACTATGCATTGGTTTATTGCTCTCTCTCTCTCCTTTAGACACTGCTCATGGAAACCATGGGTTGAGATTGCCTTTAGGATTTTAGCTGTTGGGAATCAAGTAATTATTGTTAGATATAAGAATAAAATCCAACTATTTTATAGAAAATAAAGGCCTAATGACCAGAGTTTTACAAAAAGAGCGTGACTTGCACCAGATACAATACAGAAACTTCCACAGGAAAACTCGAGCAATAGATTAAGACCTAGAACCAAACACCATCGCCATCTACAATCTCCTGGAGGTCGCCAGCTTCTTAGAAATCTAAAAGGGGATAGGAAATAAGGGTGAGTAATGAGTACACAACAGGAGATTCTGAATATTACATGCAGGGAATAGCAAGGGTTGGCACAGGTTTTAGTTATTGTGGATGTGAGATTTAAATTCTAATTTTATTTACATTTGAAACACAAACCAAATACCAAGGGGTTTTTACAAAGTTCTGTTTTATGACAAGTTCAAAGTTTAAAACTACTTGAGCTCAATTATGGGCATCACCCAGATTAACTCAGCTTCATTAACTGGAAGCACGGCGTATTCCAATACTGTCAAGATCACTCTGCAGAGCTGCTCAACTTTACCCATAAGATAGCTGCGAGTCGTTAGTGCCACACGTTTAAATATATGCGGCAGGACCGAGATGATCATAGCCTTTTCTGGACTTCCCCTCTTTACCCCTATCCAGTAGGTTTCAAGAATCCACAATCTTCAAGACCCACTGGGCATAGCGGAAGACATGATCTGACTATTGTGGATACCTACTATTGTGAAAAATGGCAAATGGCTTCTCTATTCCCGTTCCACCCCAGTCGCTCTGCGATCCATTCTTCTTACAAGAATGGTAGCTACCCCCTATGGGTATTCCAAGGAGAAATATAAGGTACTGAGTTATGTTGGGACATGTCAACAAAGCTGACAGGCCCAACTTGTGGTTGAATAGGGACTGAAGTTATTTACTTTGCTCAAGAGATCGGTTCTTAAGTGTCAGAGACTCAGGAATTACATACCACAAGCCCTACAGTCCCCACTGTACCAACCGCCAAATCATACCTCGGCTTTGTCATCGATCGAGGGTCGGACCAACATCTACCTCACGTGGGTAGCCTAATACTATCCCTCTAACCGTAGAAATTTTTGAAATAGCACACCAAGCCACCACTCAGAGGTTTTTAAATAAAAGAGCTAGAGTGAAAGACTATTAACAGCTAATCTATTGCGGTTCAATAATTATAGCCTGAGGTTAAAAAGGGAAGTAAGGTTTAACAACAAGCTTAACAAAGGGTGGGTTATAACTAATCATGTCATTCCAAATTATCTTCTTTTTAGTTTTCTAAGATACTAGAAATAATGCGATAAGAAGTTACATATTACTATATTAAAAACTGGGTTCAAAATATTCAAGGGTGTGGCTTGCCTTGCGGGGTTGAGAGATCTCCTAATTGGTAGAAGTTGAGGCCTTGACCGGTCCCGGATGGCTTCTGCGTCTGGTAGTGCTCCAAGTACTACTCCTACTCCAGGTAATGCTCCTCGTACTGCTCCAACGTCAGATCTAGCGCGAAGAAATAAAACTTAGAAAAATAAATGCATAAACAACAAAAGGAAAAGAAAACAGAAAATAAATTGGAGAGGAGGGCTGAAAACGGATTGGAAGGGTATTTTGGGGATTTTGAAAATTTTGGAGGCTTTGTTTATGGAACGGATGCCCTTTTAGACTTAGCGGCTCAAACGGTTAAGAATAGATATTTTGGGAATTTTAGATTTTTTTTGAAATTTTTAAATGATTTTTGGATTTATTTAAAATAAAAAATTCAAAAATCGAAAAAAAAAGGAAAACGGGCCACACAGTAAAAAGCATTTTGGCCCATGCGGCCCACGGGTGGCCCACGATCGTGGCGCCTTGCGTGGCCTAATGTGGCAAGGCCGGCCAGTGGGGAGGCTAGGTGGGCAGTGTGGGGAGGTCGACAGCGAGGCCGTGAGAGGCTAAGGTGGGTGGGCGAGGCGAGAGAAGGAGACAATGGCCACGGGTTAGGGAAGAAGGCGGTGAGTCGTCTTGTGGGAGGCGAGAAAGGAGAGATAAGCGAGACAGAGAGAAGACCTCACCATGGTGAGGCGAGGGAGAACGGGGGCTTTATAGCCGGGAGGAGGAGGAGAGGCGGAGGAAGAAGGGCACTTGCAACGCAGAGGGGCACGAGGGGTGGTCAGTCTGAGAGAGAGGTGGAGGGGGGGAGGCGGTGAGAGGCGGAGCGTCTTGAGGGCGATGAGTCTTGATATGATATGGTAGGGAGCCGAGGCAGAGAGGGAGTCGGGGCTAAGCGGGTCAAGGGCGGCGTTGGGCAGGAGGCTGGAAGGACGTGGGCTGGGGACAAGGCCCACAGGAGAGAAGGGGAAGGGGGGCAAGCGCCTTTCCTGAAAAGGGAAAGCGGTTTCGGGGGAGGGTTTCCCAAAAGAGAAAGTTTTCAAAAAATAGCTCAAATAAATTCAAATAAAAATTCAAAAAAATTAAATAAAATTCAAATAAATTATTTTGAAAATGTTGGAGTATTTCACACTACGTATGTACGTTGCGTTGGAACGCTCAAATGGCATGGGTGGCTTTGCACTCGCAACGTAGGATCGATCATGGATTAGATTATTAAACTAACGTCAAATTGGCGGCTTTGAAGTTTGAATCAGCAACATGAATATATAGCTAGCTGCTATAGCTGATACACCAGGCATTATATCACGGTATTTTATTATGCGCACGAGCTTAATTTTGTATAAGCATGCATGCCAATGCTAAAGTGTTAATGCTCCTTAAAATTGGGAGAGGACATGCGTAAATAGTAGTACATCACCATCAACAAATTAGACAAATCTATTTATTATATTATTAACGTAGAGAAAAAAGCCACTATGTTCGCTTTTAAGGGCCATAAATTCCCACACTAATAGAAAGAAAAGGATAAAAGATCTAGCTATAGATCTATTGATGTACTCAAGCTCAGGGCCGACCCTGGAGGGGGGCAGGGTGGGCGGCCACCCCGGGCCCCCAAATTGATGGGGCCTCCAAGTATGTAAGTACATCATGGGCAAAAGTGATGCAAAAAATTTATTTGATGCATTTGGCGACTTTGAGTTTCGCTTGGTATGATTATCGGCATGATGTTTTATTTGTTTGTAAACAAAGTGAGTAAAAATGCAATCGCATGACCATGTGCATTGACTCTACTTTGAAGCAAATACAAGGTATAATAGAATACTTTGAGAAGTACTGAAATGATGGGTTTTCTTCTTGTATGAACATTGCCAAAGGTATTGCAAATGACATGGGTGTAGAGACATCATTTCGATGAAAGCGTCGTCTTAGTGAGGAAGAAATAATTTGATGAAAGTAATTGTCAAGAAGAAATCCTAGAAGTCGAGAGCGAGGGATTTTTATTTTGGTAAATTTCAGAAATTTCACCATTTCGGTCCGAGCGAAAAGGCTAAATTTCGGATTTTGTTGTTTTTGTTTGAATTTTGCTGTTTTTGTTTGATTTTGGCGAAATTTGATCAAAATTTCGTCGAAATTTGGTCTTTTTTTTGGGAGATGATATTTGTACCAAACCGAAACAAAAACCCTGTTGAGAGGGCTTTTGAAGTTAAATGTTTTTTGTTTTTGTTTTGGTTTTGATAGACATACATATATATATACATAGACATATATATATATATATATATATATATATATATATGAGGAGGTGGATGGGGACTCCATATAAGTTTTAGCCGGGCCCCCAAAATACCGGGGCCAAGCCTTTGCTCAAGTCATAACGTCTTAGATTAAAAGAAAATATACATCTTAAGTTCAACAAAATAACTAAAATTCATAATAAAAATTAGTAGTTGAATTTGTACATGAATTCTAACCTAAAACTAAAATTCAAAATAAAAATTTAAATAAAATTAGAAATATGATTTCCATATTGGCTCGAAATTTCAAAATAAAACTAAAATTCAAAATAAAAATTAGTAGTTAGATTTGTATACTGAATAAAAACCTAAAACTAATTTTCAAATAAAACAATAAAATAAAATTATAAATTTGATTTCCATATGAACTTCAAGTAAAAGCGTAATTTAGAAAAATAAATAAATAAATGAAAATTAGCGAGTTGATTGTATACGAATTCAAATCTAAAATTGAAAATTGAAATAAAAATAAATTTAGCAATTTGATTTCTATATGAAATCCAATGTAAAATCCTTAAATAACTTAAATTTAGAATAAAAATAAAATGAAAAAAAAAATACTAATTGGACTTGTACGCAATTCCAACCTAACTATAAAAAGAACTTCATGTCATATAGGCCCTATTTAGTAGAGCTTCAGATCCCAGCTCCACCTCAGATCTGGAGTTTGTAGGCTCAAATAAAGTGAATTAAGTTTATATTTTTAGTCTAAAATGTAAACAAGATGATCCACCTAAACACTCTTAATGTATTTATAGCTCCAGCTCCAAAAATTTTTAGAGCTAGAAATACCCTACTCCACCAACTCCACGGATCTTGGTGGAGCTGAAGCTGTGCCAAACACCCCCATAGAATCCAACAATATGCAAATCTGGAATAAAAATCAAAGGAAAAAATAGCAATTTTGATTTTTTTATATGATTTCCAAATTAAAATCCATAAATATATAAAATTTAGAATAAAAATAAAATACAAATTACCAATTGTATTTGTATATAAATTCAACCTAAAACTAGAAAAAAACTTCATGTCATATAAAATATGAAAATATGCAAGTTCAAGAGAAGCCACAACGTTGCTATCTAGGGATAGAAATTACCATGCTAATCAGTGAAAAATGAGAAAAGATCTACACCATTGATAGTAATGAATCCAGATTATAACTCTGCGACTAACCGGCTATATATTGACAATACACTTTTGATAACAAATATAAGTTTACTGTTGTAAATGCATACACCACATATTAGTCAGGGATGTCTATATATATATATATATATATATATATATATATATATATATATATATATATATACATATACATATATATATATACATATACATATATATACATATATACACACATATATATACATATACATATATACATATATACACATATATATATATACACATATATACACATATATATATATACATATATACATATATATACATATATACATATATATATATACACATATATATATATATATATATATATATATATATTGCACCTTGAAATGAGAGAAAGTAACCCCATATTTAGAGCAATATAGAAGAAGGATGCAATGAGAAAGCTCTGCCAAGTTCCAAGTTCATCAAATACGGTGGTGAAATCGGTGAATAAAATATGGTTTCCATGGAGAAAAAAATGAAAGAATATGCATCGATAAGAACTCGGCTTCCTTATGTTAAGAGTTTGACTAGCAAGCATCCGCATATTTGCCGGCTGTCACCATCCGCCATGAATAATAGATAAAGTAAATTTTGATACATAGCCTTCGTCAAACTTCATCTAGAAAATCAAATTAATCTAATATACCTAAATTATTTCTTAGAGTAAGTACAATAACGAAGCCTACTACTTACTTTATCTCATCTTCATATCATCTAAAGTAAGCACAAAAACCAGCTTGTACAATAGCTATATCTAAAGATTGGCTCTAAATGTGGTGCAATAACTACTTTTTTTTTTCTCTTATACGTAACTAATCTATCTATACTCCCATGCAATACTTACTACTAAATAAGAGCTAGTTTTCTTCTGTCTTCTCTTTTCTCACTCTTTAATATAGGATAAAATTGACGTGAACATTCTAAAAATAAACTGAGATGATCTTATTATAAATAGCTTGGTACAAAATAAACCTAGCCGTGCAAACTGTGCGAGCCATCCGGCTAGGTAGTGGTTGATTATCCCGGTGTGGAACGGATCCAATGACATGCTCTGAAAAGTTAACTGTGCTGTAAAATTCACTCTAGCTATCTATAACTGTGTTTTACATAGAGGTTTACCTAATCCTGTCGACAGGAATAGTTGTTTGACTCAAAATCTTTTAATCTGCAACATGCAAGAGTATTTCGTGCATATAAATACCTTCACTGTTTGGTGTAGTTAATTTCAGCTCCGGAGCTTTTTGTCTTGTCAAACTGAAGCGAAGCAAAGGCTATATACATGCAGCTAATTTAAGAGTTCTTAATTACGATATGAAACGCATGGCTAGCTTACTGATGGTATTCGATTTCGATCCTATATACAGTGGAACAGTGGAAGGATGTACATACATATATAGTTTCCAATATTAACGTGTAAAATGCTGAAGCTTTGCACTTATGAAAGCCTACCGGCCAGTACGTATGTACTCTCAATTGCTATGCAAATTAATTTCAACATACATACAGGCATGCGTCGATTTCCAAACAACAGGAACAAAGTAGCACAGAGAATTTGCAGGCTTTACTGCCTTCATTCGTTCGGTACAAATACAATCGTCAAGACTATACGAGAGGGCTCTTCACTGTCGATTTTCTCCGAATTTTCGCGTAATTACGGTCTAACTGTTGTCCTTCTCAAAACGATTATTAATTATGTCATTGTAAGAGCCTTTACTCGAATTAGATTGCGATGAAATTAGTAGGGCTAGTTCGACTTTAGCAGACTATAAGTTTGTACGTATCAGGCATGCGTATGTGTTAGTCACACTTTTTCTATTGTGCATGGTGCGGAAGGCTCTTGAAGGCAGTAAATTAAGCTGATTTGCTTCTCTTCCATACCCTGTAGTCTTGATCTAATTTCTTGACCAATCTGTTCTACTCAATACATGCATGCTCTTGAATGACTTAAATCTTCCACTAATACAACTGAGTATATAGAGCTTGAGCAACATTTTTCTTTCAGCAGCACTCATGATGTGGAAACAGAACAAGTCTATGTGTGTGAGAGAGAGAGGTTAGCTGATGCTTAACATTCTGTTTAAGTAGTGAAATTTCAGAAAATAACATTCAATTCGTGCGCCTCTTCGGCTCTGTGTATGACATGTGGGTCCATTTGAGTCATCGACAATGGTAGGGTGTCAAATCTTGAAAAACGAATTTGAAAGGTGGCAAGAACTAAAATCTCTTGTTTAAGTAAGGCGATGCAGTACAATAACCAACATACCAACTAACATTCTGGAAACGCCGATCTAGCGAAGAAATAAAACTTAGAAAAATAAATGCATAAACAACAAAAGGAAAAGAAAACAGAAAATAAATTGGAGAGGAGGGCTGAAAACGGATTGAAAGGGTATTTTGGGGATTTTGAAAATTTTGGAGGCTTTGTTTGGCGGAACGGATGCCCCTTTTAGACTTAGCGGCTCAAACTGGTTAAGAATAGATATTTTGGGAATTTTTAGAATTTTTTTTTGAAATTTTTAAATGATTTTTGGATTTATTTAAAAATAAAAAATTTGAAAAATCAGAAAAAAAAAGGAAAACGGGCCACACAGTAAAAAGCATTTTGGCCCATCTTACTGGTGGCCCACGACGTGGCACACGCTGGGGCCTAGCAACAAGGCCTTACCAATGTGAGGCTAACAGGGCTGTGGCGTGAGGTCGACAAAGGGCCCGACAGGGAGAGGCTAACAATGGGCTTGGCGAGGGCGGAGAGAAGGAGACGGCGGCGCTCGCCGGGGTTAGGGAAGAAGGCGGTGAGTCAAGTGGGAGGGCGAGAAAGGAGAGATAGCAGGACACGGAGAAGACCTCACCGCGTGAGGCGAGGGAGAATGGGGGCTTTATAGCCGGAGGGGGGAGGGGGGCGGAGGCAAGAAGGGGCACTGGCGACGCAGAGGGGCACGAGGGGCGCGAAGTAAAGGGAGAGGTGGAGGCGGGCGGCAAGGAGAGAGGCGAGCGGGCGTGAGCTGGCCGATGAGTGGTATGGCAAGGCAAGGAGCCCGGAGGCAGAGGGGAGCTATTCAGTGAAGCGGTCGGCGTTGGGTTGGAGGCTGGAAGGCTGTGGACGTGGGGCAAGGCCCACAGGAGAGAAGGGGAAGGGGGCAAGCGCCTTTCCTGAAAGGGAAAGCGGTTTTGGGAGGGTTTCCCAAAAGAGAAAGTTTTCAAAAAATAGCTCAAATAAATTCAAATAAAAATTCAAAAAAATTAAATAAAATTCAAATAAATTATTTTGAAAATGTTGGAGTATTTCACACTACGTATGTACGCTGCGTTGGAACGCTCAAATGGCATGGGTGGCTTTGCACTCGCAACGTAGGATCGATCATGGATTAGATTATTAAACTAACGTCAAATTGGCGGCTTTGAAGTTTGAATCAGCAACATGAATATATAGCTAGCTGCTATAGCTGATACACCAGGCATTATATCACGGTATTTTATTATGCGCACGAGCTTAATTTTGTATAAGCATGCATGCCAATGCTAAAGTGTTAATGCTCCTTAAAATTGGGAGAGGACATGCGTAAATAGTAGTACATCACCATCAACAAATTAGACAAATCTATTTATTATATTATTAACGTAGAGAAAAAAGCCACTATGTTCGCTTTTAAGGGCCATAAATTCCCACACTAATAGAAAGAAAAGGATAAAAGATCTAGCTATAGATCTATTGATGTACTCAAGCGCCGACCCTGGAGGGGGGCAGGGTGGGCGGCCAAATTGATGGGGCCTCCAAGTATGTAAGTACACCATGGGCAAAAGTGATGCAAAAAAATTATTTGATGCATTTGGCAGCTTTGAGTTTCTGCTTGGTATGATTATCTGGCATGATGTTTTATTTGCTGTAAACAAAGTGAGTAAAAAGCTACAATCGCCAGCCATGTGCATTGACTCTACTTTGAAGCAAATACAAGGTATAATAGAATACTTTGAGAAGTACAGAAATGATGGGTTTTCTTCTTGTATGAACATTGCCAAAGGTATTGCAAATGACATGGGTGTAGAGACATCATTTCCAGTAAAGCGTCGTGCCGTGAGGAAGAAATAATTTGATGAAAGTAATTGTCAAGAAGAAATCCTAGAAGCTGAGAGCAGGGATTTTTATTTTGGTAAAATTTCAGAAATTTCAGCCATTTCGGTCCAGAGCGAAAGGGCGAAATTTCGGATTTTGTTGTTTTTTGTTTGAATTTTGCTGTTTTTGTTTGATTTTGGCCGAATTTGATCGAAATTTCAATCGAAATTTTGGTCAAGCTTTGGGAGATGATATTTGTATAGCAAACCAAACAAAAACCCCGTTGAGAGGGCTTTTGAAGTTAAATGTTTTTTGTTTTTGTTTTGGTTTTGATAGACATATATATATATATATATATATATATATATATATATATATATATATATATATATATATATATATATATATGAGGAGGTGGATGGAGGCTCCATATAAGTTTTTACTGGCCCCCAAAATACCGGGATCAAGCCTTCGCTCAAGTCAGAACGCCTTAGATTAAAAGAAAATATACATCTTAAGTTCAACAAAATAACTAAAATTCATAATAAAAATTAAATAAAATTAGTAGTTGAATTTGTACATGAATTCTAACCTAAAACTAAAATTCAAAATAAAAATTTAAATAAAATTAGAAATATGATTTCCATATTGGCTCCAATTTCAAAATAAAACTAAAATTCAAAATAAAAATTAGTAGTTAGATTTGTATACTAATAAAAACCTAAAACTAATTTTCAAATAAAACAATAAAATAAAATTATAAATTTGATTTCCATATGAACTTCAAGTAAAACTGTAATTTAGAAAAATAAATAAATAAATGAAAATTAGCAGTTGATTGTATACTTAATTCAAATCTAAAATTGAAAATTGAAATAAAAATAAATTTAGCAATTTGATTTCTATATGAAATCCAATGTAAAATCCTTAAATAACTTAAATTTAGAATAAAAATAAAATGAAAAAATACTAATTGGACTTGTACTAATTCCAACCTAACTATAAAAAGAACTTCATGTCATATAGGCCCTATTTAGTAGAGCTTGATCCGGCTCCACCTCAGATCTCGAGTTTGTAGGCTCAAATAAAGTGAATTAAGTTTATATTTTTAGTCTAAAATGTAAACAAGATGATCCACCTAAACACTCTTAATGTATTTATAGCTCCACTCTAAAAATTTTTAGAGCTAGAAATACCCTACTCCACCAACTCCACGGATCTTGGTGGAGTCAAGTCGCCAAACACCCCATAGAATCCAACAATATGCAAATCTGGAATAAAAATCAAAGGAAAAAATAGCAATTTTGATTTTTTATATGATTTCAAATTAAAATCCATAAATATATAAAATTTAGAATAAAAATAAAATACAAATTACCAATTGTATTTGTATATAAATTCAACCTAAAACTAGAAAAAAACTTCATGTCATATAAAATCTGAAAATATGCAAGTTCAAGAGAAGCCACAACGTTGCTATCTAGGATAGAAATTACCATGCTAATCGTGAAAAATGAGAAAAGATCTACACCATTGATAGTAATGAATCCAGATTATAACTCTACGACTAACCGGCTATATATTGACAATACACTTTTGATAACAAATATAAGTTTACTGTTGTAAATGCATACACCACATATTAGTCAGGGATGTATATATATATATATATATATATATATATGTTGCACCTTGAAATGAGAGAAAGTAACCCCATATTTAGAGCAATATAGAAGAAGGATGCAATGAGAAAGCTCTGCCAAGTTCCAAGTTCATCAAATACGGTGGTGAAATCGGTGAATAAAATATGGTTTCCATGGAGAAAAAAAATGAAAGAATATGCATCGATAAGAACTCGGCTTCCTTATGTTAAGAGTTTGACTAGCAAGCATCCGCATATTTGCCGGCTGTCACCATCCGCCATGAAGAATAGATAAAGTAAATTTTGATACATAGCCTTCGTCAAACTTCATCTAGAAAATCAAATTAATCTAATATACCTAAATTATTTCTTAGAGTAAGTACAATAACGAAGCCTACTACTTACTTTATCTCATCTTCATATCATCTAAAGTAAGCACAAAAACCAGCTTGTACAATAGCTATATTTAAAGATTGGCTCTAAATGTGGTGCAATAACTACCTTTTTTTTTCTCTTGTACGTAACTAATCTATCTATACTCCCATGCAATACTTACTACTAAATAAGTGCTAGTTTTCTTCTGTCTTCTCTTTTCTCACTCTTTAATATAGGATAAAATTGACGTGAACATTCTAAAAATAAACTGAGATGATCTTATTATAAATAGCTTGGTACAAAATAAACCCAGCCGTGCAAACTGTGCGAGCCATCCGGCTAGGTAGTGGTTGATTATCCCGGTGTGGAACGGATCCAATGACATGCTCTGAAAAGTTAACTGTGCTGTAAAATTCACTCTAGCTATCTATAACTGTGTTTTACATAGAGGTTTACCTAATCCTGTCGACAGGAATAGTTGTTTGACTCAAAATCTTTTAATCTGCAACATGCAAGAGTATTTCGTGCATATAAATACCTTCACTGTTTGGTGTAGTTAATTTCAGCTCCGGAGCTTTTTGTCTTGTCAAACTGAAGCGAAGCAAAGGCTATATACATGCAGCTAATTTAAGAGTTCTTAATTACGATATGAAACGCATGGCTAGCTTACTGATGGTATTCGATTTCGATCCTATATACAGTGGAACAGTGGAAGGATGTACATACATATATAGTTTCCAATATTAACGTGTAAAATGCTGAAGCTTTGCACTTATGAAAGCCTACCGGCCAGTACGTATGTACTCTCAATTGCTATGCAAATTAATTTCAACATACATACAGGCATGCGTCGATTTCCAAACAACAGGAACAAAGTAGCACAGAGAATTTGCAGGCTTTACTGCCTTCATTCGTTCGGTACAAATACAATCGTCAAGACTATACGAGAGGGCTCTTCACTGTCGATTTTCTCCGAATTTTCGCGTAATTACGGTCTAACTGTTGTCCTTCTCAAAACGATTATTAATTATGTCATTGTAAGAGCCTTTACTCGAATTAGATTGCGATGAAATTAGTAGGGCTAGTTCGACTTTAGCAGACTATAAGTTTGTTCGTATCAGGCATGCGCATGTGTTAGTCACACTTTTTCTATTGTGCATGGTGCGGAAGGCTCTTGAAGGCAGTAAATTAAGCTGATTTGCTTCTCTTCCATACCCTGTAGTCTTGATCTAATTTCTTGACCAATCTGTTCTACTCAATACATGCATGCTCTTGAATGACTTAAATCTTCCACTAATACAACTGAGTATATAGAGCTTGAGCAACAATTTTCTTTCAGCAGCACTCATGATGTGGAAACAGAACAAGTCTATGTGTGTGAGAGAGAGAGGTTAGCTGATGCTTAACATTCTGTTTAAGTAGTGAAATTTCAGAAAATAACATTCAATTCGTGCGCCTCTTCGGCTCTGTGTATGACATGTGGGTCCATTTGAGTCACTGACAATGAGCCAGGGTGTCAAATACTGAAAAAACGAATTTGAAAGGTGGCAAGAACTAAAATCTCTTGTTTAAGTAAGGCGATGCAGTACAATAACCAACATACCAACTAACATTCTGGAAATGGCCGTTCATACCGAGAATCAGCCACGCGTAGAGATATTCAGATACGGAAACCAGCAGTGGTTTTCTTGCAGATATGGGGAACTTCGTGGTAGCTAAGAGTATGTATATCAGTAAAGACGTTCGATGTATATATATTTTTCTATGTTATCTAAACATGAAACTAAAGATAAATTACATGATGGATGACATATTAAGGTTGTTTCTATATAACCCTATAATCTTTTAATTATGACATAAAAAGTGTTTATTATAAACAATAACATATACAGTGATTGTCTCTTCACAAGGGGGTAACGTACTATACCCTCTTTCCTCCTTTTTCTCTCATGTTAGCAAATATATTTACATAGCAAAGTATATAAATCATTATACGAACTTAATCGATGTTGAGTTCAACAAGCTAAACTATTCTTGGCAACCAGACACACAGGTAGGAATTCCACAACAAACGAGGATACCCATAATTCCGTCCATAACCTCCATTCAGCCCCACCCCGAAAGTGTCAACGACACGGGAAAGAAAAGTACATGGAAGATGACCATGACAGTGGTGTGGATGTGTAGGTAATCGCTGAGTTTGTAAAGGCGTTCGTTCTGAAGGAAATTTTAGTTGCAGAATGTCTTATACGTCCTGATATTAGTTTAATTATTATATCCACCGCGATTAATGAATAATGAGCACAAATTAACCGTCTGGTTAGATCCACCCAACACAAAACAACGACCGTGTGTTTCGCCGAGGAAGAATGGAATGCGTCATTGTAGCTAGTTAACACAAACTTTGCTTCCTATATTCAGAAGTAATTAATACTAGAGTGTGTCTCGAAGCAAGGCAAGATTTGGCATTCCTTGCGAGGATTACAAATTCTCGTTTCTTAACTGATTACACCATGTATATATGGAAAAATATCCTGTGCAATCAGAGAAAGTTGGTGAAACCACGGTGCAACTCAATTAGAAAAAGTTTCAAAAATTCTGAAAAAATCATGGATGTACATCTCAGTTTACCCCATCTACATATAAAATTTCATGATCAAATTCGTCCTGTGCTAAGAGTAATAAAAAAGACAAACTTGATTATGAACAGTAACAGTTACTGTTTATGATCAACCTTGTCTTTTTTGTAACTTCTAGCACAGGACGAATTTGATCATGAAATTTTATATGTAGATGGGGTAAGCTGAGATGTACATCCATGATTTTTTCAAAAAAATTTGAAACTTTTTCTAGTTGGGTTGCACCGTGGTTTCACCAACTCTCTGGTTGCACAGGATATATTCCCTGTATATATTGTCTCTTCGTGAAGACATTTTTTAGGTAGAAGGACTAATCCAGAGGGGTCCATGTGTTCCACCATTTGTAGGACGATCTATCGAGGATTGAAGATGATGTCGTCAAAGGATTTGTGATTCCTAGTCTGCCAAATTACCAAGATAATGAGGAGAAAAATGGTGTTTGCTGTAATTTCCTGCGCGTCTCGTTCTAAAAGATAAGCATTACCGTGGACACCCTACTAAAGTGTAACCATGGTTATTGGATTCGCTACAACCCTGTATGTCCTAGATTCAACGGCATAAGTATAATTGCAAAACTTTGTACTGCTAGGGTAGGCATTTTTCACGAAGCCGTATTATCAAACCGAATTTACCAGATTGTTCGGCTATCGAAGATCGATTTGAAAGAAAATCCTATGCTATTTGATGTTCGGTGATTTGTTCGATTTTGGCTTGCTGCAAACCGAATATACCAAAAAAGTTGAATTGATCGAAAGTGCACATATATCAGTGAAAATAGATCGAATACACATGGAATTGCTCTGCAATATTTATTTTCATATTTCCCCAGATACGGAGATGAATATAGATACACTGAATACATATACAAATAGTTTTGAATACAAATACAGAGCGAATAAGAATCAAAATGAATAGATCACGAATAATTAATGAAACATGAAAACCCCTTAAATTGTATGCACAAAATAAACAGAAAACATAACTAGTCTACTTAATCCTAAAATTCATGAATTCTTCATATAAGCTAGGTTGCTTCCCTAACTCCATGTATTGATGATATGCTAATGTGTAATGGGCTACTAAAGTATCATATAAATGAGCATGGCTGAAATAGGGGATATATGCTACGAATATCCACCCCCCTGAATGTCCAAATTCTGTATTTGTATTAGATGGATAGTGAGCTATTGAATCCGTATTTGCATCCGACAGAGAAATTCGATCCATATTTGTTTCCAATCTGATATTGTCCGATAAATATCCAAACTGATAGAATCCATATTCAAAAATAGACCAGATCGGTTGAAAACTATTCAAACAATTTTCACCCCTATGCACATACTCTAGTGTCCAGTTGTTCAATGTTCAACGTCATTCATTTAGTCCAGCCCAAGTAACTTTGCAACCAAACCAGGTCCAAAGCTCCCCCATTCCCCATCCTTGCGGTCTTAGTCCAAAGACTCGCCCTAGCTTGGTGGCACAACTGCACGAGGCAAGTTCACGACCACTACCCTCCTAACCCTAGCCACCATCGTGGCTAATGGTGGCAAGGAGGGAGGGGTTGGTTGTGACCTATGAGTGGTGACGGCTACACCAACGACCTGCGAGCAAAGGTGATGTAAGGGAAGAGGAGCGCGGGTTGAGATGGTCGAGGAGGAGTGCGATGGACGAAATTGAATTCGATGGCGTTATTGTCGCCTCCTTGCCATCGATGGCAGCAAGCGAGGTGCAATAATACATGCAACAACATTGCTCCATTCCAAGGTCACCCTATTTACCCACAACGATGGTCATGCCGATCACCACATTCTAGACTAATCAAACTATCCTAGGGATGTCAATCTTACCTGATTACTCGTGTACCTATAGGTAAAAACCTAATAGAGGTGGATATATTCCTCTTTTGTTACCAGTGGATATGTTTATAGGGACTAAACTTTGCTTGAAGGGCAAACGGGTGAGGGCATAGAGGAGCCCCACTCGTACTCGTTTTGTCTGATTACCCACTATCTTCTATTGACAGGTGGGTTTCACAGTGAAACCATAGATTTAGTGATCAATCCACTACAAGACTATAGATTTTCCCCGAGTGTTTTCCACACTTGGGATAGGGGACAAAACACTCGGGATAGCCTATCCCGAGTGGGTACACTCGGCGTAGTGCACTCGGTGTTATTTTATCGGGAAAAAGCGTCTCACGCCGAGTGTACTCTAACAAATAAATTATACCGAGTGCACTCTCGGGATAGTCCCCGCCTAAATGGCGGCTGAGAAGCGACATCGTCAACATCTATGCCAAGTGTACTCTCGGGATAGGCTGTGTGCCGAGTGCACTCTCGGGATAAGGCGGATAAGGCGCACGCCATGGGCGCGGCTGTCGAGACCTCGAGCGAAATGGGCTTTTGGGGGATTAGGCGACGAGGAGACCGGGAGCTAGAGGGTGGTTGCCCTAGCAGAGCGGCGCGCCTAGGGTTTGCCCATATGCCGAGTGCCCTTTCGGTTTAGTCAGGACACATTCTGGCCGTTCACTTGAATCGATGGCTGAGATATGCTAATGGACTTTTCTGTAGACTTCTGTGCCGAGTGCCCTCTCGGGCTAGAGGAGACTTTTTTTCTTGTAAAGCTCTGGTCATTCTTTTGGAAAAGGTGGTTAGTTTTTTACTTATTTTCTGCCACATGTGGAGGCCCCCCCTATGGACACCACTAGTTTTCCAACATTGTGAACCAGTAAATTTGCCCTACCTACACCGAGTGCCCACTCGAGATATAGTGCACTGCCTTTGCTGACATGGCAATTGGTAGTCTATGCTGAGTGTGCCCTCGCATTATTTTGGCCTACGTGGGCGAAAACATCATATTTCGAGTGCACTCTCGAATAGATATTGTATATTATGAGTGCACACTGGATAGAGTTCTTTGTCCGAGAGGTGGCTAAAATGAGAGCACACTCGGCATAGGTTGATCTACTCCGACTGTGTACTCGGTTTGTTATTTTCACACTCGCCCCAAAACTGGATTCTTGTAGTGATCCATTCATCCAATAGCCCCTCTCGCAACCAACCGCCACTCGTGTCTACTCCCCCTCCCTCCCTCTCTCTCTCTCTCTCTCTCGATCTCTTGGTCTCCCCTTTGTGTTCCTCTTTGCTCTCATGCGGATCCACCTTCTCCCCACCACCGACTGCTCATCGGCGACCTTGTCAGCCAGGCGGCCGCACCACCGGCTTATTCCCTTTTAATTTGCTCCTCCCATTCCCCAACTTCACCATGCGCTTGGTCCCTCCTCATTAGAGGTGGCAACGGGAAAATCCTGAGGAGAACCTCACATCCCGATCCCGCCACGTGCCCCATCCCCTGGCCCGGCCCGTCCCTCAAGACAAGGGCTAAATTCCCGTCCCGACCCCGACGGGTTCATGGGACCCGACGGGGCTAATCCTCAAAATGCATGTGCCTTCCATTGGATATAGGAACCATATCGAACTTTATTGAACTCTATCAACATTTGACAAATGGCTATTATTTAAGTGATGAATAAAGTGCGATAACATGTAAAACTCAAGTACCTTCTTCGGAAAAATTTGCAATACAGCAATACTAAGTGTGCTTAGAGCTTTCATAGTTATGACAACAAATTTAACTACCATTTATCATGTGAACATCTAACATTTACATCCCCAACCCATTGGGCATCAGCACAAAAATAAAAAAGGAAAGGGAGTTTATAAATCAATATGTTTATAAAACTCATCTACAAATCTTCAAAAGAACCAAACAGACCTATATAGATTAATAAAGCAAACATAACTGAAAAGAGTTTGCCAACCTCATAGCTTCATCAATATCCCATGGAAAGTTGGTAACCTAACCAGACGCCTTCAACACAACCAAAACTAGCTGATGACCTCCAGTCTCCAGAGTAGACTATCACTAGGTCTGTTAGGATTTAAGAAGCTATCATAATCAACTTCATAATTCTTTAGACTGTCACCAACTTTAAGGAGCCTGCAAGCAAAGACTAAAATAGGCGGATCGTAAATTGGCACCACTTTTCTTCCCCGTTCTTGATGTTTTGCTTCTTTTTTCTACTTTTAAAGATAGATGTGTAAGCAAACAATGGCACTTTTGTTAGTATTTGGAGGAACAGTAGAACATATATCATAACACTACTAGCTGAGAACTAAATATTACCTAACAAATGACCTCCATACTTACACAATCTAACAAAAGAAAGATTTTGCACTCCTTAGACAATCTAACAAAAGAAAATCGCATACTTCAGAATTAGACTATTATATTATCGTATCCTAACATAGATAGGGGATTGCTTCTCCCGTCGGCCTTGCTCGACACCATGGCACCGCCGTACTTTGTTCTACTCGGCTTCCTTGTTTTGGTGACGCCAAGGTAAAGATGTAAGTTCTGGATCGAAATTTTACAAGCCCTTACGAGACTACAGCAGCACTGGGAGGTTTCAGACAAAACTCAAAGGTAACAGAGGAAGAACCAGAGCAAAGAAAACTTTATTCAACATAACCACAACCTAGTGACGGAGGGCAGCGTCTCGGCCGGGACGGAGGGCGGCGTCTGGCTAAGCGGCGTCTGGCCGGCGCGTCAAGGCAAGGCGGCGCTCGACGGGCGAGGGAGGGCGGCCGTGGAAGATCTACTCGGCATGGTAAAGTGGATTCAAGCGGGCGTCGCGGCGGCTGGGCGACGCTCAAGGCGGGCGACCGCCGGAGGACGCGAACGGGCGAGCCGGGATGGGTGGGAGGACGGAGGAGAGCTGGAGAGGACTCGATTTGGATCTGGACTCTGGAGGACAGGAGCTCTCGATTTGGGTCTGGGGCTCTAGGCGAGTGGGAGTGAGGGACTCAGTGAGGTTACTGGAAATTGGAATTTTGGATCTAGGGTTTAACTGTACAGAGGTCACTTTTCCACTCGTCAGTCTAAAGATGCGGGCACGGATCGGGGAGGGGACGGGGCAACGGAACGGCCCCGGCCCCGCCATACCCGACGGGGCCAAAATTCTCCCCAACAAGCCCCATGGGAGTATATTTCCGTCCCGCCCCTAATAGATGAATTCCCCGCTGGGAAACGGGGATCGGGGCCCCATTGCCATCTCTACTCCTCATCTCCTCCATCCCTGGTCTCTCATTCACTGATGTCGGTAGCCGAGGAATTGCTAGGCCCACAAGTGGCTGCGACAGGGACTCCATCCTTCGGTCCTCCTGTCCTCCACGTCCTCCCCTCATCCCTCCTCCTACAGCGGAAGATTGACATGCCGCCACCCTGAATAGGTGAGTTTTTCATTCATTTCCCCTCTAAAAGCCCTAGCAATGGTTCATGGTACATATTGAATTTGTTAAATTTAAACTTTTTTCTTGTGTTTCACTCTTGTAAAAACAAAATCACGACATGGGGATGCCATAGGCCTCTGCCACACTTGCGTCAAGTTCACAGCCGCCGCTGTGCCAACTAGGGCCAAGCTGCTCCCTTCTCTGGCTCCATCGATTTGGAGAGATTGGGAGACGATGCCGTGAAAAGAGGCCAGCCCTAAGCCCCCAATTCCGAGGTTCATTTTTCATCCATTCCCCCTCCCAAATCTTGATCTAGTGCTTGTTTTGAGTAGTTGATGGTGACGAGTAAATAGGCATGCCCGTGAGCAATAGGTATGGCCAAAGTTCTCTGTCGTTACCCTTCATAGGCATACCGTGGGCAAAGAATTGGCTAATAGACATAGATATAGACGAGCCCTACCTATGTATATCGCATCCTATTGCCATCCCTACACCATCCTCATCCTCCTCGTTAGAGTCTCCTGTAACCTCACAGGCCAGTTATAACTAGGTATTTTGTTATACCGAATTGACTGAACCAAACCGAAATAATATTTTTAAACCTATAAACCGAATGCCTTGCGACCTGGACTTAGCGCTAACTAGGAGTACGACAATCAGCCTAAATCAAATTGATTGCGGGCCGAGTTGATCTCTATGCAAGCCACTCTGTATGAGAAGAAACTAAAACCGAGCCTAAAAAGCAAGGGGAGACAGGGATACTGAGAGCCTAAGAAAGACCGGAAAGAGAGAAGGCAAAGTTAGCCAACGCGCGTCCACGGCAACCCATCCCAGACCAATCGCCCATGAAAACCCTACAACACCAGGCGCAGCCGGAGAACGCGAAGATGGAGCCGGAGCACAAGAAGACAGCCGAAGCACCGGAGGTCTTCACGGCGTGCGAGCTCGACGCGGCCGAGCAACTCATCCTCCTCAGCGAGAGCAGCACGTCCATGGGCACCCCGACGACCGGGAGCGGCCCTCCGGAGCCTCCGGAGCCTCGGGCTCCACCTCCCCGCGCTCCGTGAACGCCCCGCCGGCGCCGGGGACGACTTCGCGGGCCTTGCCCCGTGCCGTCGAGGTTCGCGACGATGAGGCGGAAGAGGACGAACAGGAGGTGGCCGGGAGCCAGCGTAGGACGAAGCGCTACCGCCCGATCGCCGAGATCTACCGGGCGACGGAGCGAATTCGAGGGTGCAGCCTGAAGAACAAGAAGGAATAGACGAGGAAGAGAGAGAGGAGAGAGGAGAGGGACTTGCTTGTAATTAGCCGTAATTCCTAGGGGGTAGCTCGGAGTTCAAGCATGCTGCGCTAGGTTGTGCTGTAGTCCTCTCTATCCAGGGAGGGGGGTCGTAATCTGGAGCCCGATCAAATGTAAAAAACTTTCTCTTTGCAATAAGACTTGTGGCTTGCTTGCTTGTGTTTATCCATGGCTTCTGATCTATCTCGGTAGTTCTTGGTTCTAATCGTACTGTTTCTAGCTAATTCTCTGTACGTAGAAACTAGATCTCGACTTAATTTCTTGATCATCTCTGGGGTGAAGAGGATTAGAGGGATGATATTCATGGAGATCGATCTGATTAGCTCCATGGATTTGGTTAGCTAGCTAGCTTGTGATTTTGTGCGGTGTGCGCAGCCGAGATTCGCATGCAATTTTACAATTAATAATTCCGAGTCGCATGCGAATGCGAATCATCGATGGAGAACAAGTAGATCATGAGGATTGGAAAGATGGAATTGTGTTTATTTGATTTGGGCAACAGGAATTATACATTGGGAGAATAATTTTCATCACGCACTGGTACATGATGGAGGAAATGCTTGCTGTATTGAGCAGAAATGGAGGAACATGGGAAATTCTAGAATCTTCCATGCGCACCGCACTTCCAAGGGACAATTTTTTTGCACCTGTGAGCTTGTTACTATGTAAGCACTAGCTTGTCATGTTGATTTGATATAGGCAAGCAATTACCATTTGGGGCTCTAATTTCTTGCATGAACCATGATGGGAGTGCGACGAGGTGGTGCAGAAACAATAGGGCGGAGGAAGATGGAAAGTTATAGAAGCTTCCATGCGTATCCGAGAGATGCACAAACAGGCCGTGCCATGCACCTGTGATGATTTGATCACAAATGTGTCGTATTGCAGACAAGTTTCTTTCTGGTTTCTGAAAGTTGAACCGATAAAATCGATTTGTTTTGTGCCAGTTTCCTAGTACGTACGAATTCAGTGAGTGAGTTCGCCGGGGCAGACCGGCAGCTAGTACAGTTACTACAAGTCTTGGTTCTGTGCGTGGTCACTAACAATCGATCTGAGCACCGACGATGCATGCATGTTTTCAGTGCCACCAACCTGTGTATTATATATACACAACCCATCGAGCAGGTCATGCACTTCAGGCGTGTGCCCATGTATATACAGAGAGGTTAGAACTCAGAAATCAAGATGTTGCATGGCTTTGGGAAACTGGTTATAGACTTATAGTAGTAGGCTTTTCTGCTGTTAACAATGAAGAAATTAGCTTAAATAACTTGCTAGCTTGTTCTTGGAAAACTCATAGCTAGCTACCAGTCCAGGAGAGAGGAATGGAGTAGCTTTTCGTTGTGCTTGGATATTAGCTCCCAAGCAACTCGGAAACGTACTGCTGCAGGTTATGGTACGTAGTTCTGTAGCTGGCTCGCTGCTAAGCAACTGCTGATGATTAGCAGAGAGTTAACTAACTACTAAAATACTCGAATGCTGTATGCGCCTTCACATAAATAGGCTGTCTAATCCTAAATGATTTGCCTCACCCAATTAAACAGGTAATGTGGCCGAACTGAACTGCCAAGTTTGTCCACCTCTAAACCAAAACGCAGAGCGCGACCGAATGCATATGCACAGCACGGGCCCCTCCATAGAGTTGCTCGGGCAAAGCAGCTGCCAAGATATAGAGGTAAGCAGTTGTGACGATTTGGTTTGGAAAGAGGCAATAAAAGAAGAAAGAACTTTGATATAGTTTGGAAATAGGCAGCTAGCTGGGAGATTCAGCAGCAGTAAAAAAAAAAAAAAAGAAGGAATCCTGATATGGTTTGGAAAGAGGCAGCTAGCTAGGAGATTCAGAAGCAGTAAAAAAAAGAAGGAATCCTGATATGGTTTGGAAAGATGCAGTTCTGAGATTGTAAAGAACAAATTTTCTATGGTTAAAGATGCAGTTCTTAGATTCAATAGTGCAAAGAAAAGAAATTTGATATGGTTTGGAAGAAAGAAAGCTAACCCAAGGACATACACACACACACTAGATGGTCGAGCAACTACAGCTGGGCGCCCTGCCGGCACAACGGGAGTTGGCTCGGCTACTGCCTTACAGCCCGACACAACAGTAAGTCGCATTATTTGTCAGTACAACTAATGTGGCGTTTCCGACGGGCAATCTGTCCCCAAGCAGCGAAGCAGAATGTTGGCTACAATCCTCGTCAGTACCTTATGCTGGCGCTTGTGTGTGAACGAACTGTGAAATCCAATACCATGCACAAAACGTCACGCTTTCGGATATGCTACCATCATCGATGACGAAAGAAATGTTGGGAGTACTCTTCGGCCGTCTGATTTTCGCTGCTAATTGATTTGGGACTGTATAGTTGATCGACTAATTTGATCAGGATCAAGTCAAGTCTAATAACTCAAACAAACGATTTTTTTTTTTTTGCATAACGAAAAGAAGAGCAACCCATGGATCCTATATTATAGGAGTAAGTACATGCAAATTTTTGTCGGCTCTACATGATGAAAGGCAAGGGGCTAGCTCCTTATCAGTAGTATTAATTAGTTGATGCATATGCAGGGAAACTTTGCGGTGGAGCTGCTGGCATGCCATTCATTGAACTTGCACCAGAATTCATCCAATGTTACCCATGCTTTGAAAAGAGTCATTACGATCTGCTGCTACGAGGAAACAGGACGAGCAGGAGACAGCCAGACAAAGACAACGGAAGTAACACTGTAACAGCACAGAATGGAGAATAGGTGCACTGAACGAAGAAAAAAGGCACAATCTTTGAGTGAAGAACCATCTTTAGTATCAAACTAGCATCTTGTTCAACAAACAAGCACTACACAACAAATGGAGGATAACTAGTCAGTGATAAGGGGAAAAGCACAATGTCTGATTGCGGGGAGTTTGGACAAAAGTGGCATTCAACCAGTTGTTCCTGAACCGAAGGATTTCACTATGGTGCTTACTCTAGCACCAAAGCTTCTTGAGGCGATCTTCTTTCCTGGAACATGGAAGGGGTTCGAAACAGCATCTACATATGCAGCATGGAACTTCCTGAAAAACTGAAAATGGAAATTACATGAGCTGCTGGTCTTTTTTCAAACACATAGCAGACCAAGCATGAGCGACAAATCATATGTAGCTTCAGAGATAGTTGCAATATCTTATTTCAGTGAATGTAGGCCTTGTGTCAGAGAAAACTTTCTTCTTTAGAAAGCGAACATGTATCATCTGGAACTCTAAGATATTCAAATGCTAGACTGAGAAAAACTACACTTTCCAATTGAATGGTATAAATAAGCATAAGCAACAACCCTTCAGAGCATTCAAGAGACAGCTACGATGTATTCTTATGCAAAAATCTCGGTGTTTGCTTTTTACAATATGATGCAATAAGTGATATAATCTTAGATACTCATCTTTACAAGCTTTATTTTGAAGTGGCACAATTAGACAGTTTAAGAGCTTACATTTCGGGCATCTGCATCTTTGACATCAAGATCAGTTGTGACCATGATAAATTTGACCTTTGTGTTTGTCAAATAGCCATACCTGCAGATAATAAATAGTCATAGCTTATCAATTTGTTAGATAGCAAAATATCAAGAAATGCAGGAAGTGCTTCCAGCAGCAATAATACGTTGGCAATGAGGGAGCATATTAAAATCAACCAGCGCCTCTTAGGATCAGTTTGTATAACTATAGGATTCTTCCTGAGTTAAGAAAACCATATTATACTGCTAGACATAACATCTCCTTTCTGTAACTCAGATATTCTCTGTCTGTACTACATTATGAAAGAATTCAGGTAAAAGAACTGTATAAAGGGAAGTAAGTGATTTTTTGAAACTTCAACAACAACTGGAGGCAGACGGCAGTAAAGGAAAATTAGGAAATATCCGAAAACTTGGAAAGAGACTTACACTTTGTAGTTCTCAGTTGGATATAGAAGGCCCAAAAATGTCTCATTCAGTGTAGGCGCACTCCTTTTAGGATTGTTTACTGCCAAAGAGAATGAACGCAAAGAAAAGTAAGAAAACAAATTCTAGGGGTGCCTTAGACCGTGAATGATACTGGGTCAGCACTTGCAAAGAAACTTTGATGGCTGCAATCTACACGAGCAGTCAAAGACGCATATGAATTATGTTAACCACACTTATCGACTATGCTCATCTCGAACCCCTATAGCTCTGTCATGTGAAAAGCCTTGCAAAGCAAGAGTGCGAAAGGTAGCTGCAAGTTTTGTACTCCTATGCCATGGACTTTGAAGCTGCCTCCTTTTCCCCAAGGTAAATTCACTTGTCTTGCAACATTTTAATCCATCTATTAAGACAATTACAAAACTAGATTTCGATTCCCCTAACCTAGTGGTCGTGACTCGTGATGCGGCTTCTCCTATTCCCTTGAACCAGTGAACGGAAGATGAGTAGGATTCGAGCTATTTGCGGTGCATTTGACAGGGGAAACATATAGATCTGGATCACGATGGGTGGTAAAGCGCCTACCTCGCTCGTCGATGACGTCGAGGGAGCAGTGGACGACGTGATGGAGCTTGAGGGCGTCGTCTGCCTCCGTGAAGCTCTGCAGGTAGAGCGGGTTGTTCTGCAGAGGCACCGGAGGAGAAGAAAAATCAAAGCTTTAAGTCTCACCGACGCCGGCGTAAGAGATGAGATCGGATTACCTGGTGACCGACGACGGCGACGCAGACGATCATCTTTCCGCCGCGGAATGGGGGGCGGCTGGGCGAGTTGGTCGAAGTCGGCGGCCGCCAGCCGGTGGCGCCGTTCCCGCGGAATTCAGGCAGCGACCCCGAGACGATGCAGGGTTGCGGTTGCGGTGCGGATGGACTGCCCTGTTTGGTGTGGGACGACGAGAGACCTGTGGAAAAACTTCACACTTGAAGGCACTATCCCGGATTTTGCCACATGGCATCACTAATCACAAAGCAACTTAGGCTCTTTATGTTGGGAACATATTCTGTGCAAATAAAGTTTGGTCAACTTTGGTGCAACCTAACTAACAAAAGTTTCAAAAATTCTGAAAAAATCATGGATGTACATCTCAGCTTACCCCATCTACATATAAAATTTCATGATCAAATTCGTCCTGTGCTAAGAGTAATAAAAAACAAATTTGATCATGAACAAGAACGATTCTGCTCATGATCAACTTTGTTTTTTTGTAACTTCTAGCACAGGACGAATTTGATCATGAAATTTTATATGTAGATGGGGTAAGCTGAGATGTACATCCATGATTTTTTTCAAAATTTTTTGAAACTTTTGTTAGTTTGGTTGCACCAAGGTTACACCAAACATTTATTTGCACCGGATATTTTTCCCTTTTATGTTAGTGCATTTTCATCGGCTTCAAAGCCAAAAATACAAAAGTAAAATAAACAAACAGATGATTTTTGAAAGACTATGTGGTGGCCTATTCAGGTTTGTGATGAGTTATTGACAGTGTTCGAACATATAGTGCTCAAGTTTGATTTTGTTTTGAATTCAATTTTGAATTTGAAATAATTTGAGGTGCTATTAGGTCAAAGGCATCACTACTGGCCATGTAGGAGCGGTAGTGCCGATTCTGTGGAGCTACTGACTTTGAGAGCGGTAATCTTTTTCCAGATAGAGGTCTCTCGGGTGTGTCCAGGACAAGTGGTACTAATAGCCATCTGGGAGAGGTAGTGCCGAGCGGTCCAAAGGCACGATAGTTATTTTTCAGAGAAAATCTCTTCGGAAATTTTAGAGATAGCAACAGTACCGGCTACCTGGAAGCAGTAGTACCGGTGGTGCGGTACTATTGGTCCCAGATGGGCAGTAGTGTCGACTTTACTACGATTTGAACTTAACGTTTGTATTAATTATCAATTAATGCATATTATTATGAATAGTGCTATATAATGTATTTATTTGTCTATGTCAATTGCAGGACTTCAGGGCTATGTCATGGTAAGACGAATGTGAGATTGGGACTAGAGTAAGAGAGCTGAGATCCAGAACGAGTGAGGACACGTGGAAGATGATTGAGGCTAGAAAGTGGTTGCAAACCGAGAATAAAATAATCCAGAGCATGAAACACTGGTAATAGACATGACTGGTAACGACATGGACCGGGACAAGTCGAGATCTAGAATGGTCAAAGAAAGCGGTGTCGCCATGGTGAAGCTGACGAGGATACATGGTGCACAAACTGACTTCGGCTTGCTTGCAAGCAAAGACGGTTTGGGGGAGTTCAGATGCGTGAAAAGGCTTGGCCGCAAGTGATTAGGGCTAGTGGAAAGCGCGAAACATAGCGATACTTCGAGAAGGAAGTTTGATAATTGGGGCAAATTGGTATTTGTCCAATACTAGCGGTTAAGGTAGTTTGGAAAACCATGACGGTGGTCTAAGTGGTTTAGGTCATGCTAAAGTGAAGTTTGACGCAAATTCGGACTCACATAGTGGATTTGATGTTAATGTAATGGTCACTTTGAGAAGCGTGCTAGTGTGAGTGAAAAAAACCCATTAAGAGTGTTGGGTTTCGAGTTAGCCCATATAAATGCAGATGTTATCCACTTGTAGCGTCCATATTTAGGGCTAGGGTTGCCTCCACTATATAACAAGATGCAGTGGGAGGTGATGACTTGACGCCTTAGACTTAGTGCCTGTTTGTTTTTGTTTTTAATTCTGGATTCTGATCCTAAAAGTAGAATAAAAAACAAATGGCTCAATTCTAGAATTCGATTATCACAATCCAGTCCACCCATATATACTAAAATCCACAATCCAGCCGACTCAGGAGGCCAGGCCGCCGGGGGAGTTTGGTGACTGAGAGTCTAAGCTAGGGTTTGGTTCACTCGGTGCCTTCCTTGATTGCCAGACAGGGCATTTTGAACGACCGCCTTGCCGCTTTGGCCTTGCCACTTGGGCCTTTCGAATGGCCGGACGGGGCATTGGGCTTTAGGCAGTGCGCCGCTCAGGCCATTCGGAAATTCCAAATAGGATTATACGGAATTTCCATTCCGTTTCCGTCGGAAGTGACTCTCCCGTTTCCGTTTTCATTCCGATGCTTTCCGTTTCCGAAAAACAGCTTCCGTTTTCGTTTTCCTTTAGAACGGTTGGAAAGTTTCCGTTCCGTTTTCATCCCTAATTGCAGGCTTTGCAGCCACTTGAGGATTGGAGTGCTCGCTTTACGTTGACATTCACTCGTCTCGTGACGTGGCATAATCCTAAGAAGGCCCTTAAGTGCTGGGATTAGAGGCCCTCCCGTATAATTGTTTTCCGAGACCTATACTACTAACGGAGTGGATCGGTCGGTATCGAGCTTTAACAACTTATTATCGAGTTTCCAAGTAAAATTATTTTAATTATTATTTAAATGATTATTTTAAATTCGAGAACCACTCTCGAGCTGAACCTCGTTAATGTTTTTTTGTACGAAATAGACTCATTAACTACAGTAATCGAAGAAATTTTGATTGCAACCCTAAATACGCACCAATTGTACACCCTTGTTAATTTCTAATCTCACGCCACATTTTAATGCACGATGTCCGCTAACCACTTGAGCACGTACGCAAATAACAATTCCATAGATTTTCAACAAAGAGTCGTACATGGATTTCATTCGCATGATAACAAAGCAAACATTTTTCTCCCGAGGGCAACAAACAATGCAAACAATGCTCAACGGCTGCATTTCATAGTGCTTATTTCGTTTTTTAAACTATTTCTTGAAGTTACAAAATCAGAAAATGGCGTGCTGCTAGAAGTTCACGTAATAATGTTGGTGCAGGGGCATTCATCCGAGACCTGTGATACACACTAAACAAACGCATCGGCACCAAATGGCAGCATGGAATAATTTACAGCATTGCCCCATTGCAGGATGCCCAGGAAGACGGATTCCACCTGAAGAACATGTACATACGTCAGATCAACCACAAGCAATATACAAAGTACAGGCCAAATGGAACTAATGTATTCTGATTTCTGTGGATGCATATATTCAATGTGTCATATATTTTGATCTTTCACATGTATTCAAGCTAAATGTGATGATTCTATGCAGAATAGCTGTTCAAAAGAAGAATGTTCGTTACTATCATTTGAGTATGACCAAAAAAGCAGACAGAGCCTCTGCCCGTTTGGCACGAGTGAGCAGCGCTCACTCCGCCCGGCCGCGTTCGAGCCTTGGCTCACGCGGGCGCGCACGGAGGCGAGGACTGCGTGGTGTGTGCGTGTGTAGCGTGTGTGGGTGAGGTGCGTGTGTGCGTATGTAGCTCGCTTGTTGTTTCTCTCTTCTATAATGAAATGCCAGAGCTCCTGGCCAATTTTTTTTACAAAAAAAGTATGACCAAAAAACAGGTAGATCATTACTGGTAATTGATTAGAAAAGTTGCACACATTTGTTTCAGTACCCGTGTAACGTGAACAAAGCAACCGCCCTATGCCTAGCTTGGAAGGTAAGTTATTGCATAGCACAAGCGCACTACATGGTAATGAGGGTTAAACAAAGACAATAAATCAATAAAAAAGGCATATGTTGAGAAGCCCCTGGTAGTCAGTTAGCAATTATCTAGAAATTTACACTCATACATACACCTTTGGAACCCTACCGCAACTAGCTCAGTTTAGTTATTTCACTGGGCAAGCATAAAGAAAATTCATATCAATCCACGATCCCCACATGTTCCCCGCTTCTTCACACTTCCCAAAACTCTCGCACCACGCCCTCCAATATCCTCGACACCTCCTGCACACGGTGACATGAACAGATCTCAATTTGGATGCACGGATTGACGGGGAACGCAAAAAGATGAAGGAAGACGTCGCCAGGGCACTCCCAAGGCATGGCCCGGTCGACACGATGGTGACTAGCACAGCACCTCATGGCAACTTCTATGGATGGCGGTGGCTTGACCAACAGTGTCGCCGGCGGCTTGGTGGCGCGCAGTGGCAGGGCGGTGTGGCGCCGGCGCTAGGTAGTGGCGCACATGGCAAGGGTGATAGGCAGCAGCACAACCAAGTGGGAGCGGCTGCTAGGGTAGGCGGTGGCTAGGGTTTTGGGTTCCCGGCTCCCCCCGTGCCTAAATAGCCGGCCAGACACGAGTCCGGCTCGGCCCACCCCCTCCAATTACTCTCTTTTTATTTGGATCATCACACAACAAACCAACTGGTAAGCTCAAACGCACTACACAGTAATGAAGCTTAATGAAAGACAATAAATCAATAAAAAAGGGCATATTTTGAGCAGCTCCTGGTAGCCAGTTAGCACTTATCTAGAAATTTACACTCATAGCCCACATCACATACCCTACCGCAACTAGCTTAGTTATTTCACCTGGCACTAGGTAACCATAGAGAAAATTCATATCACCTTTTGATCGAGAGTACATCACTACTAGTGTTAAGAACCATTCATGTGAACAGATTAATTTAGCCTCTGCATATAAGCACTGTTTTAAAGTCGCGCGACTAGTCGACAAGTCGGTCAGCAGACCTAGTCATTGCACCCGACTCGACTAGAAAAGCTAGTCGGCCGACTAGTCGGCTAGTCGGCGGCTAGTCGCGACTAGTCGGCGATGGATAGTCGCCCGACTAGGCCAGACAGGGGTTAAAGCCCATGTGTAGAAGGAGGAAGTCATGAATTTCAATTGGATGATGATTTGGATGTTTAAGTTGCTTTTGCTATCTTGGACAAGTACAAGAATCTCCGGATTCTAATTGCTATTTTGTTATGATGAACATGTCATCTAGATTGTTGAACTTGCTTATTAAGTTATTATTGCACTTATTAGTCACTTAGCAACTTATTTACTTCATATTTTACTTACTGTTCTAATTGGAAAACTTGATGCAATAATAATTAGCAAACAAGCAACAATTGCTGCACAACTTCAGGTTCTTCACTTCTTCTCCACCCCTATGTCCTCTCTTTTTGGCATGCAGTATGTTGGTATATTTAAAGAAAATTATAAAGTATAGTCATCGACTTGTATCGACTAGTCAGTGACTAGTCTAACCTAGTCACGACTAGTCTACAAGTCAGTACCCTAGCGACTCGACTCGACTTTGCGACTTGCAAACCTTGCATATAAGGGGGTAAAATGGGCCAGCATATGGTTGAGGTTGATGGATCTAAACTAATTTTAGTTTTGAAATACAAAAACAAAAAAAACAACAACTTCTGTACAGCTAGATCATTGTTGTCGCCCAAAACAGAACTGTAATACTGTAATCCATTCAACCTTTGTTCAACACCATACAAGATGACTACATGAGGAAATACAAGTAATCATGCTAACAAACCAAAACAGTTTCATCATTCCAAATTCCTGCTTCCAGAATAGTGGAACAGTGTCTCACAATTCCATCTATTGCAAAGTTATCAATCGTAATATTGAAAATAGAATGCGATATAATTCACACAAAACCTCTCACAATTAAGAGAGTTAGCAGGTAATATCATCGGTTCCTTCGATTTTTTGCTCCAATCAGGGGACACTAAACTTGCAGAGAGGAATACGAAGTGATGGGGACTCACAGCTCAGGTCTTGACGAGCTTCCAGCGGGCGAGGAACCTGGCGACGGGCGGCGTGAGCGCGATGGTGATGGGGACCCTCACCGGGAACAGTGCCTTGTTGCACAAGAGGGCTAGGGCGAGCGCGCCGCCGCTGGACGCGACGAGCTCCCTCGTCCGGTTGCGCGGCCGCTCCGGCGCCTCCTCGCCGGCGAGGACGGTGGCGACTGAGGGGAACTCGACGGGGGTGTCGGGGGCCGGGGCCGGAGGGGCCTCGTTGCGGACGTGCATGCCGAACCTGCTGAAGATAGCGTCGATGTCGACGTTGTTGTTGATGGCGACGTAGAGGCCGGTGATGGAGGCGCAGGAGACGGAGACGTGGACGCCAAGGGCCACCTTGCCGTACTTCCTCATGAGCTCCTTCATGCGGGCGGTGAACGCCATGGCCGCCGCTGCCGTCGGCGAGGTGGAGGTTTAGAGATTTACGGCGGCGGTGTGACGGCTAGGGCTTTGGTCTTCCGGATTTGTGACGAGTAAAGCCAAAAGTGGGACCAGATGGATCCGAGTAGCGACCGAACCGCGAGGTTTTCTTTCTTTCTTGGAAAACCAGGCTCGGTGTGCGTATACCTCAAGAAATACGCATTCCGAATTCGTTTGCGTATCGATGACACAGGCAGGTTTCAAATTCGTTTCCGGATCGTATCTCGTCACTCTCCGAAATCCAAAATTTTGAACAAAATTTAAAAACCAAAATTTAAATCTAGTCTTTTTTAAAACGAGATTTCTAAATATTCAGTGGGAAATACTGAAATCTCGGTGGAAAATGACGAGATCTTGGAAAGTTGAAACAGTTGTGAAGTGGACAGAGAGACGCAGACGCCGAATCTAGATGCAGACACGGTGATCGGCAAGGACGGTGTGGAGTCAGCTCGGCGCGGATCTGGTGCGAGGGGGAGCTCAGCGCCTCGACGAGGACAGCGCGGAGCCGGCGTTAGAGGGAGCTCGACGCAGACCTGATGAGGAGCTCGGTGCAGAGAATGGGGACAAAGCAAGGGCGAGCTCGGCGATAAGAATGGGGGCGGCGGACGGTAAAAAAAAAAATTGGTTCAATACTTGAGCAGGCGGCACAGCAAAAAAGTTAGAGAAGCTAGGATTCGATCCTTCGACCTCACACAGGTGGCATGGGCGGTTTACCAACTGAGCTAACGTTGGTTTATGCCTATATTGCATCCGGCCAAGTTTTGTTATCTCGTCGTCTGTCAAAAACCAAAATCTCACCGAGATTTCACGGGATTTCGGCGAGATTTTGAACACAGAACGCAGGTAATTCAAACTACTCGGTTGACTAAGCCCATCAGTATGTGACAAAACCAACTAGTAAATGCATTTTTAGTCTCTACAGGATTTTTTTCTTTGATTTAGCCATATTTCAAATGAGATTGATTTTTGTTTTCAAATTTTACACGATTGTAGAATCTTATCTCCCCACGTATGGTATTTTTAAAGATTTTTTTAAAACATGTACATATACTTTTTACAGACTTTTTGTGATAAAAGTGGTTTACTACTAAATGAAAACCAAATTATTGATATGTTCCAGATTTTACTATTGAACAGATGTATAATATTTTACAGATGGTTCTCATTTGATTTTATCATTTGTCACAGTAACATTTACTTTCGTCTACATAACAATTTACTACAGTGTCGACAAACTGAACTAAATTCGTGTTCTGATAATTCACTTCATTCATTATAGTAACATTTTGTGTAACAGCTAGTAAATTGTTATTTTCTCACCCGGACACTAAAGAACATATTTTTTCTACATACAATAAATATATATCTTGTAGAAAACAACACTTATGGAATCCAAATAGTTTCGTTCATGCAGGCGTAAATCATTGACCTCAACGTGAATCGCTGCTTGACTGTATGGTTGATCATTGGTCATGCATGCACGCAGCACATGATTAATTGTAGGCTTAATGTTTGCTCTACATACATTAAAGAACATGTTTTCTCTACATACAATAAAGAGATATGTTGAGACAGTATTGTTACAAGTATGAAATAGTAATTGAGTCAGTGTTTAACGCTATTTACCGCTTTTTTCTTGGATGTTAGACTGCGTAACAAATTTTTGTCTGTATCAATAAATTTTACTATCCATATTAATAGTTGTTACTATCAATTCATATGGAGTTCAATGGCAAGACTTACATCACTATGTGGATATCGTTTTCAACAAGCTAATGGTAAAAACTAGTCGTAAATCTAAGCTACCAATAAAAGATATAGCTAAATAAAAGGTAATAAGATTCATGTACAAACTAGAAACATATTTTCCAGTCAGTTGAGCTTCAGTGGATGGGTTGGTTAGATTTACTAGTCATCTGACGCGGATTGCGACACGTGTGTAGAATAGGCAGTGCTACATGCAGGTGTAGAATAGCATTATCGTACATATATAGTGCAAATATAACCTTTTTGTGCATGTATTTGTAGAAATTGGTCCCTCCCTCAGTGCGAAAGGCACAATAGGTCACCGACGCAACAACAGGGCGAAGGACCGTAGGAGTGGGCACTGGAGAGCGGGAAGAGGGCTCAAGGACTGGCTCAGCACACGACGCCTCACTTTTACGCCGAGAAGCGCGGAAGGAATACTGTTGGGCCATGTGTTGCTCCTGTAGTCCCTTGCCCTACTACATCACCGATGTCCTTTCATGCTCTCCGGGTTCGATAAGGGATATGTATCATCTATCGTGCTTTCTATGTGAATGAGGGGGCTATTTTTATGAATACAAATATAGAGGAGTTAGATTTTTTTAAGAAGTAGGAAGATTAGATAAGTGAAGAATTCTTTTATAGCGATACCATAAGAATAATTCCACTAGAGAAAGCCTTTATATATACACTTCCTCGAGCACCAGATATAAAAGTATAAAACACAATGTTTCAGGTAGATACCTCACAAATATACCAGATTCAGATGCCATGGTAAACACGAGGTGGTGCCTTGCAGTTGTCAAAGGTGCCTCTAAGGGTCTGTTTGGGGAGCTGCAGCTGGACTGAAAAACTACGTTTGGTTTGTTGGACTGTAAAGTAGTTGTAGCTAGCGGTGTGATTTTTCTTGTTATGCTATTTACCAAACTAGTTGTTGCACTGTAGCTTTTAGGGCCAACTGAGTGGGAAGGTAACAACATAACGAAGTGCAGCGGCAGCCGAGTGGGGATGTGACGTGAAAGCGGTGAGGCGGGATGGCAAAGGTCGAGAAGGCAGAGCGATCGAGATGGGAGGTGGTCAAACGAAGCCACAGTTGAAAAGCTTCTCCTCAGCAACTGTAGCTTTTGGGGATGCTTTTGTTGTGATTTAGCTTCCCAGCTGCTTTGTAGCCATACTATTTGAAGGAGTTTTTAGCCCAAAGCTGAAGCATGCTCTCCCAAACAGGCCCTAAGTTAAGGGTGCTTTGGCCACGGTGGGGGGTTGGCGGTGAAAACGGATAAGATATTTTTCAGTTAATTTGGAGTTGGATCCTGTTAGGATTAGATTTGAGACGGGATTTGGTCACCAGATTGGATTCGGAACAGGATCTAAATACTTGAATTCAACATCGAATTCGGAGCAATCAATATCCAATAAATACGAGGATGTGATTCGGATATCCGAATTTTTCATATTCGAATATTCGGATATCAGCAAGGTCCAGCTCATATTTTCTATGACAACCTATTTATGTTGACAATTAGTTGTTTCTACTGGTCTTCAAGTGGCATATTCTTTCTATGATATCTTTTGGGTTTGATTAATATATAACTCGCTACTATGGTCATATACTCGTATGATTTGATTCAACATATATTACTCTATATATACGTATATTATCTTTATATCTTTATTCGTTTTCGATCATAATCCGTCACATATCAGTCTCATATACAAATCCCAAATAACTCAGATTTGTAGCCATATTCGATTCCTAATTTAGAAAAATATAAATTATGATAAAAATAATATCTACCTATAGCCGACTTATTTTTACTCCGAGGGCACGCTTTGAGACCGAGAATAGATGCACGGGTTAGAGGGGGAAAAAGAGAGGCTTTCTGATGTGTAAAGTTGGATGATGGAGTGGGATGAAGGGTCAGGCTGTTTTAACTTTTGATTATGAATTCTGACTCTAAAAACAGAATAAAAAATAAACAGTCTAATTCTAGAATCTGATTCTCACAATTCAGCCCATCCATATATATTAGAATCCACGATCCACTTCATATGTGCTTTTGGATTTCAGCTTTTAGAGAATCAGCTTCTCTACAACCATAATCCAGAATCAACTTTTAGAGAATCTAAAGCAAAAATAAACCGGCCTTAAGTAACGAGAGGTGGAATGAATTTTAACTCACATGAAGTCAAGAAAAGGCACAAGAAAAATAGTGAGATATAGATTATAAAAGAAAATCAGGCCCAATAAATATTGATCGGCAGAAAAGTTGTATTAATGTACAGTTCATCTAAAAGCAAATAATAAGACAAAAAAAAATGTTGAAAACCGATCAGCAACAGAAAAGAATGGAAAAAAAAAGAAAGAAAGCTTATCCATCCAGACGGACAGACTCCAGAGTCGTCCAGTGGGCCGCGGCCCCCACCCCTGTATACTACGCCATCTGTCCCTCGCTCCGTCGGTGTCCGTCCCCGTCTCCTT
>JAYEVE010001262.1:0-169606 GCA_036346375.1 Guadua angustifolia
TGAGCTGTGTTGGGATAGTCCCACATGGATTATAGGAGGAAGCAGAGCATAATTTATAAGGGTAAGGGTGTAACTATCTACCAGGCTAAATTTGAGATGGACCAAGAACCATTGGTTGTTGCTCTGAGGTTGGGTTTGCAGGTGTAGCGGCCTTGTGACCTTTGGGCTAGGACACTGTTTAGCCGGCCTAGGTCACAACAATTAGAGTCCAGGTATTCCAGATCGGTTGTGGAAGAAGGCATAGCACGATTTAATAAGGGTGAGGGTTGTGAAAGTCCACTTTGCTAGCCCTTGTTTTTTTTTTACAAAATTAACTTTTACACGAAACGATTTACAAAAAACTTGTGGCCCACTTTTACCGTGCCTGAGAAGGTTGTGAAAGTCCACTTTGCTAGCCCTTGTTTTTTTTTACAAAACTAACTCTTACACGAAACGATTTACAAAAAAACCTGTGGCCCACTTTTACCGTGCCTGAGAAGTGCAGAAGCAAGATCTCGCGATATCGGTAGCGCGGAATCTTGTTTCCGCACAACCATAACATGGAAGCAAGATTCCGTACTACCACACTGCATGATCTTGCTTCCACTCTCCCTAAGCATTAGCCCTTGTTTTTTTTTTACAAAACTAACCCTTATGCAAAACGATTTACAAGAAACCCTATGGCCCAAGTCCACTTTACTGGCCCTTGTTTTTTTTACAAAACTAACCCTTATATGAAACGATGCTTGTGGCCCACTTTTACCGTGATTGAGAAGTGCAGAAGCAAGATCTCGCTATGTGGTAGCGCGGAATCTTGTTTCCGCACTACAGGATCTTGCTTCCACTCTCCCTAAGTGTTAGCCCTTGTTTTTTTTTACAAAACTAACCCTTACACGAAACGATTTACAAGAAACCCTATGGCCCACTATTCCAGGTGTAGTGAGGAAGCAGATCTTGGTTGTGGTAGCGGAATCTTGTTTGGTGTAACTACCACACTATAAGATCTTGCTTCCACTCCCCCTAAGTGTGGTAAAGGTGGGCCACATGCTATTTTTAGGATTCAATCCTGCTCAAAGCTTTTGTTACTACTTATACTGAACCTGAACAACTATGCTTGTTATCAAGCAACGTACCTTTGTTACATTTGCCAGCGAGAAGTCCGCACCTCTGAGATCAGCATCAGAGAGATCAGCACCTGAATGTATCACCCAACAGATTGAGAAATCCATGCATCTAAAACCCAAACATCAATCTTACCGTTTCAGAACTGCACAACCAGGAAGAATCACTACAACTACCGGGTTGGAACCTTGGATGACAACAGATAGCAAACGCACTACCTGTGAGGTCTGCGTCGAAGAAGCTGGCGCCGAGCAGATTGGCGCCTTTGAAGTTGGCCTGCCGCAGTATAGACTGGAGCAACCAAGCATGCACAAGTTAAGCCTACGACAGATTTAGATGTTCTTTTGTACACACAAAATTCAGAGGTTTGTCCTTCCATTTACTGTAAGAAACCTGATCCTATGCGTTATCGAAGTGTAAGGACTGAAACTACAGAAGGCAAGGCATACACATACTGTCTTGAAATCCTGCTTGACGAGGGTCTGGCCGCTGAAGTCCTTCCCGGTGAGGTCCTGCCCCCGCGTCACCTGCTGCCCATACGGACCTCCTCCCTGCACGCGCAAGCCATTAATCAACCTCCTCGTCCCAAAATCTTGCATCGAGAAGGCATCAAGTTAGGTAAATGGCGAACCTTGAATGCCAGTGCCGGGTCGGCGACGAGGAGCGAGGCCGCGACGAGCGCGGCGGCGCCGGCATTGGCGAGGTGGAAATGCAGGGAGGAGCGCCCCGGGGTTGCCGGCGCCGCGGCGGCGCCAGGGGAGCGGGTGGAGATGGAGCGAGCTTCACAGAGCCAAGGATGGTGGCCATGACCATGAGCCGGAGGAGCCTTTCTTGGTCGTTCCAGAGCTCTCGTTGGTCGTGTGCCTGTTTTTTTTTCTTCCTTAGCTACGTTGAGTTTATCCATCTTATCTGTTTGTGATGTTCCTTGGCCAATCAGCCGATCGCCACGATGGCTACTCGCTGCTCAATGGCATCTCCTTTTTTTTTCATCTGTTCATGTTGGAAAAAAAATTGATGCTGTTGCTGGCCTCTAGATTCAGTTATTACTACTTGTTTTCCCCTTATCATGCAGAGGAAAAAGTTATAATGTGTCTATTTTTTTAGAGATAGTACGCTAGTGGTTAACCAGTCTATCTCAAGTTCTCAACGCTTTTTACCATGGCTTGTCAAAAGAGATTGCTTTCCCTGTTTAGAGCATATGATTCTCACCAAGATTCCGTAGAAACCATGTACTTAGCAAGAGTTTATATTCAATATATTCTCTAGGTTTGGAGCTAAGATTGGATGGTCTCTCAAATCAAACACTCCATAAAATTCCTACGGAACTTTCGCGCGCTATGTATGGCTGGCCTAACTCGTATGCCCTGTATTTCAGTTAATATTATTTTTTTCAAAATTTCTACAAATTTCACTGAAAATTTAATGTAACATTCGGAGCAGTAGAATGGTTGGAATCTAAAAATACTTGAGCGCATGTCTTTAGAATGAAAAAAAATGTTTATCAGGGCGTTTTTGTAAAATATTCTCTTAACAAAACTGTCCCCATCCTACGGACGCAAACAAGGCACCAAACCGCAACTCTCTTCTTCCCGAATATTCAGTCAGCCTCGTCGTCGCCGGCGACCTCACCCGCCGCCACTGCCGAGGATGCCGGTGAGGGTGGTCGACACCGCTGCCCCTTCCTCCCAGCCCTCCTCAGGTTCTGCCACCCCCTCCCCTCCCCTCCCTTCCATCTCTATGTTAGGCGCATCCATTAGGTTTGTTGTGTAATCGTAGGTTTAGATGAGATCGGGGTCTAAACTGGGTACTTGCGTGGGTTTGATTACGTGATGAGTCTTGTAGGTTTTTCCTTATCTAGATTGGTCTAAGATAAACTGCAGTATGTACGGCTGTAATTTGGTGCTGATTTAGGATTTGATCCTTTTGACTGCGTAAGTAGGTTGATATGATTTAGCCACTCGTGCAATGCATGCTTGTGCTTTGGAGATTCCAGATGGTGTTGTAAACTTGTAACCATAGACCATAGTGTCAGCGGAGAAGAGTAGTGGGCTGGATGTCTTTGACCCTTCGAAATGTCTGTGATTTTGTGTCAAGTGCTTTAGGAGGCCTCCTAGGCAATCAAGCATTACTGATGTTTGCCTGCCTTTGGCCGTTCACGAGTCATAACTCATGGCTGCCTGTTAGGGGTCCTGAATCTGAATGTATAGAGTGTGAAAAATTGTGCTCAATACTGTTCCAGATTGACATCTTATTCTCAGAAGAACCAGTTAATCCAAAAGTCTGGTCGATGTTTTTGCCACTGGGTCTACAATCAACTTTGAAAACTTAACATGGCTATTGCTTTTTCTTTGCAGCCTTAACTGTCTTTATGATTCCTTTTTAGTTCGATAGTTTATTATGCCATACTGATTAAAATACTAAAACAGGTCAGGATACAAATGCTGGGCACCCGTCTCCTCCTAGCTGTTCGCTCTTAAGTGCTGGAAGAGTAAGTTCTTTGTGCCTTTGTTTGAAACTTTGACTAAGGATGGAATCATTGAAGTTTGAATTATTTTTTCTTCAAATCAGCAGCTATGATGCAAGGTCACTAATTTGTGTAATTCTTTGTGTATTGGTTGTGACCCTCCACCGTGCTCTCTCAAAAAGCAAAATGTGAAATTTTCCTTTTGGCTCCATCACTACTAATGTCAATTACCAAAGCTCTCATTTCCTTTGCGGATTCTTTTTTATTTCAATAAAATTTGCAGCTCTGTTGTTGCTTATCTTTCTTTTTCCAAACACATTGATTATATTTATAGGACAAGGAAAAGTAGGGTAATTAGTTGTGTATGCTGTTAAATAGCTGAAGTGTTGTTTTCTCTTTGATATCCTGGAATGTAGGTTGTGGTGTTAACTTAGTTACCAAAACTGGACCAGACCGGCGATCCGATCAGAAAAAACCCGACCCAGCACCTCGTCTGGTTCGGGTCACTCTACTGGATCGTTCATGCATTGAACGTGCATAGAACTGGTGGAAACCCAGGTTGGACTGTCCAGGTTATGGTGGACCAGTCTGGCTAGCCCGGTCTGGCCCAAGCACCTCTTCCTCCATGACCTAGGAAATTTGCAGAAATTGTGTCTGTTATGATTCGAACCCCCCTACCTCACTACTTACTTGCGAAGACCAAGCCCAGTAGACAACCACACTTTATGTGGTTTTATTTACTTCAACAGAAGGAAATATTTTAAGGGTAGAAAGAACCAAGCAGCAAGTAAAGCACACAATACCAGGACACATTAACGATTAATGTAACTAGAGCTTGCTAACAATATAGTGCCACGCTAAATGTAATTACAACTATATATTTTCTATGAAACTAAAGTCATATGTCCATATATATGTAATTTTACATGTCATATATAATTAAAAGTATTTTAATAAAGAGAGAATTGATTATATACCATCGAATAACTCCCTTTTTTACGATATGCCATCAAATAGCTCCCTCTTCATTATGTGCCATTGAGTTCCAAATTTTCTTCACAATATGCCATCGCCGTCACTTCTCCGTCCATGTCCCTCCGTTAAGCGATGAGAAAAGACCATTTTGGCCTTGAATATCACGTTTCACTCCGTACTATTGTGAAATGAAGGTTGTTCTATTCTTTGCCATCGCTAGGACAACAACAGGGGGCATCGGTTCCATGCATGGCAATTAATGAATTTCATAGTGGCATGGAGTGAAATGTGATATTCGGGGGCGAAATAATCTTTTCACATGGCTTAACGGAGGGGCGTATATGGAGAAGTGACGGCGATGGCATATTGTAAAGAAAATTTGGAACCCGATGGCATAGAATGAAGAAAAAGTTATTCGATGGCATATTGTGAAGAAGGGAATTATTCGATGATAAATAATCAATTTTATTTTTAATAAAACGTGCGGTCCGACTGGTGACCTAGTGACTCGAGACCTCAGTCAGGTTGACCGGGCCGGGTCTGATAACTATGGGTGTTAATGTTATTGTGGATTGTGCCACTGACCAAATCTACTTATATCTTTCTTTCAGTGTTTTGCTGGAACTCAGAATGTTTCAAATATACAAAAAGACGAAGCATGGAAAGTTAATGTGCGAATCCATGGTTGTGATCTCGAACAGGGTTATTTATGTGGAACGATGGAAGCACTTAATGTTCCATTAGCAGATACACCTGTGAGCAACTTGTTACTTTCTCCAATGTGACTATCTGAACTTTATATGCTACAACTTTTCCTTATGAAAACATTTTTAAACAGCTCTACAAAATCCACTATTTTTTTTTTACTTCTTATGATTGCTATTTAATTTTGCATTGCAAACAAGCATTTATTAGAAGTACTAAATAAAACGTTTTGCCACCATAGGCTTTCTTAAATGAACTAGAGGGGGAAAAAGTGTGCTGCTGCAGAGGAAGACTGGATTTTTCAAGTGTTGTTTAAGATAATTATGAGAAGTTGCTGGGTTATAGTTGATATGTCTTCTTGACTGTCTGTTGTTATTCATGAACTTTAACTTCGGTTATTGGCTCTCTATCCATAGGTGGTGACATTCTGGGAAGGGGAGATAGTAGATGCTAAAAACTATACATTTTTCACTGGCAAGTGGGAGGCATCGTGAGTATTTATGTTTTATGCTAATGCCATAATTTACCTTTGTTCCTGTGTATGTCCTGGTGCAAGATTATACTCCAAATTTACTAATTAAAACATATTTCTTGCTTCTGTTTTGCAGAACAGAGGATGATATAAGACACTGGTCCAAATTTCCATCATTTACACCTCTTCTGGTAATTGGTTACCTAAGTTGGTGTTGTGAATCATGATAAAATTGAGGATACACTTCTCATTTACGTTCCTCTCCTGCAGAGTCAGATTGAGACAGATGGTGGTAAATCTTTGGACCTTAGCAACTACCCTTATATATTTATGGTATTTCACCATCTGACCTGTTCATGTATACACATCATATCTTAAAATGTGGAGCTGTTACATTATTACTTACTGTTCTGATGCTACATGCAGAGATGGAAAGAGCAGTACTTCGTCAATGTTGGTGTGGACTGCGGGTTAACCATTGCCGGTTTCTACTACGCCTGCTTTTCTTGTAATGATGGCTCCATTAGTGGCTTTTATTATGATCCAAACAGCAGGTAATAAATGTTTTGTGCCACTTATTTATTGCAAAATTATCATGGAATTCCTTAATGGAGAAGTTGGACTGGTGTAATGTTTTCTGTTCTCTTTATGTGCAGTCCATTTCAGAAGCTTGAACTGAAGTGTACCAATGAGAAACATGCTGGATTTACCTTTTCTTCCTACGAGCTGCAGTGACAGGCATGATTCCATTATATGGGCCAACTTTCGGAGTGTGCCAATACTGCATATGTTCTGAACTCGTAGTTTTTAATGCTGTACTGTTAAAGGAGTTGGGATGGCATGTATACCGGTGATTTGTAGTAAGACTAAGCAACTATGTAAATTGTCCCTTTGTAATCCGAAGAGAAGCTAGCAAATTTTCTTGTCTAAAACCTACTTGTGCGTATTCTTTTGGTGTTAATCATGCCATGGCTGTATCCAAAATCTATGTGACCAGAATGCGAGGACCTTTGCTGACTAACAATTTTTTCTCCGTATTCCCATAGTAAATGTAGTTCGGCATTTCAGGATTTCGATTTCAATACTTATATTCTTCCTCCATTGTGGTTCCTAATTGACATAGATTGTGAATATAATCACCGGTACAATCATGATGCTGAGGTTTATCTGAAGAGAAACTTGATTAAGATTTCAATCTTTTACTTTACAAAGCTGCAGAAACCTCCTTTTGGTTTCACTTGCAGCCATTGTAAGATGTTTTAACTGTAATGTAATTCAACGAACAAAGTATACTTGGGGCACGTGCTTTGTCTTCGCCTCCAGCGTCCAGACATTGTAAGGTAAACAACTCTCTACCGATGTTGTTTCACAGTGTCTTGATCTCGTGCTTCAAGTAGTAGTTATTTCTCTAAGGAATAAAATTCTTCTGCGTCTGCATTGCATAAGTCTCCAGTCATTGCTAATACTCAATAATAATGTCTTGCAGATAGGATTACCCTTGCACACTTGGTGAAGCTTACCTTCATACATACAAGGATGTGTGGACAGTGGAACAGGAGGTGATTCTTGTCTCCTTTCCTGCAGAAACCAAGAAAAGATTTCCTTTGCCCTCTGCATCAACGGCCTCTCAACACACTCGCTCCAGGTGTCCAACAGATTGAGGACAGCCTCGGTAAAGACTAACGAGAGTACTTTATCGTCTTGTTCAGGCTCCAGCTTCAACATAAGGTATCTATTGAGGGATATTAACTTCTCTAGCATGTGCCTTCTGTCAATATGATATGCTGCCATTGTGTCTTGGATTCGGGAGACCATCTTGAGGGCAGCCTCAAAGGCTGTCGCGTATGCATTTCTGAATATCTCTGTTGCTGCTTCAGACAGTTCCCTGCTGCTCCAGCCATTATTTTCATTTTCTAACCTGTGTTCTATGATTGGTGCGAATGTTACAGTCTTCTGCTTGCCTGTGTTGACGCGGAGCTGCTTTGATTCCCTCAGCATTTCATTGGCTTCCTTCATTTCTGACTCGAACCTGCTGCTGACCATGAAGCGTGGCTGTTCCTTGCGTGCCGTGGGGCTTGGAACCGGCGAGTTCTGCCTTGGTGATGCTTCCATGTATACCTCAGGTTCCCGCTCTGATTCACCCGCTACAATTCACATGGGAAAAACACTTATCACGACGCATCATCGTAATGCAACTATACTAGAATTGATGCCTTGACTGAATTGAACTGGAGATCGGCAATGACATTTTGTTTCAATTTAACAACTGACTCGATGCCATATGGTATTCTGACTGACATACATACAGGAAAGTGGATGTTGAGCTGTGCTGGGAGTTCCATGGTATTGGGAAGCTTGTTCTTCCTGCCTGCAGTTGCTGTCGTCTGCGCTAGGTCCTGCCCTGGGCGTCCACATCACCTCCTCTTGTGCGGGCTTCTTCTTGTGATGCAGCAGGTGCATCCATTTCTTAGCCTTGCTCTTCACCTTGCCCAGCACCGGCTTCTTCTGGCTCCCACTTGGGGTCCGCGGTGACCCCATGGGGCTCACTGCCGGCGTCCGAGGCGAAGGCCAATATCGTTGTTGCTCCTCCCATTCATCAAATGGATTTTGGCCTGCAAATGAATGGCCACCTCGATTTAGCAGGCACCCTATCAGAGGTGCTGAGGAGAGCAACACACACGATAATTTTTCGCTTCTCGGCAGGTAAGCACCGAAACATCCTTGCAGAAGTGCTTTCAGAAGAGATTGGAAACCACATTGACAAGTTAAACATTATCAGGCTCAAAATGTCATGAAAACGTGCAGCAAGAAGAAGAAAAAATCCTGACGAAAATAATCGAAGCCAACGAATCTTGTTACCATTTTGGATGAGGTGGTCCCCTCGTTTGGTACTGATCCCGCGCTTTAGTTTTCGGAGTTCGTTCATGTTTGTGCAAGGAAGAATTGAAACCAAATCCAAAAAAATTTGTTTGGGAGGAGCTGTTCAGGCCTGTGCTGGCAAGGCAAGAAATGTGTTTGGTCGGCCTATCCTAAGGTTGGTAAACAGGAGGGAGCCATTTCTCAGTTATAGTGGTGGTGGCAAGGGTGCCAATTCTTGGGCAAGTGGTTACGTTTTTGACGTCCTATTTTTGGGGAGTGTTTGGTGGTCGGAGGGAGACGAGGCTTTTTGTGCCGCATCCTTGGAGGCCTCCAACGTTGGCACGATATCACAAAACGAGATTCATATCTTTGCGAAGCTAATTGCCTTTTACTCGGTGATTATTGCGTTTATTGGTCTTGGAGGATAGATTTTTACAAGGAAAAAAGCTGCGTTTAAATGGTAGAAGTGGGCTACGTAAAAATAAAAAAAAATCACTGGAAATACAAGGGCTGCTCCAAAGGAAGGTCACGATGCCATATGGTCTTGGAAGATAATTGCCTTTATTCGGTGATTAAGAAAAAAGGAAATGTCAAGAATGGGATTCGAACCCATGCCCTTTCGGACCAGTACCTGAAACTGGCGCCTTAGACCAACTCGGCCATCTTGACGACTGTGTTATGCATCAACACAAAATTTTATGGGAACAATCCATCTACGATCGCCCCGTAAGGTTCCAACTTCCAAGTGTACTTTTCTCCTGTCATCTTCCACCTCCTCTCCCAATTGGCAACACACGACTTTTGGCGAAGGAGCGCGGGCGCGAGCTCTGACGGGTCACAGATGACGAGGCGCAAATTCCTAGCTCCCGTCTTAGTATAATTTTTTTTAAAGGGTTAATCCAATGATGTTATGTATACATCTAATCTCTACTATATAAAGCAAGAGTTCCTTTTCGTATCACTTCATCGAAATTACTCATCTTTACCACTGCTCTTTAATTATCCATCTTTGCCACTGTTAGTGCTCTTTCCAAATAAACTTTTAATCGTAAATTGAGTTTCCGTTACAACGCACAGGCACATAACTAGTATATATTATATACTACTACAACTCATTTTACACAAAAAATATAGAACTAATCTCACAATCGTTCTACATGAAGCTTCACATTCACGGATTAAGGTTTTACACATCACATGTTCACACCTGTCGCCATGTCAAAAGCAACGACATTCGTACCCTCGCATCATAGACCATTAACTGCACCTGTGCAAATAAATTGCTACACTTGCTATTGGCTGTTAATGAATAGCCTCACGTTGTCTGTTCACTACTAGGAGACGTTACAGTGAGTAAACAAGGCATCTGCTCTCTTCGTTACAACTGGACTCCCCCCTTTGCTTTCCTTAGGGCTTGCGTTGCTTCCAAGATAGCAGATTTGATTTCCTGCTGGGAAAGACATCCAGATTTACCAAGAACAGCTCTTGCTTCTGGTTCCTCAGCTCCATTAGTTCCTCCAAATAAGAAAGTTGTTTTTCCAGTTCTGCTATCTTGTGAGACCTCTTTGAGGCAGCCATCTCTCGCGAACGTTGACCAGCCTTTTCCTTTCAAAGCTGCTTTCCTTGCAAGTTCTTCCTCTGATGGTGGTTCTTCTTTAGGTGGGGGAACCCATGGTAGCTGCCACTACCTAGTTTTCTCGTCAGCTTCTTCCTTATTGTTGTGCAAATCGAAGTGTTACAATAATGTCCATATAATTTTAAGAAATATATATAAATACACTTCCAGAGAACAGAAAAAAAGGATAACCAACTACAGTAAAAAGCACTGTTCAATGTCCATTTTATACAAACACATTGGGAATTGAGATTGGATGGTTCTAAAAATCGATTCGAGAACTTATATGAAAGCTTCTTACCTTAACTATCTGCAACTCTGACAAGTAATTAAGAGCTATATAGCAATGTTCCTTCTTCAGCTCTTCAGCCTATTCCCATGTAATGCTTGCCCTATTAAAATTTACAATGGCTACTGTTAGACATGGTAGGAAAAACAAATAACATGAAGTGCTTCAGAAATATGTTGCTGACACCTACGTGTGATAGGGATATTTAAAGAGAGAAGCTGCCTCAGAAAATCAGTAACGTGGAATCCACCAATATTGGTTCTGCAGCATGCCCCCAACACAGGCTGCCCTTTTAAAAACAGAAACAAAACTGTATGTTTTAGAATTGATTGTGTCTTAAAATAAGTGTGATAAGGTGGGCTCACATAACAGCCTCGTGCACTCATATTTTCCATTTCACTCGTACGTAGGGCTACCATATGAGCTTACATTATCAGGCATGTTATAAGAAACAATTAATTTTAAAGCATATAGTTTTGTGATAAAAATTCTTTTAAAATATGTAGTTTTATGAGATAAAAGCTAAAATATATAGTTTTCTTATAATTTTTATAAGAAACATGAAGTTTCATTAAATTTACTCTCTTTTTTTCGAAAGGACTAGTATGTTTTGTGTTGGAAGCAAAAGAGGAAGGGGATATTAACGCAAACCACCTATACTTTCACGTAATTTATCTGCGCAGCACATCAGGTGGTGTGTATACAACTGCACAAAATCGTTTTTAAAATAAATGATGAGCAAAATATTGCACATGAGAAGAGCTTTTCCAAATTATAGCCGTATGCAATTTGCTTGCATGTGAAAAGTTTTGACCCTGTAAGGTGTTTTTTTCCAAGTTGAAGTTGTATTTTCTTGCAGTCTGGAGAGCTTTTGAGAAAAATTGCATTGTGAACAGCTAGCCCATTTTTCCAGCTTAAGCAAAGATTGCGTTTGCACAAGGGAAATTGCATTCTGAACAGCTTGAATTTAGATTATGCACAGTACCCCCCACTTAACCAGGAACAGACAAAAATGTCACTCGAGCTTGAATTCAGTTAGAAAGGCATAGTTTCGTTACAAATGCATTTGCAAATGTGTACAATCTAGTCTGCATTAGAAATTTCACATGAATTTTTTGGAGAAAATCGTGTTCCTGACCCACAAACTATTTCATACTTCCTTCAGTCCTCCAGAAAGTACTTCTGCCCGGCAAACCGCTTGACCTCCTCCTCGTTAATGGCGACGGATGGACCAAAGCGAAGCACTCTCTTCGCCCTAGTAGCCGAAGAACCGGCATTTGCTGCCGGAGTTGGCACCGGTGGAGGTGGCTGCTGCTCCACCGGCTTGCCGTCCATGCGCATCGCGACGCCGGTGAACCGGGCCGGCTGCTGCGGCTCGTCACCTGACTGAATTATCGTGTTCTTACCTTTGCTGATGATCTCTGCCACGGGTTCCTTGTGTTCGAGAACCTCCGTGAACTCCGCCTCGCAGTCCGTTTCAAGCGTGCTGATTGCATCAGCTGGCCTCGCCTCGACGACGGTCAGGTAGTATCTCTTCTCGCCTTCCGTCACGGTGATCGTCTCGCCGGTCGTCAGGCACGGGTATTTGCCAAAGTTGTACTCCAGTCTGCACGTTTATATTCGGAATTACCAAATGTTAACTGAATCACAATTTCACATGCTTCTGAATCAAAAGAGATTAAAATGTTGTGATTGTCAGAACTCATCAAAAACGAGTGCGTGCTTACATGTCTCTCGGGCGTGAGACGTTCTTGAGGAAGTCCGTCGTGTGAGGCTGTAGTTTGACGAACGTGCCCTTGGGAAGGGACGTGTTTTTCATCAGCACAAGATCGTTATCTCGGAGGCCCAGATGCGCCATCATCTGAAGCAAAAATGCAAGAATTTAGGCCCCGTTTGGTACGGTTCTAAATTCTAGTAGAAACGGAAACGGTTCCGGATTCTTGGTAAAGCGTTTGGGTAGAATCGAATCCGAAGGAAGCGGGTTGCTAGCCGATTCGACCACGGCGTGTAAAAATCGAAACGATTCGCTTTGAAGCGTTCCGAGTCCTATTCCGTTTGGTTGGATTTATTTCAGATTCTAGGAGAAACAGTCCGGTTCCAAGTTGCCAAACGGGGCCTTATACAAGAAGCAGTCTGATTCTAGAATCCGATTCTCACAATCCAGTCCACCCATATACATTAGAATCCACAAATCACTTCATATGCATTTTTGAATTTCATCTTTTTAAAGAATTAGCTTCTATAACTATAATCTAGAATTAGATTTTAAAGAGTCTAAAACTGAAACAAATAGGCCCTATACCAGTGTTGGCAACGGATTAGGGCATGTACAATGGAGAGTCAAGAGTGTCTCTTAGCACATTCTTCTAAGCAAAAAAGATAAATATGTATAAAAGACATGCACAAGAGCCAATATGCTATTTAATACTGTTCCTCTTTAATTCTGATTAGGAGCTTGTGAAGAGTTGTCTCTTCACCAAGAGTCGATTCTAGTATTTTTTGCACTTTTCCCCGCCATATCAACTAAAACACATCTACCTCATCACTAAAATACACTATATTAAATGGCTTTGTACATGCCCTTATGCCTTGTCGCGAGTCATGCTCGGTGCAACTGAGCCCGCATGTCGGCGAAACTACACGGAGAAGAGGCACACGGGCTTCTCCGTGTGACATGTGGGCCCCGACTCGTCATGCCCTCACCGTGCCGATAACGGGTTCGGACGCACCCTTGTGCGGCCCGATCCGACTTTAGGCCCCTCTTTCCCCTCGTGCTCCTCCTCCCCGGCGGCTTCCGCTACGCGATCCCCCTAAACCCTAACCCGAAGGGGGAGAGAGAGAGAGAGGCATAGAAGCAGCGAGGAGCGGCGGCGGTGCCATACACGACGATGGCGGCGAAGCGGGAGCTCTCAAGTACCCTCAGGAATCTAAAGGTGAGGAGCCCTTTTGTCCCCGGTTCTTCCCTCGCCGTGGCTTGGCGTCTCATGGGGGATTTGTTGTTTGTGTTTGTGTGGCGGTGCAGTTTATGCAGCGGGCGGCGGTCGCGCAGAAGGTGGCTGAGGAGAATCCCGAGGTGGAGGTGGAGGCGGCCGCGGAGGTGGTGACGGCAGCGACTGGAGGCGTTGGCTCCTCGGTTCAAGTCGCCAGGAAGTGGTACGGGGATTAAAATATACGTTTTTTCCCACTCCTGCTGTCATTGTGTTTTAATACAGTGCTATAGGGAGATTTGGGATTTACGGAAGTAGTATCGAGATTTAGATTTCAGGGTAGCATGGCAAGTTTGTATAGTATAGTAAGTTACGGTGAGCATATATCGGACTTTTCAAGCATAGGTTTGGTCCAATTAAATTGAACTGCACAGGGGAAATTGGATGAAGATAAACGCCTTTTGTTTGAAATGTTTGTCTGTTGGAGCCGTCGAGGATCAGCTTGCCGTAGTGACGAACACGTACAAGCTCACCTCGGCAGAAGCACTCACAGGTACACACACACGAGAGTTTTTTGTGACGACAAACGTCTGGATGCTTCTTTCTTTTATTCGGTTCAACTGACACAATATCGAGTACATGGTTTTAAAGCCCAGCGACACACTGTCGAGCAACAACCTGTTGGCCAGGTCTCACGTGTGTGTGCGTGCACGTCGACACACATGCACAGGCTACTACCACATGCACCACACGACTCACGCTCACGATCCATAAGAATCAGTCACCAGGCTGACCACAAGCCACGCCGCCTCTACGTCGTGCTCATGCATGCAGCCGATCCTAGCTTCGCCGTACTCCACTTATTCCCTGAAGACTCGCACTAGCACTAACCAAACTAACTAGCTAGTGCATGCAACGACTAGATAATTCCTATACGAGAACACACCTACTCCATGCAAAGACACTAAAGCACTTACAGCTTCACGTACATGACACACATGCATAGCTTACTAACTAATGCAAACTCCCAAATAAACTAACTAGTCAAGATTATATTAATGCTAACATTGTCACACTGGAAAATCCACCAAAACCCAGTGGATGCGTATAGTGTGTTGACAAAAGTGTTACATATTTACATGCTTGTGTGTCTTATCTTTTGAAGTTCATCCTATGGGTTACCACCCTGATCATACGTTACATAGCTAGCAGACATTTTTCATCAATTATGTTGTCATTGCAATTCATTCTCCACTTTCCTCCTGAGATTCAACGTTTCATTACTGGCTGCTTAGCTTAGGCAACAAAAACCTTGATGGAGAATTACTAGCTTTGATCTTTCAGCGTAGACTGGACCGGTACTAATTTCTTTCTTCAGCATAGTTATCATGGAGGGCAATCCACATCTAGGAGCTGTAAAGGGTCGACTGTCATTCCAAAATTTTAATCCGTCTATCGATGTGAGTTTTGAAGGTTGCTCTGTTACATGTCATTCTAGCAATTATATCTGTGTACATGTGTGTTCCCTTACACAAGCCTAAACCTGTAGAAACTAAATGAAGAGGCAACATGTGGCCGCCAAACACAATCAGCTTCTCCAAATTATCATCAAGACAGCGGAAATTCCAGCAGGTTAGCTATTGACTGTCTCCTCTCTGTTAAGCTATCCTAACAATGCCATCTGCCACGAAATATAATTTAGCTATAAGTTGAGCATTGATGCCTTGCATACGTATTAAGATTCTTTTTTTCCCTGAATGAGAAGCGTGTCCAAAGCCTCTTAAACATAGTTACCAGGAAACAGCACATCCTTCCTGTGGAATTGTAATATTTTGTTAGCAACGATTCAGTACACTTCAACCTTGTAAAAGATAGATCATCTGTTGCTAACTTAAAGTGCAATAGTGATAGTGTGTACGGTAGAAGCAATTGCTTACTTTAAACATAACCTGGGACGGTAGAAGCGATTGTCTGGGACTATATTAAGTATAACATCTATCTTTGTTTGCTAGAGTCCATCCTAACAGTCGAACTTATAAGATGATGCTATAATAAAGTACTAAAGCTTATGAGCAGTGTTATTCTAAACGCTAAACGGTAAACAGTCGGTCGCCCTTTGTTTAGCGTTTAGACCGTTTAAACGATGTTTACACGGAGTTAAACGGTCTAAACGGATTTGTACTGTAGCATTAAAATAAACATATTTATGCTTATATAAGAATAAAATATTAGAGCAAGTACACATATTTATGCATGTAAAAAATATATATACGTATTTATACATGTAACAAATCAAGTATACATATTTATGTATGAATAATATAAGATATACATAATAATATATGAAAAAACTCAAGTGAATTTGGCTGTGTTCGCCTAAACAGTGGGTTAAACAGCCGTTTAGCTCGTTTAATAGCGTTTACCTCCGTTCTGTTTAGACCGTTTAGGCCGTTTAACTCTGTTTTTTGACCGTTTAAACGGTCAACCGTTTAATGGACCGTTTACACACTAAACGACACAGTTGGCCACCGTTTACTGTTTAAACGCCGTTTAAACGGCCGTTTAGGCGAACACTGCTTATGAGTTACTGAATATATTCATAATGAGGACCAATGTGGGATTCAACATGTTCACTAAACCTGTTCAATGCATTTTGTTCTGTGATTGTGAGCCTAAATACGAACTATGCGTTCTTTAAGGAACTATACACGTTGTAATGTTGAGTTGAATGAGTATGAACATTGAAGGCTTAATTTTTTATATATGAAAGTTTTGCATGTATGTAACGAAGCTGAGGATATCCATATATGTTTGCAAAATATTCTATTCAGTTATGAGCTTAAAAAATTATTGTGTACAATGCCAGTCAAAATCAGATTCAATTTTATCGCTTGAATAAACCACCAATATGCCAGCGAGGGATGTGGATACAATACATAACAAAAGAACACTTGCATTGTACTTTTACTGAAATTTCTAGTGGGCACTGCTCAAAATCACTGAAATGTTAGTATATGGGCGGATGCATCAGTCGTTGTTTGGCATATGTAATTTTTAGGCTTTTCAGCAGCTGATGAGTGAAACGAATTTCCATATGATGTCTTTTGCAATAAAATTGCAGACCGGGTGAAGTATCAACAAGATTTAGAGACTCCAATATTGATAGTTCAGAAAGCATATCTCTGAATGAACTAAAGAGGAAGCAGCCTGAGCTTGAGATGGAAACGCCACCATGTCATAAGTCGCCAAAGACCACAGGTCGGAATGTTGATTGTGAGTCACCTTCACAAAGCAATGGGCGTGGATCCCACAAGTCAAACAAGCGTGAAAAGCTTGACTGGAACCTTCTCAGACCACGGAAGTCAAAATGAGGTTAAGTTAGCATAGGTAAGATTAGCTCTTTTACTCCATTTGTACTTTGTACCTGATCAGCATTCTGCCCTGTTTCATGAATTATTTCTACAGCTGGTAACCAGTTACTGTGTTATATTTGTTCTTAGTGAGAAGCGTATTGTTGCATAACATATCATACTTGCGGCGCTTCAGTGTCAACATTTTATCTTGTTCTTGATGTTGTTTACTCCATTACTTTGCTGTAAGATGTAAGATTCTGCAACAGCAGTGAGAATTACGGTTTTACGAATGTTTTGTGATATGTTGCGTGCATTATTGATGAGGCAATGATGTTTACGCTGCTTGCATTGGAATTGGATTAATCGAATGGAATGCGTGCACTTTGCCTCTTTTAAGTTTCGAAAAGTCAGGCAATCAATTATAATTTGGAGAGGAGGCACATGATGTTTCTTCTAACATTTACACCTCTGGATGACTGGATATGCGTACCAGATGTCTAACCATTTTGGCTTCAAGTATTCTGGCCACGTGGGCATTTCGACGCCACTGTGCTTCATTTCAGCTCTTCCTATATATGTTATTATTACTAGCGGAGATATGTTACTGGTCTCAATGGTTTATCATGGCCTGTTACACGAAGAAAAACTACATATCGTAAGGTGAAATTCATGGGATTGCTCAGGTAGCAAAACATGATTGCTAGCATATCTGAATTTGTTCAAGCCACGAGTTAGATAGATACTAGATGCTGAATTGCTGATACATCTGGAGATGACCACACTGAAAAATATTCACATACATATCAAATTATCAATCCTCGTCATCACCGAAAAGTGAAAAAAAATAAACCCTCACCAATTCTAATATGTCAGTCCCGCCTGTCAACCAGCGAAGGCTACAGCAGTACGGTCACATACTGTCCAGCAGGGTTTCAAAAATAGACGAAAGAAAATTTTATATGATATAAACCATCCAAAAACCGTTGAAAATCGCTCAAAAATTGGCTTTAAGGAACACCGATTTTCAGTGAAAATCAACCGGTTTTTCATGGAAACTGATTGGTTTTTGATTTTTTTTTAATTTCTTAACTCTTCAGTTAGACTGACGATTTTTAACTGATATTTCCCGATTTTCGAATTTGGAACGGTTTTCTTATAAACGGTTTTGTGAACACCGCCGTCCATCCAGGGCTCCAGTTGCGCGAGTCTGTTGGTCGTTGGCGTTCGCCACTAAACCCTAGCTCCAACCCCGACTAGCCGGCGGCGGCGGGAGGAGAAAGGATAGCCGGAGATGCCGCCGGCCTCGACGGTTGCGTCGGCCGTGGAGAAGCTGCAAGCGGCGTCGCGGGACGCGGCCAACTCCTCGTCGCGCTCGGCCGCCGCCTTCTCCGAGCAGGCGCACCAAGTCCTCGTGCCCAGGGCCGCAGGGTACGCCCTCTCCACTGGCACCCGCCTCCACCTCCTCCTCCAGCTTGATGCTTCCTCGGACCTCTTGTTTATGCTTGGTAGTTTGCTCTGATTGGCTGCGGGTTTCGCAGCGGGCTACTACTACGAATCTCCAATTCGCTCGAGTTGTACTTCTCAATCTGACCACCATCTATATTTACGATTGGTATAAATTATGTGTGGCAAATGCTCCACCTCCACGTTTTGCTCACCTTTCATGGAATCAAATGAGGAGAGGCATAGTTAGCTAATTTCCTCTCTTCTGAAGCTTACATTCGGTACCAAATTGAGAGGGAGCTAGTAGTGGCCTTAGTATATCAAACTCTAGAAGTGTTAAGATCTTGGTACTGTACGGTTGCTTTGCAGCTGGTGCACACTGTCAAAATCTCCTGACCGAAAATGTATAACGAAATGTGCTCGCAACATGGCACAGGTTCCTCTTCAGCTGTCAGGCTATCATCAAAGCTGTAAGCTTGACAAAATGAGTTATGTGATATCTACATTGTACATATTGATGTAACATCTTAACCGCTTGATTAAAATATGTATGCCACAACCAATTTATTCACTTCTTTTTATTTTAAATGCCAATTGCCTAGGCTATCTCTTATTCCATAGAAATCAATAATACAATTTTGTTATGTTAATCTGTGCTCTACCGTAAACCGGACAGCAAGAGTTGGGCAGGGTGATTACCCTGTATTTTGCACGTGTATCTGTGTTAAATATGCACTACTTTAGTAAAATTTTGTATGGCACAACCATATTTTCCACCTTTGATATCAAAATTTTTGCTAATTTATTCCCATACAAGGAAGTGACATTTCATTCATGTTAATCTTTGCACGACTGTAAAACCTGACACCAAACTTGGCAGATATTACGCTTCTAATATATTTTGTATTGCAGTCGGGTTGTCTCCCTTTCGACTTGTACGAAGATCAGCGCTATCAGCTTTGCAGTTGGTGTCGTGGTGGGCTTCACGCTGAAGAGAAGGCTACGCCGGTGGGCTGCTAGGCTGCTGAAGAGAATTAAGGACGATGATTAGTGCAATCTTTTCGTATCATGGAGTTTTGTTCAGAACCATGGTTACCCTGTAGACCTGTCTATCCTGCTCAAGTTGAAACCCCTACCGCAACTTCCATAAATTGCAATCAACACAAATTTATGGTTTGTGAACAGTATTATGCAACGTTTTAGAGGATCTATTGGTAACCGGATCGGAATAGACGGTGATGTGCTGCGTAACTTCTTCTTAATCCTGATGATGTCTTGCTTTACCTCTCTCTCTTGTTTCTTTCTCTTTTTTTAGCACGTCACGAGTGCTATACTCTTAAAATGACCTGATGCAAAGTAGCTTTGGGAGATGATTCCATGCTCTCCCAAATTGTGAATTGCATGAATATTAAAACACCAATTAAAGGTGATTGAGACTTACTATTCTTTGGTTGGTACTTTAAGATTTTTATATATCTATTAGAGTGGATAGCATGAAAGCACTGCCCAAGTAATTTCCTTGTTTTTTTTTACAATTGGTACAATAACAAAGTCCATTACTTACCCTATATGTCATCCATATCATCTAGAGTAAGTAATAAATTCAGTTTGTATAATAATTATCTCTAAATGTTGTCTATAGAGACATTTTTGGCTATAACATTAAGGGCATGTTTGGATCCATTAGCACTAACAATTAGTCGCTAAAATTAGCTAAAGTGGATCCAAACATGCCACTAATAGTGTTGCTAATTATTAGCTAACATCCACTAATGGAAATTTCATTATGGTAGACCCTCGCTAATTGGTGCTAATAGATGATGAAAAGTCATTTTACCCTTGGCGACGTGCATGTTCCACTCACAACTAAAAAACAACTATTAATGTAAGGGTATAATGGGTATTTTCACTTACAACTAAATTTTAGCCACCTATTAGCTAGTACCTCCAAACACCCTCAACTAATAATTAGCTAGCTAATAGTTAGCTAGCAATTAGCTATTAGCTAGCTAACAATTAGTGCTAATGGATCCAAACATGCTCTAAAGCTTGTATAATAACTATTTCTTCTCCATGTCATTTAGAGTAAGTATATTTACTCCAATACGGGCTTTTGACAAGCTATAGCATGTTGTTTATCGTGCGATACTAACTGCTAAATAAGAGCTGATTCTTTCCTTTCTTCTCTTTTTTTACTCTTTCACGTAGAACTATATATGCTAATATTAAGCTAAGTAGATTGTATTGTACTACGTTACGGTGTTGAGGTGAATGAGGTCATGGGACGACTACCCAGCATCTGTTGTGTGGCTGTGTGAACTGCAGGAATAGCCTGAACTGCAGCATGTACTCTTTTTTTTTTTATTTTACAAAAGGAAACAAGGTCCCAATGAAGTAATAGCACTTTGTGCTGTTACTTAAAATAAATTATATACTTTTTTTGTGGCAAGGATGCAGCATATATATCTGCAGCCTAAATAAATAAATAACGTGGGACTAATGACTTTTTTTAGGGAAAAGAGAGATGTCATTGGTTACTTAAGGGTAACATTACAATCTTCGAACACAAGATACGAGAGGAAAAATCTGCTAACCAAACAGACAAGTATTAGACTTTTTTTGACGTATTGAGCTCAGACTTTTTTGACATATCGAGTTAACTAATGAGCTATCCTGCCTATCTCGACCTTTGTTAGTTTGATTTTGACTTAATGGACTATGGAGCAGGGTATAAAATTTTGGCGAATTTTCGGCGAAATCTCGGTGTCGACGATTCGGGAACCGGTCCCCCGCCGAGCTTACTTGTTGAATGAGGGATCAACCTAGGGCCCCTTTTTCGCGGGGGGTATAGCGTCCGAGGTCCTGCCGAGCTACGGATCGAGATGGTCGGGACAATCACAGCGAACGAGGGGAGGCTTTTTTGATCTGGTTTAGGCCTCTCGCAGGGGAGATAATAACCCTACGTCCAGTGGTGGCACTAACTTCTTAAGGATGTATTACAATATGCTTGCTCGGGGTGCCCTGTGAGGTTCTAAGGACTACCCTCCAGGCTACCGGTAACAAGCTCTATGTGTGAGTAGTATGGCAAAGTGAAGTTGAACTGAACCGAACCGACCTGAACCCTTCGTGCGAGAAGATATTTATAGGGGGTTACAGGTGACACAACATTTATTACAGAGGGGCACGCCACTGTTCCGGACGTGGGAGGAGCTGTTGCCTTGTTTCCGCCAGTCTGTGCAATGTGACGTGGATGGCGATGAGCGCAGATCGTGGCGCAGATCGCAGCATCGATCCCGAGCCGCCGCGTAATTAATGCCACGTCGTCTTCGTGGATCGCGCCTGGCTTTTGGCGGCCCTAGGCCTCTTGATGAGGCTGGTCGTTCGTCGCGGACCCCGAGAGCATGCTCAGGGGCGAGCTTGACGGAGGGCGTGGTCGGCCTGGAGGTCGGGTGACCCGAAGATCTTTCTTGGGGACGACGTCCGAGCACGGGCATGCTCGGAGGCCGCCGGGATACAATGGTCGCCTACCGAGAATATCCAATCCCCGACACTCGGATTTCGGGACAGGGCTAATTGAAATTTTTTTAAAAAAAATTGAAATTGCTATAGTAATTTCAGAAATTTCGAGAAAACCGAGCGAAATTTCAGGAATTAAATCCGAATTTTGATGTTTCAGGGCTGGCTTTGAGCATATTTAGTCCAATAACCCTTAAGAAAATTATCTTCTATGAAAATTTGTTGAAAAACTGAATTTTTGAGACATTTTAAATTTTGGGAAGAAGCAGTCTCAGATTTTTATAAAATTGTAGAAGCTTGATAATAATCTAAAAATTTATGGCACTCTCTTTAGTAGTGTAGGATCATACGTAAAATTTTTCAAAATAATTGAACTTCATTTGTTATCTTTAAAAAATCAAAAATAGAATGAACATAATTAGGACAGTAACCTTGTTAGATTTTTATAAATTTTCTCGAGTGTGATCATGATCTAAATTTTTTATGAGAGATTAACAATTGCCTCATTACCATTATATAAAATTTAAAAAAAATCAACTTTGTTTGTTTGGTCAATCAAATCTATGCAAGCACTAAACTTCGTTTGTTATTATATTTCAAATATCAGAAAAAGAAAGAATATAAATGCTACTATTTCTTGTAGGAATTTTATAAATTCACTGGAGTGTGATCATAATTCAAAATTTTAATTATATGTTTAGAATTTTCTTGTCACCCATCTGTTAAATTTTCATAAATTTTAAATCTTATTTTATTGCTAAAGCAAATCTATGTATTGATTATGAGGCTTTTATCAGGACGTAGCACTGTCTGCATTTTTGGAACTTCTTCAAGTATGATAATCATGTGAAACTTTTATAAAAACATTAGTGATACATCAGGACCTTTCACAAAAATTTCCAAAATTTTTCAACATGGTTTGAACTATTTTTCATTATGTTCAAATTTGCCGATAAGGCTTTTATCAGGACAGTAGTACTATCTGAATTTTTACAAATTTTTTAGTATTGATCACCATTCAAAAATTTTATGGAAACATTAATGATTCATTAGAATCATGCACAAAAGATTTCAAAATTTTCTAACATCATTTGTACCATTTTTCATCCGGTTCAAACTTGTCGGTCAACGTTTTATCTAGATTGTATCAATGTTTGAATTTTTAAAAATTCCACAGACCTGATAATCACCTGAAAATTTTATGAGAACATATCTGATTTCTCAGGAACCTTTAAAAAATTTCAAAATGTTTTGCCATCGTTTGAACCATTTTTTGATCAATTCAATTTTATTGAAATTTCAGAAATTTCAGCCGAAATTTTGGTTTAAAAAAACCAAATTTCAATTTTTTTAACATTGTAAACAGAATTCATTCAAAATAATGAAATTTTAGATTTCAACCGACAATGAAATTTCACCTTAAACGAAATTCGAATCGTACTTCTTTGCATCCCGTGGGAGTCGTGGGACCAATGATTTGACCGAATGGTGGGACACCGGATTGTAACATCCCAAAATTTGCTTTAACTATATTTACGTCATTTTCGAATTATTTAGGAATGTCTGGAATTTATTTGGAATTTTCGGATTTAATAAGAATTTAAGTTTTATCGAATTAATCATATAAAATAAAGATCAAGCATGTCGCGTGCACATAAATTCCAAATTTAGTTTAAAATAATAACATTCAAAAAATAAGAATGTTCCTTTTAAATGTTTTCAAAAACTTGATTATAAATTAAGTTTGTCGATTATATTAAAAACCGTACAAGTGTCTGATCCACTAAAAGAATTTTTGCAGAAAATCTATATATCGAAAAATCACGAAACCAACTTCGCTAGATTCCAAATATTCCCCAGTATTTTAGAAGATTTTTTTCTAAAATTTTTAGAGCCCTTTTGCTAATTTATCTTAAACGTGTAATGTTCCAATACTATTCAAAATACGGAATTTGATCAAGCGGATACATACATATTGGACGGAAGGAATTTTTTAGAACTGATCGTTGCCGTTTCTGTACGCGTGAATGCATGTGGTCACTGATTTTTACTTCCATGCATGTAGTAATGTGAATGAAGATGTTTCCTTTTAAATGAGAACGTTTCCATGCATCAATTAGTAACGGCAACGTTTCCATGCATGAATTAGTAACGACAGTGCTTGCTATTGCGTCGCGTCATTAAGGGAAGGATGAGTGTCACCGTTTATGCGCAGAACCAGCCATCGGAGTTCGTCGGGAGGGAGGACTGCCTGTGCCTCCTCGTGGTCGTCGATGACGGTAAGCGCCCTGCGCCAAATTTCAAGAAGCGCGGCCTTCACCTACCGCCCTGGCGCAAGCCCGAGTACATGCGCGCCAAGTGACTTCTCCCCTACAAGCGCGAGGTTCCTCCGCCGCCGCCGGACACTTCCGTCGATGAGCTCGCCGAAGACGGCTTTATCTCTCTTTTCCTTTGCGCGCGCTTTATCTCTAGCTATGATCGGTTGATCTTGTCATGTATTGAGCATGTATACGTATATATATAAGTTGGGCAGACGCTTGTATATATATACATGTTGATAGTTTGTATATATATATATATATATTTGGACGTTGCATGCATATGTAGTACGTACGCATGTATACACATATATTAGACTGTATGCTGGCCGTCGCGCTGTTGCTCCTTCTAGCTGCCTTGCCTCCAACCGACATGCGCGCCGCTGCCGCTCCGCCGATCGATCATTGTCGACCACGTCTTGGCGCTTGCCGACGCCTTGCCGCCGCCATCACCGCCTGATCGACACCGACCTCCATGACAGCTGCGCTCTCCGGCTAGCCGTTTTTATCCTGGCCTTTCTTGCGTGTAACCAGAGCTAAGCAAACCAAAGAAAATCGTAAGAAGAATATGCATATACATGATGAACAGTACCATGTAGTATATAGCTAGTTAAATTTTGTACGTGAATTTGTAACCAAATTGCGGATTTTATCTTTTTCGCTACAAATTCGTTATAAGTCCAAATTGTATGCAACAAGTTTTGTAAATTAGTAAAAATTAATACCTTCCCATAGTAATTTTTATGAAATTTTATAAATGAATTTATACCATTAAAATATTCGAGGAAAGTCCAAACTTATGAATTTTGTAGCTCTTAAACTATACATTCAAAAATGTTGAAATAAATTTTATAAATCTTAGAAAATGCTAAACTAATTATCTGGAAGTTCTCATGAAGTTACAGATTAGTTTTATTTGTCGTATTTTTTCCAAATGTGTGTTTGTACGTTGTTTTGTGTGTTTATTTAGTTCTTTATCTGTTACGCGTAGACGTTGAGTTGTGTGAGGACGCGGATTTCGAGGATCAAGCTCCAAACCAAGACTCGCTGTTTTACGAAGGCAAGTTATGCTTTGATCATCTTGCTCCTATTTTTTTAAAATGTTATGTTGATTTAAATTATGCATGCTAATTTAATTATAATGCTTTCAAGTAATTTGGGATTAGATATTTACCACTTGATATTGTCACCTTGTCCATAATATTTGTATGTCACTAAATCATTTGTCACCCTAGGTTGGATTTTACATACTGGTCTATACTAGTCACCAGATGGGGTAATTAGAACGTGTTAGTTTGCTTAGCCATGCTACCCGAACTATTGACACAATATTGGGAATAAAGTCGAATATTGACTATTGAATTATAGAACATGATTTGAAAAGAATGTGACATGTGTTATTGAAAAGATGATGGCACGTGGTGCATGATAACCAACCGGGTGGGAAAATAGTTTAGACTGGGGCAAGTGGCAAGATGTTCAGTGGTGGGCCAGATATGGCATTTGGGCGGTCGCATTTGGATTTGGTTTTTGTTGACATGTTGACATGATGAGTTTTTGGGAAGTCTTGCCTCGGTCAATTAAGGACTTAACCTTGCGAGCCTTTGACCTAAGTCATTCATACAACCACAAGTTCCGGAATGGGACGGACCTAGCTGAGTAAATTGTGAAATCTATTCTTTGGTACTGTCGTGGTGGAGTGACTCCCGGGTGTACGGGTAGTAAAACTCACAGGCGCAAGAGGGGGCCCTGTTGTGGAGGTGTATCCCTTCATTGTTGAATTCTTAGCGGGCAGTACTGGGTTTAGACGGATCTTTGGAAAGGCTTTGTTACGGTTACTCGCCTTTGCGGTGTTTGACTGTATCTTGTGGGTAAAGTGTATAACCTCTGCAGAGTGTACAAACTATTCGAATAGCCGTGTCCACGGTATTGGATATTGCTCGGGGATTACAGTCAAGGGTTAGACTTTATTACAAATGTGGTTGGGTTTAAAGATGAAGTTGATGGAAGTATGGATTAGGATGTGGAAATGCTTTTACTTAACTTCTGGAAAAGTTATTGTTATTTCTACTTGTTTTTACTGCTTTCGAATCTACTTATGTTACTTGTTAAATGCTGTTCATTGCAAATCAACCTTTAAGCCATTCCCTTGGAATAAGCCTGGCATGTAGCATATTAGGTTGTATTCTGTGCATAGCTTGTTGAGTACGGTGTGTACTCACCCCCCTATAATCACAACATCAGAAGATGAAGAACCGCAAGCGTTTGAGGGGGAGAAGAATGACGACCCGACTAACTAGGAAAAGGTTTCGGTCGATTTCTGTGGCAAACTAGGGCTCCACGAAGATTTATTTCCGCTGATGTTATTTGTTTACTCTGAACTCAGCCCCGCGTGGCTTAATATTGTAAGGCTGACCCTAAGGTCTTAATAGTTTAATTTGAGATAAATACATTATTGTTATTATTCCGCTGTGTATGTGTGATGGTATTCATCTCTGTTGTATCTGTGAGCACCAGCGTGATCCTGGACTAGTGTTTCACACTGAGTGTTCGGAATTCAAAATCCAGGCGCGACACGGATCAAAAGAGAAAAGACTGCGCATGAATAACGACGGAAGCTTCCTTTCTGTCCCCACGTGTCACAGTCGCTTCTGCTGGAAATGAGTGTTCTATACTATATATTAAAGGGGATGGAATTGGAGAGTAACAGAGGTGTCACCTCACCCCCACACGTGAAAAGGTCCTTTGAAAAATTAGAAATTACGTATAGGTTCTTTCAGCGATTTTTTAATAAAATAGATTCAAAAAATATCAAAATTATGTTTAGATCCCTCCGTGGTTTACATTGGTCCTCCCGATGGTTTTTAGCGTAATGGATCCGGGAAAAAATACTTTAGGTCCCTCTACAGTTAAAAAAAACACAGGTTCGTCGAAGATTTATAGCAACCCATAGATTCAACAACGGGTCGTGACCGCGGGTTTCTAAAAAAAATGCAAATATGTCGAAGGTTTATAGCAGCCCATAGATTCGTCGATGGGTCCTAACGACACCCATTTTTTTAAACAAATACGAAAATCGAAAATACGGCCAAATTTCCTGAATTGCACAAAAAAAGCAACCACAGTTTTATAAAAAAACACGAATTCGTCAAAGATTTATAGTAGCACATAGATTCGCTGACGGGTTCTAACCGCGGGTTCCTAAAAAATATAGTTTTGCCGAATGTATACTATATATTAAAGTGGGTGGGATTGGAGAGCAATTAGAGGTGCCACCTCACCCCCCACGCGGTAAGGCCCTCCGGAAAATTTAAAATTGCGTTTAGGTCCTTTCGGTGGCTTTTTAATAAAATAGACCCGAAAAATATCAAAATTACGTTTAAGTCCCTATGCGGTTTACATTTAGGTTCTCATGGTGTTTTTAGCATAACGAACCTCGGAAAAAAAATACTTTAGGTCTCTCCACAGTTAAAAAAAACATAGATTCATCCAAGGTTTATACCAACTCATGGATTCACCAACGAGCCGTAACCGCGGTTTTCTAAAAAAAAACAGATTCGTCGAAGGTTTCTAAAAGCCCATAGATTCGCTAACGGGTCCTAACGACACCTATTTTTTTAAAACAAATATGAAAACCGAAAATACGACCAAATTTCCCAAATTGCACAAAAAACAGCCACTGTTTTCTAAAAAATACATAGATTCATTGAAGATTTATAGTAGCCCATAGATTCGCCTACGGGTCCTAACCATGGGTTCCTAAAAAAAATACAGATTCGTCGAATGTATACTATATATTAAAGTAGGTGGGACTGGAGAGCAATGGGAGGTGCCACCTCACCCCCCACGCGGAAAGGCCCTTCGAAAAATTAGAAATTGCGTTTAGGTCCTTTCGGTGGTTTTTTAATAAAAGACCTGAAAAATATCAAAATTACGTTTAGGTCCCCCCACAGTTTACATTTAGGTCCTCCCGGTAGTTTTTACAGTAATGGACCTCGGAAAAAAATACTTTAGGTCCCTCTACAGTTAAAAAAACACAAATTCGTTAAAAGTTTATAGCAACCTATGGATTCGCCAATGGATCATAACCGCATTTTTCTAAAAAAAATGTAAATTCGTCGAAGGTTTACAACAGCCCATAGATTCACCGATGGGTCCTAACGACACCCTTTTTTAAAACAAATACAAAAACCGAAAATACGACCAAATTTTCTGAATTGCACAAAAAAATAGCCACGGTTTTCTAAAAAAACGGATTCGTTGAAGATTTATAGTAGCCTATAGATTCACCGACGGGTTCTAACCGCGGGTTCCTAAAAAAAATACAGATTCGCCGAAGGTTTATAACAGCTCATGGATTCACCGACGGGTCCTACTAACCTGAAGGATCAAGTTGGCCTAGAGGGGAGTGAATAGGCAACTTTTCAAATTATAAGGATAACTACAGCACAACTAACAAGCTCAGAAACTAAGTTACTAGAAACAAAACACGAGAGTGGAATGCACAGAACAACTAAATAGTAGCGACAAATAACACGAATGCAAGAATTTAAATAAGAGACGCAAGATTTTATCCCGTGGTTCAGAGCCTGTCTTCTACTCCACGTTGGAGCACTTCTCCTTAAAGTATAGCTCCCCCAAAGCTAGTCGCAGTAGCTTTGGATGTCCATTAGGGCAACTCTTTACCATTCCGATGAGGTGAGTTCCAAACCTCTCACAGACAAGGTGGCCTTCCACAAACACCTTTGGACAGGTCTCACCTTCACTGCCTCCAAGCCGTCTAGGATCACTAAGACCCAAGAGTAATAGACTACACACAAGCCCTGTCTCTTGGATCACTCAGCACAGCACTTGCTAGACTAAACTTGGAGCAAGAACACTTAAAAAGAGTTAAGAATTTTGGTTAACAGGTGAAGCTCAGTCTCCTTGGTGGAATGAATGCTCTAAGGATGCAGAATGTCAAGGAGATCAAAAGTTCATCTGGTAGATAGCTCAGGGAATGCTTATATAGGTATTTTGGATGAATATAGCTGTTACACCTACCACAGTAGCCGTTTGGATGTGTCAAAATGTCAAAATTCAGCTTAACACATTTGCATCAGACTTAGTAGCGATACTGATCCTTATACTCCAGACCATTTAAGAGAATTTGCGCCGGATTGAAAAATTTAGTCCGTCGTACATAGGATGCTTGAAGGTTTTGGCCTGGCGAAAAGATAAGAATTTGATGTGTGCGCCGGACCGAAAATTTTGGTCCGCCGTAGAAGGATTTCAAGGATAGTATGCCAATGGATTTTTTGACTAAGATATAAAACTTTAACCGAGAGAAATGCTTTTGCGCCAGATTGAAATTTGAGTTAGCCAAATTTGGTCCGGCGTAAATAATGTGCGCTCGGTTTACTTCCAATCAAAGCAAACTTTCACCACGAACTTAAGAGAATGAAAGGTCCGGCGTAAAAGGCTAGCATTGGACTAGAATAATTGCGAAGGAAATTCGGTCCGTCGTGAATGGTAAGGACTTAGTATGAAATTTGATCAGGAAAACTTGGACTAAAAAGTTATTTGGTACTAGGGAAGTCTAACCGAGAGGAATAAAACTGCGCCGGACTGAATTTTGTGAAAGCGGAATTTGGTTCGGCGTGAATGGAAAGAGCTCAGTTAGAGTCTTTTGTTAAGAGAATTTTTTGCGCCGGACTAACAAAGACTTTGGTCCGGCAAAGATGGGTTTTGGCTAAGGTTGCGCCGGACTAAAAAGAGAAGCACAGGAATGTAGTTCGGAGAAATGCTTAGACTTGGTATAGGGAGGTGGATTTGATTCAAGAAATAGAATGATTCAAGAATTTCAACTCCAAGCAATCTAATTTGTCTTAGCCTTGCGAACCAATTGACTAACTTGTGCACAGTCCCCCTTTGTAGTACGGTGAAACTAAAATAACCTTAGCTACTTGGTTTGAATCATCTCCCAAGCCAAATACTAGTAACCAAGCATCGTTATTTCAGCATACTTCTTTAACGCTTCAACCAATATTCTTCATAGCTTAATGATTATTGACTTAATCATCAACACCAAAACCATATAGTTAATTATGATAAAAGAATTGAGGGGGCCTAGATGCTATCACAACCCATATATACTATATATTAAAGTGGGTGGTATTTGAGGCAATGGGAGGTGCCACCTCACCCCCCCACGCGGAAAGGCCCTCCAGAAAATTAGAAATTGCGTTTAGATCCTTTCGGTGGTTTTTTTAATAAAATAGGCCCGAAAAATATCAAAATTATGTTTAGGTCCCTCTGCGGTTTACATTTAGGTCCTCCCGGTGGTTTTTAGCATAACAGACCCCAGAAAAAAATACTTTAGGTCCCTCTACAGTTAAAAAAACACAGGTTCGTCGAAGATTTATAGCAACCCATGGATTCGCCAACGGGTCGTAACCGTTGTTTTATAAAAAAATGCAAATTTGTCGAAGGTTTATAGCAGCCCATAGATTCACCGACGGGTCCTAACGACACCCATTTTTTAAAACAAATACGAAAACCGAAAATACGATCAAATTTCCCAAATTGCACAAAAAAAGTAGCTACGGTTTTAAAGAAAAAACACGGATTCATCGAAGATTTATAGTAGCCTATAGATTCGCCGACGGGTCCTAACCGCGAGTTCCTAAAAAAATACAGATTCGCCGAAAGTTTATAACAGCTCATGGATTCACCGACGGGTCCTACCAACCCATGTATACTATATATTAAAGTGGGTAGGATTGGAGGCAATGGGAGGTGTCGGCGTATTTTGCCGGCAGGATTTCTCCTAGGACGGAGAATAAGGCTCGTTAGAGGGCGTTTTTACGGTCGGACACCCTAATGGCTCTCGCGCGAGGGATCCGGGGGTCAACAGATCAAAGAACACATCAATGTACCCAGGTTCGGGCCCCCAGTGTGGGTAACAGCCCTACGTCCTGTTAGATCTTTATTGATGTATATTGAGCCGGTTACAATGCTTTTCCTGCAGGTTTTTTGCTTGTTTTTTGCTCTCTCTCTTTTCCTTTCTTTCTCTCTCAGTTCGTTGTTGCTCCCAGTTTGTTCTTTTGTTTTCCCCCTTTCTTCCATGCACCAGAGCTCCCTATATAGACTGGGCTAGCTCGGGTAGGTGAGAAGGTGACATCATATTGATCTACGATTTATTTATTACACCAATCACTGTAGTCCTGTCCCCCAAACCTCATTCTCTGTGTCGCTGTATGGCTTCGACCAGTCCGTCCGAGATATGACTTTCCTGCGACGGGTTAGGTGTGAGGCGTCAGAGGGATAGACCGTTGTCGTGTCGACAGTAGAACTCTTCGTAATCAATGGCTCTGACACAATGTGTCAGGGGAAGGAGACTTCGAGGCAAAGCCTCCTTCTCATCCTTTGTTGGTCGCTCGCGTGGCCCGGGGAGTGGAGCCTGATCGCCCGCCTGCTCGCCAGGCCGCCACGTGCGCCGGTCGCCCGACGAGTTGGGTCTGATCGTCCGCCAGGCCACCACGTGGTCTTACTTGTCTGCGGCAAAGATGGTATCCTTGCGTAAAGTACGCTGACAGGAGGTGCCACCTCACCCCCCACGCGAAAGGCCCTCTAGAAAATTGAAAATTGCGTTTAGGTCCATTCGGTGGTTTTTTTAATAAAATAGGTCCAAAAAAATATCAAAATTACGTTTAGTTCCCTCTGTGGTTTACATTTAGGTCCTCTCGATGGTTTTTAACATAACAGACCCCGAAAAAAATACTTTAAATCTCTCTACAGTTAAAAAAACATATATTCGTCGAAAGTTTATAGCAACCCATGGATTCGCCAACGGGTTATAACCGTGGTTTTCTAAGAAAAAAAAGCAGATTCGTCGAAGATTTATAGCAGCCTATAGATTCGCTGATGGGTCCTAACGACACCCATTTTTTAAAACAAATACAAAAACTGAAAATACAACCAAATTTCCTGAATTGCACAAAAAAAAGTAGCTACGGTTTTCTAAAAAAAAACACGGATTCGTCGAAGATTTATTGTAGCCTATAGATTCGCCAACGGATCCTAACAGCGGGTTCCTAAAACAATACAGATTTGCCAACGGTTTATAACAGCTCATGAATTCACCGACAGGTCCTACCGATCCATTTTTTTAAAACAAATGTGAAAACCGAAAATACGGCCAAATTTTTTAAAAAATTTATATTACATCGTTGTGCTTAACGTGGCGTAGCGTATTATTCTGGCTAGTTTATCCTATCCATCTATCTGTGCCATCAACACCGAGCGTGATGACGTGGTCGCCACTACGTGTGCAAGCTAATCGGCTAATTCGTCAGCTCAAATGTCTACAGCTAGCGCTTAATCAAGGCCAAACTATCTAAGATAACAGCTCAATATGATATGTCATGACTCCATTTCAGAGGACTATTTTTGCAAACGACCGACGTAACCAAGGCTACGTTCTCTGGGACGTCATGCGTGATGACCTGTACGTACTAGTATATGTATATATATATATACATACTACCTTTCCTAAAGATTGAAAACTTCTGACGTTGTCACGCGTTTGAGACGGCTAGGCTCAATTTTTTTTACGTTTTAGTCCTTCAAAAAAATCTGTAATCACGTATCGGTCCTTTTCACGTCTTTTTACGAAGAGAATCTTAAAAAAAACGCAGATCTTTCGTGAGAGGATCCTAAATAGATAAAAAAAACGTTGTGGCGTTTGGATTATTTCGGCTATTTTTTCCGAGAAGGGCCTTTTCGATTTAGCACGATCGCGGATCTGATTCTGAAAATCGTAGATCTTTCGTGAGAGAACCCTAAATAGATACCACGAAAAAAAATATGGTGGTGTTTCGATCATTCCGGCTATTTTTTACGAAAATGACATTTCCGATTTAACACGATCGCAGATCCTTCATGAGAGAATCCTAGATAGATGCGAAAAAAACGTGATTTCGTCAGTTTTTTTCAACCATTTCGCTCATTTTTTCAACGATTTAAAAAAACACCACCGAAAAAAATTCTACGAAAAAACGACGCATGCGGCGTGTTACGCCGCGCAAAGTTTCCTAGTATTATTACGACGTTAGAGAATGCCCCCAGTCAGCGCGTTCGCGCGGAAGTCCTCCAAAAAATTGTAAATTGCGTTTAGGTATTTTAGACTGATTTGTAATAAAATAGACCCAAAAAAAAATTAAAATTACATTTAGGTCCCTCCGCGGCTTACATTTAGGTCCTCCTCGTGGTTTTATCGGAACGGACCCCGAAAAAAATAGGATTGCTTTAGGTCCCTCTACGGTTTACGTTTAACTCCTCTCAACGGTTTTTAGAGAAGGAGACTCGAAAACAAAGATACATCTCAGAAAAAAAACATAGATTCGTCAAAGATTTATAGCAGCTCACAGATTCGTCGACGGGTCCTAACTACTCATTTTTTAAAAAAATACGAAAACAAAAAATACGACCAAATTTCCCAAAATACATTTAAAAAAACAGCCGCGTTTTCTAAAAAAACACAAATTCATTGAAGACTTATAGCAACCTATAGATTCGTCGGTGGATCCTAACCACGGTTTTCTAAAAAAAACGCAGATTCATCGGAGATTTATAGTAGCCCGTATATTTTTTTAAAAAATACGAAAATCGAAAATACGACCAAATTTCCCAAAATATGTTAAAAAACCACGTTTTCTAAAAAAAACACAAATTCGTCGAAAGTTTATAGCAACCTATAGATTCGTCGGCGGATCCTAACCGTGGTTTTATAAAAAAAAGCACAAATTCATCAGAGGTTTATAGCAGCCCATAGATTCATCGGGGGTCCTAGGGACTTATTTTTAAAAAAATACGAAAATCGAAAATATGACCAGATTTCCTGAATTTTGCACGTTGCGTCGTCGTGCGCGACGTAGCGTAGCGTGTTATTCTTGCTAGTATTATTATAGCGCTAGAGATTGCCGAGCCGTGAGCACTGCCACGTCAGCTGATTCGCAGGGAGGCCCTCTGAAAAATTAGAAATTGTGTTTAGGTCCTGTCGACAATTTTTTTAATAAAATAGACTTGAAAATTTTCAAAATTACGTTTAGATCACTTCGCGGTTTACATTTAGATCCTCCTAGTGGTTTTTAATGGAACAGAACTCACAAAAAAATAGATTACTCTAAGTCCCTCTACGATTTATGTTTGGCTCCTGTCAACGGTTTTTAGAGAAGCGGACTCAAAAATATAGGTACATCTCGACAAAAAAACATAGATTCGTCGAAGGTTTATAGCAGCCCATGGATTTGCTGGCGGGTCCTAACGACTTTTTTAAAAAATGTAAAAAAAACTGCCACAGTTGACTCGAAAATATAGATACGTCTCGACAAAAAAAGCACAAATTCGTCGAAGGTTTATAGCAGCCCACGGATTCGCCGACGAGTCCTAGCGACTTTTTTTAAAACCTAAAAAGCTGTTGCGGTTTTCTAAAAAAACACAGATTCGTCGAAAGTTTATAACATCCCATAGATTCGCCGACGGATCCTAATCACAGTTTTCTAGAAAAAATACAGATTCGTCGGAGATTTTTAGTAGCCTATAAATTCGCTGGTGGGTCCTAACGGCCCATTTTTTTAACGAAAAGAAAACTGAAAATACGACCAAATTTCCTAAATTTTACACATTGCATCATCGCGCGCGACGCAGCGTAGCGCGTTATTCTCGCTAGTACTCTATATAAAATGCGCAAGAATCCCCAGCTCATGAGGTGTGTCACGTGTCAGCGCTCAGGGAGAGGTTCTTCAAAAAAATTGAAAATTGCGTTTAGGTCCTTTTGACGGTTTTTTAGTAAAATAGCCCCGAAAAATGTTAAAATTATGATTAGGTCCCTCGGTGCAGTTTTCTAAAAAAACACAAATTCATCGAAGGTTTATAGCCAAATTGAAAATCATGTTTAGGTCCTTTCATCGATTTTTTTGTAGAGTAGACCCAAAAAAAATTGAAAATATGTCTAGGTTCCTCCATGCGGTTTTCTAAAAAAACGCGGATTCGTCGAAAGTTTATGGCAGCCCATAGATTCATCGGTAGGGGTCCTTCCATCGGTTATTTTGCAAAAAAAAACGTCGGTTCTTTCGACCTGGAAGATTTAAAAAATTTTGGAATCATAAATAGATCCTTCCGCCGGTTATTTTGAAAAAACAGATCCGTGGTTCGACAAATTCGATTTGCAAAAAACTCATGCCAGATTTTTTCTCATGGCCAAGATGGCGGCTCAACCTAGTATACTTTATGCAGAGAAGATTTGTAGACCTCTCAAGCCACAAGTAGGGATGAAAATGGGTCGGATATCTCCCGCCAGATCCGGGACCGGATTTTACTATTCGGTCGGATTCGGGACCGGATCTGGATACTTGATCTGGATTTGGGATCGGATTCGGAGCATCCAATATCCGATAAATTCGGGACGGAATCCAGATATTCAGATTTTTTCTATTCGAATATCCGGATTTTTCCTATTCAGATATCGTATCGGATATTCGGATCGGATGTTAGCAAGGCTCAGCCCATTTTCACTATATTTTTTCCATGTCAGCCCACTTATATTAACAATTAGTTGGTTCTATTGATTCTAAAGTAGCATATTCTTTCTACGACGTTTGTTGAGTTTGATTGATATATAATTTGTTACTATAGTCATGTACTCATATGATTTTAATTCAATATATGTTACTCTATATATGAGTGCATTATCCGTATATCTTTATCTGTTTCCGACTCGAATCCGTCACATACCGTCCCATATCTGTATCCCGAATAATCCGTATCCGGCTAGCTTGTATCCGGTTCCGAATCCGGAAAAAAAATATGAGTTAGGATACGGGAAGAGTAATATCCGCCCGTATACAACCCATTTTCACCCCTAGCCATAAGGTACGTTTTTTGTGTGAAACCCCCCCCCCCCCCAAAAAAATTCGACATCACGAACAGGTCCTTTCATCGGTTATTTTGCAAAAAGGACCCTATACTTCTACAAATTCAACTCGGGTACCGGTTCTCTAAACCTGAAAGATTTAAAATTACGTTTAGGTCCAGTTATTTCTTTAGGATCGAAATATTTTAAATTACATTTAAGTCTTTCTACCATTTTTTGCAACAAAAAACTCTGGAGTGAGATTTGCGCGGCGCGACATAGCACGCTATTCTATCTAGTCTTTGTTAATTGTAGTAGGATAGATGCGTCTATCATCAGAGTGATCATGTTCCTGCCCACGATTAGAGTAAAAATATGTAACCTATGGTATTCTCATTCGGGGATAAGACTGAAGTGGAAACGATAAATCAAGGCATAACAATTTTTAGGATGAATCCAAAGAACATTACAATAAGAAAGGTGATGAAAGTGCTATAAATATTAATATTTTAAGACCATCCTCATTAGACAAGCAGCACAAGATGTTGTCTTGATGTATCTAGGATGTTTTGATATTAAATTATAAAATCTATAACTGGTTGTATCTTGTAAATGTTGTTGCGTAAATATCTAAAGAGAAGAAATTTTTTTAAAAAATAGATATTAATCATGGAAATTCTACCAAGAGAGATTGAAAAACTTTTAGTTCCAACAAGCAAACTCGACACTATTCAGTAATTGGATTAATTCAAGATGACCAAATAATAAGGATAATTTCAGCAATCATTATATTAACAAGATATGATACCACAAATATCAACAAGCATATCTTCAAAAACAATATTAATTATTTGATAGATGAAGACAAGGCCATCTTAGTGCTTTTTCATGTCTGCCATCATTTATGCCACAACTTCTGCAATAGAGGCTTTTCGGTTCTCTCTGAAGTTTCACAACTCTAACACAATTAATGTCTATTTGTTTGACACCAATAATTGGTTGACTTCTAGTAATATCTCTTAATTTCTACAAAAATGATCATATTATGGTGAAAAGAATATCTTTGTATATTATCAATAACCATGTTCCAACTCTGCATTCCCCCTGCGCTCCTTGATGATGAGGTGCCTTATTAAGAGAATCAGTATCTTGCAATTTGTCATCTATATCTTTTAACTTTTGTTTCATCTCATAAATATTTCTATTAACTCCGACTTTTCCTTCAGTTGTTCTATCTCTACCTCAAGTTTTTGTTTAGCATCCAACAGTTTTTTCATGTCGTTTATCTTGTTTGTAGACTATTTTATATGTGTGTGCAATTTACAGTTACTGGGACATATAATGTATATATAATGAATCATGATAGAAGTTAAACATCTAGATGTTTTTCAAATATAAAGTGCACAATTCAAATCTTGCAAAAACAACTAACCATTCATGTATTCACATTTACTAACTATTCGTAGCAAACTAATCTTTCATATATCTAACAATCATCATAGCAAACTAACCATTCAAGTATTCACATTTACTAACCATTCATGTATCCAGCATTCATAATTATAGCAAACTAACCATTAATGTATTCATAGCAAACCAACCATTCATGTATCCAGCAATTATAATCATAACAAACTAACCATTCATTTATTCATAGCAAACCAACCATTTATGTATCAAGCACTCATAATCATAGCAAACTAACTATTCATGTATTCATAGCAAACCACCATTAATGTATCCAGTAATCATAATCATAGCAAACTAACCGTTCATGTATTCATAGCAAACTAATCATTCATATGTCCAGCAATCAAAATCATGGCAAACTAACTATTTATATATTTACATTTACTAAAAGAAATACCGGCGGCGTAGAGGAGGATACCGACGCGGGGAGGAGGCCGATGGCGCAGAGGAGGATACCGGTGTGGGTGAGGAGACCGGCCGGGGGAGGAGACCGACATGAGGGAGGAGACCGGCACTAGGAGGAGGCTCTAGGGTTTGGGGAAGGCGAAACGTGTTGGGTATCCTACACGAGGAAACTATCGGTATATAAATGAGGATGTATGTTATCTCAAATGGGTCTAATAGAACTGTCTACGATAGCAACAAGTGTCATCGCTAATGGTTTTATACTAAAACAGTTTGTGATATCTCTGTTGCTTATATCCGGAGTGTATTATCCAACATCTCCTTTAATTGTGTAATTGTGCATCATATTTTTGGAATTGCTAGTCACTAAAAGGCTCATGAAAATGACAGAGTTATGAGAGGCTATCACTGTTGTCAAAACTAAATATCTGAAATATTCAAAAGATATCCGATATGTATATGCATTTATTTTAGACCCCAGAGTAAAATTGGAGTATTCACTAATGTTTGTTCTCCAACTTATGAGTGAGTTTATAGGGATATATTATTCTAACTCTTTTTTTAGATGTTCGTACTAAATTGTTCGATGTTTATCAAAAGTATGAACTAAAGTTTCAATGAGTTCCCCTGCAACGAACTCCACTAACATCCACCACATGTAAGAAGCAAAATGTGTGGGGAAAAATATAGGGTGCAGGTTCTTCCTCCAGGGTTCAGGTTCTACAACGTTAATTTCTGAAGCGGGACAGAGCGCCCACCATAGCAGTGGGGAATTATCCACCTATATGGATAGTAATATTGTAGATTACAAGGAAGAGCACTTCAATATTTTGCAATGTGGCATGATCATAAATAACATATATCTAGTGCTATCTATATTAGCACGGGATGTGCTAATTGTTCCTATCTCAATGATTTCTTTTGAGTCTGCTTTCAATTTTCTAGAAGAATATTGGAGGAGAGAAGAGCAAGTCTAACAAATGAGATGGTGAAAATACTTTTACCTGTGAAAGGCTGGGAACAAGCTGATGCATGAGATCAACACTTTGTAGAAATACGGAGTTGGTGGATGCATTCGACAATCTTTAACTAGATAACAACGCCTAAAACATTGATGTGTGCAGAGCTATAGGCTATACTCTTTTTTCTTTGCCAAGGTTTTCTCCTGTTTAGTTTTTACTTTGTTCATTATTGCATTTTCAATATATTTTTATATTTTTATGGGTATAGAACTTATTTTTTAAAACTTTAATTTATATTTTTGAATTCACATTTTTCGAGAACTATTGCAATTTTTCGAAAAAATTTGCACCAAGATAGGCTAAACAGGCCTACCTTGGTTTATCGGGCCAAACGTAGGCTACATCGAAATGACAGGCCTGTTGTATGAATTTGATTTTTGTCAAATTTCATAAAGAGAGAGGAGAAGGTCAACTGGGCCAACTCGGCCCATGAGGCCAAGGAGTCGGTTCTGTGGCTCTAAGCATCTTTAGCTGCATCTTGGGATCTCCTATGAACTGCCTCACCGAGTGATTGTGGCTTTGTATCTCCGAACAATCGCCGGTGAGTCTATAGCATTATAGTGACGATATTGCTTTTTAGGACATCGTCTTTGACGAGCCTAGCCTTTGACACTAACATCTAGTCAGTGCACTGTAAGTGATTTCATTTATGCAATGTACGGTTTCATGCAAAGGGGCTAGACATTAATATTGTCTTGGGGACCTTGCAAGTGGGTTTCGATGAGAATTGGGCTAAGACAGACAATTTGTGACAACATATATTCGGTTTTCATAATCAGAGATACTTGTCTGATTGATTAGGTTAATTGCTTACTTGATATTGGTTCAGTCCATACATATATATATTCTTGCTCCTTGCTGTCTTTTCTCATTACTTTGTTATTGTCGGTAATAGTTGAAGCATGACCAGTAGGCATATTTGATTCTGATTCTTATATATGTGCTGCTAAGGTAATCAATTGATTGTGTTTAAATTAATCATCAAGTATTGAAATTTGTTTCAAGTAAATCTAATTAGAAAAGTTGTCACAAATTAGTCTATGATCATGTCCCTAGTGACAAGGAGGTCTCTTAATTAAAGCAGCCTGATATCTAAGAACAAACCTAAAACAACTTGAGTTATTGAGTTGAAAGCCTCTGTTACTGTTTATTGTCATATTCATGCTGGGATACTTGATTATGAGTTGTTTTTATGCTTTGATATTAGATAATATCATGATTCAGTTTCTATGTTTTTGTTATAACATTGTTATCCTTTGATTATTTATTATGCTTGGAATTAAAGTAAATACAAATTTACTAATTCATACCTTTATTAATATTGGCAAGATTGCCGGCGTCGCAGCGTTTTGAGCCGAGCCGGCGGCTCGGCTCGAGCCGGCCGGCCGGCTCGGCTCAAAAAAAAAATTTGCAATTCGGTCCTTTTAGAAATTACGGATAGGCCCTTCGCAATTTTTTGTGAGAGGAAGATTTTTCCCTCCAAAATCGCGTTCGGGTCCCTCGAGCGCCATTTTACGGAAAGAACTCCCGTTAAATTCAAATCGCGAACAAGCCCTTTTCTAATTTTTCGGGATAGCGAACAAGTCCAAAAACGTAACATTCAGGTCCTTGCTCCTTACGTCTAGGTCCTTTCTCCGTTTTTCCCGGGGAAAAAAAGTTTTCGTCGCTTTCCTTTCTCCGTTTTTCTCAGAAAAAATGTTTTCGTCACCAGAGATTTGTGTGCAGCTCTATCTTTAGACTTTTTCTCCATCTCGATCTCTGATATTTTTTAAATCATGTATTATTTCGTCACCAGAAAATGTTTTCGTCGCCGGAAAAAAACGTATTGACATTTGATCTTTCGTGAGAGTACCCCGAAATACATACCGAAAAAAAACGTATTGACGTTTTGATCATTCCGACTGCTTTACACGAAAAAAACCTTTCGATTTAGCGCGAACGCAGATGCACTTTTGTTTTTTCAACTGTTTCGCGCGCTTCCTCGATGATTTTTAAAAAAAACGTCGACGAAAAAAAATAAATTTTTTCTCGCAAAAAAAACAACGCACGCGACGTGTACGCCGCGCAACTATCCTAGTACCATATTATTTCAACGAGCCCATCCCCCGAAACGACCAAGAAGTATGCCCGACAAAAGCCATATAGGAGGAAAAAATTGTCTCCCGTCATATGTGATGACAAGGCTCGGACAGGGGTTCTTCTTTACGTTCTTTCTCCTTAAACATTAAGGATGGCTGTTGAGCTTAACAAGTCACTATCGAGTTTTTTTTTCGAAATTGACATATTTCTATGTAAAATCATTTAATTTATCATTTAAGTGGTTATTTGAAATTCGTGCTAACGAGCCACTATCGAGCCGAGCCTCGTTAACTTTTTTCATTTGAAATAGACTCATTTCAAATTTGAACCTATTAATTACTATAATTAAAGAAATTTTGATTCGAGTCCTATGAGCTTTTTTGCCAGAACTACGTGACAATACTTAGACATTACTTAAGGGGGAAATATCTAGTGCAAATGGCTATTCAGTGCTAAAATGCTAACATCCATCGTGGACCATCCGATCTATCATGTGCGGCTCAGATTGAGAGTGGTGAAAACCCCTCATGGAATGAGGAGAGAAATAGAGGGGGTTTTCGCAAAACCGTTTAAGTGACGAGAGATTCCACCACTCTCAATATAAGCCGTACATGATAGATCAAATGACCTACGATGGATATTAACATTTTAGCCCTGAATAACCATTTACACTAGATATTTCCCCTTACTTTAGTTCTTTTCTTTTTAAGACGATCCCCTCACCGTGCCCCTTACCTTGACACCACGCCCCTTGACATCACACATAGGGCGTTCTTTGCTTTTTAAGACGATCCCCTATTTATTCCCCTCTCCGTGCCCCTTGACATCACACACCCGATTTGCTTCCTCCTCTCCTATATATAGCACGACGCGCTGCGTTGTCCTGCAGCACCAGCTCCACTCTACTCTCTTTTACTGCAAACCTCCGATTGAAGATGGTGCCCACCGTCGGTAGTGCTCCGCAGCAAGCCGAGGCGGACGTCACCGCCGTGTCCAAGCTGCCGGCTGCGCTGCGGGGAGTCGGCCTCGCCACTATCTCCACGGCCATCACCTTGGCCGTCTCCAAGCCGCCGCCGGGGCTCCACAGGAACTTGTACATCCTCGCCATCTCGGGGGCCTTCGATGCTGGGGTGGCCGAGCTCAGCGCCGCCGTCTGGGTGTCCAACGACCCCCGGGGCCGCAGCGCTGCAGGGAGGAAGTTCGTGTACGCCTCCATCGCGCCGCTCGCCGTCGCCGTTGTCCTCTCGGTGGCTTCACTGCTCTGGTAAACCACTAACTCCCCCATGCTCATGTGTCGTCGCCGATCGTGTCGAGCTCAGGCTCAGCAGTCAGCAGTACCAATAAGCGCTTACTCGCGCATGTCTCGTGCTGATATATTGTTTCTTGTCGTACACAGTCATGTGTGGTGTGTAACAGCCGTTTCAAGTCGAGTTTTCCATTGTTGGCCTCTATGCGCCATGAGTCCTGTACTGCTACCTGCAGATTTGTGTTTCATTTTATCAGTATCTATCAGCAATATACGGTGTGGATTGCATATTCATCTTGTGTTCACTGTTCAAGCGGATATCTATATCTACCTCAATTGTCAGTCAATCTGCATGCGTTTTGTCGATATATCTCGATCCATACATATGTTGGATGGCCGTATGGGCTCTGTCGACGCTGTTCGCCGTTCTTGAGGTTGAGGAGTCCCCGACATCGCGCTGCTTCTCGTAAGATGTCGAGGATGTGGCGGCCTAGTCAATGGAAAATTAATCTCGGGTTACTTGCTTCTGGACCTTTTTTTTTTCCAAGTTATCTTTATTTTTCACCTCGTAGCATGTTATCGTGGCGTTATAAAGTTTCTCATGGGCGGGATAGGCGTGATTTGTTTTAGCTTAATTAGACTAGTTCCAGCATCCACTATTAGAAGAAGGTGAGCATGAATATCAGGCCAGGCTTGAATCCTGGTGAACAGGGGCACAACTAGCCTCACCTAGCCATTTGACCTTTTAGCCAGTTCTCGGATGGGAGTGATTGTGTTGCGATTTGCGAATGAAGCAGAGGAGAGGAGAGGAAACGCATGCAGCCAAGTAAAAGGCAAAACAGATCAAAAGCTGGGGAAGGCGTCACGGGAATCAGTTGCCAAAATGTAAAATACAAGGATGACAAGAGTGTATCTATGTGACTAACAGTACGTCGAGCAATCGAGCTGCTACTTGTACTGTTCCCTCCGGTACAAAAAATTCGTCGGTTTGGGATACGTGCAATCGAACCTTTAAAATTTTAGCAATTTATATATTTTTAAATATTCAGATTGGATGCATAAAAATCATATGTATAGATTCGTCTCGAAACGTACTTTCATAATGTTATAATTTTATTAGATTTTTTAAATATATTATAATAGAAATTTGCCGGCGCAAAAACCCTCCTTTGATCTCGCCGGTGTGGTTGATGCCGTTGGTCGCGCTTTGCGGGGTGGAGATCTTCCTCGCCCCTATTTCTATCGGCTTGAGGCATCTCTCCAGATCAAGTTACAAAAGAAATTTCTACTTTGATTTCCTTTTCGATTTTCATCTCTTTCTGGATTGGAGGCCATCCGGTGTTTTTCTCGTGAATCTCCGGTGAGATCATGGCCTCCTTGAGGTACTGACCTGGGCTTGGTATTGGAATTGAGCATACCTCTTCTGCTCCTCTTGCGCGTCGTGCTCTTGTGCTTGCATCTGGTGCGGTTAGGGATGGCAACGGGTATATACCCGGCGGGTATCACCACCCCGTACTCGTACCCGTGTTAATAAAATTCACCGCTATAATACCCATACCGCATGCGGTATAAAATTACCGTGCCGCATGCGGGTAACGGGACCCGACGGGTAACCCGTACCCGCATAATGTGTAGCTAATTCAAGTTTTTTGATTTTTTTAACATGTCAACTTGATGATATGTTTCTCATTAATGGTTGATGATTATGTACTTTTGTATCGTGTTGGAGAAATGAAGAAGTTTGATGGATGCAAGATGAACAAGTTGAACTTAATAACACTCACCTCATCAAGTAAGAAGCGGGTGGATCATACCCACAGGTGAACGGGTACCTCCATACTCGTACCCGTCATACCCGACGAGTGAAGGTTTCTCCCCATTAAGGTACCCATGGGTATGAGTATTGGACTAAATTTATACCCTAATAGAGTAAATACCCATCGGGTATCGGGTTTCGGGTACCCATTACCATCCCTAGGTGCGGTTAGCTCTTTGATTCCTGAGCTTGTGCGCTGTTGGCTAGTGCTTGATCCCAGAAGCTTGCATCTAGAGCTATCTGAGGTGACCTAAAACATTTAAATGAAATACTCTTAATCCAAACATCCCCTTAGATGAATTTGTATATTCCTTTTGCTTGTTGACTATTTCAGGGTCCATGGTCAAGAATAAAAATCCATATCTCTACTACTTCTAATTACGAGTTGGTAATGGTGGTCCGTTCTCTTTCACCCCCTCGGACATACTCACAAAACGGAAAAAATTTAATTCGGTTGGATATGTATACATGCGTGATCTGCGACATATCAGACTCTTATCTCAATCAGCCGATTAATTCTATTTTCAAATACTGTACGGCCGATTCTTTTTTCATATACTGCAACATACAGCTTTTGAGTTACCATGTACCTTTGAGTTACCATATGCATCTTTTCTATTAAATATTTACTTATATATGTAGAAAAGATTATCTTTTCTTTTTATCTAATCACGTATGGACTTAATTTCGATCGGCTAACAACATGCACACGGCCATGCATAACGCTATTAGATAAGTTTGTTTTCTATATCTTTACTAATTCTAATTAAGAGTTGGTAGTGGTACGTCCGTTCTCCACCCTCACCTCAACACATGTGCGCACCCGCGTGGCTAAGTGGGAAGCGGGCAATGGCCACCCTAGTAGATTGAATTAGATCATCCTGTCGCGAAAGGTAAATGAATATGCATGACTCATTTATTGCTTTCCTTTCTCCCATTGATCTGGCATTTGAATCGGCGACGATTACTCCCGGTGCTTTTCGGATTGGATTGATTGATTCCTTTCTGAAGGAAGTAGAGCTCCGATTCATGGAGTTGGGTCTCTTCTCACTTCTTTCCCTTTGTTGCTTTTCTTGTTCGACGATTTCTTAATCTGGATTCCATAGATATCTTTTCGGTTATTGAATCTATATAACCCCACCACTTCTTGCCTCTTCTGCAGATGTGTTGAGCTTATCCGTTGAGTGGAGGTAATGGGTGACCTTTTTGATCTCGTCGATGCGGCATAGGAGTAGGTCGTTGGTGGTGGGCAACGAGATAGGCTGACGGCGCTGTTGGAGCTCGCCGCGATGGATAATGTCAATAGGTTGAAGAAGGCACTTGCGGGGGGAGGCGAGGATGCGGTGGAGCTGGTTCATAAGGTGGGGCTATGGTATGACCGAAGCATGGCGTACGAGCCACGCACATCGTTGATGGTGGCAGCCACATACGGATGACTCCTACCTCTTAAACGCTTTTGCTCTCATAGGGCAACAGGTGATGCCTCTCTCGGTCGATCGATCGATCTCGAATTATGGCGTTACAAATTTACAATCCCAAGTGTTGTAATGTTATTATTTAAGTTTGTGAAATTAAAGATAATTGTAAGCTCGAGTTTGTAAATAGGTGCTTGAAATTTGTATGTTTCAATGAATTGATTTAAACATTTAACCATTACACATTCAGAGTGAATATTGTTATTCACATAAGGTTAGTGCTCTTTGCAAATAATTTTTTTATTACAAATTATGTTTTTGTTGCAACGCACGGATACATGACTAGTTATGAATAATACATCAAAGTATGGTATCTAACATGGAAAACTTGGCAAGCAGATCTACACCAGATTTAAGTTAGTAGCAGGGCCATCTTGAGCTGTCTCGGTACTCCTCCCACCACCATGGGCTCCTCCTTGCGACGTGGCCGATCGATTATCTCAATTCAAATAATTCGATTGCTAGTTTTAAGCGTATTGTTCGCGTGCAACGACGCGGATTAGCGGTGACGCGGGCATCCCGCATGGCCTTCAACCGGCATGTCAATTCGGACATCAGCGGTGACGCATGCCGCCGTCTATATCCCCGGTACGGTCGTTATCCCCTCACCCACACACACAAGGTCGTTATCCTCCCCAGTAGCCAGCCGCTGGTAGCCAGCAACCCAGCACGATCGTTACCCCAGTCGTTCCCGGTAGCCAGCAATCTAGCACGGTCGTCCCCCTCCCCGTCGTTATCCCCCGGTAGCCAGCAACCTCCCCCCCCCGCGGGGTCGTTATCCCCCCGGTAGCAAGCAACCTAGCACGGTCGTTATCCCCCCGGTAGCCAGCAATCTAGCACAGTCGTTACCCCCCGCGCGCGGTCGTTATCCCCCGTTAGCCAGCAACCTAGCACGGTCGTTATCCCCCTGGTAGCCAGCCGCCGGTAGCCAGCAACCCAGCACGGTCGTTATCAACTTCGAAGGAAAGGTTGGTCAAAAGAAAAGAAGAAAAAACGAAGGAAACTTCCAAGCATGGAACACAAATAGTCCAAGAGGCCCTCCAACACTCGTAGGTCATCATGTCTCCTACGGCATCCCTTTTAAGCGCGCTAAATTCAGCATGTCCCCTGAGTCACTAAATTCAGTGCTTCTCCTCTCTTTTAAGCAGGCTAAATTGAGCAGGCAAACAAAAAATGTAAGGTAAAGCTGTAAACATGTGTAGTAAGATAATATTGATTTTTCAAAATGCATCTGATGTAAGAAACAAACAAAGGCCATATATAGCACAAGTAATTCCTCACTAATCACTATCCTTCTCAATTTTGGAAAGTATGTAATTATGACAACTTGATCAGAGATTTGAGATTTCGCACGAAAAAGATAAAGCTTTTTGTCGTTCCTGTGAATAATAGGTCAACTCCAAAGAAAAGTAAAGCCTAAGCACGGATACAAGCACAACCAGTGGCGGAGCCAGAAACATTCAAAGAGGGGGGCTCTGCATGTCTGCATGAAAACATGACTGTGGCGAGGCAAGACCATCATGGCATGAAAAACAACCTGCTATGACGTCGCTATATCTCCTCAAGAAGACAAGGTTGATGCAGGCCAAAATTGAAGACCTTCTTCATATAGAAAGAGATGCAGAGTTGGAATTCACTCAGGAAGAGTTGAATGCCATCTCATTAATAGATAGTAAGTCGAAACAGCTGCTCAAGTCAGTCGAGTACTTAGTGACCCATGGTCAGGCACAATAAGAAAGATGACACCATTTGCAATCTAAGTGTTATAAGTAGTTAAATTTGGTTAGTGTCTTTACTTTTTATTATCTTTGTTAGCGGGTTAATTATTACAAATATGATTGTGAGGAAAGTGATATTTGTTAACAGAGTTCTTTTACTGGGCATCTAGCTGGGTGGGGCCGGGTGGGCTCCAGCCCCACCTAGCCCCACCAACAGCTCCGCCTCTGAGCACAACCCCTTAAAAGAACGGTAGAAATGAACAGGAAATACCAAAAACTACAACATGACAGAACACAAAACCTCTTCAATAATCAAGTGTTCCAAATCCCGCAATACACTGCTCTAAAAAAATCCAGCAATGCACAGGAACTGTTGCAAACATCGTTATCTGCCTACAGCCGACACAGAATCGATCATCAGATTACGCAGAAGTTTCAGACCAGTAACTCAGATTCCCAAATGTAGCAAGATCAGATCAGAGAAGGAAAATACAATCTTAAGTTTTCAAAACTCTCCCAAGAAGGAAGATAAAGAAGAATACGAAAATAACGAAAAGAAATATTTTTTTCCAACGGCAAGGCACAAATCAAAAGCCAAGAATCCTAAGTTGGGAAAAGAGGAAATTCTCGCATCAACATTATCTACAAAGTAAACCCAAGATTCGGGCATCGAACCAACCGCCAGCGGAGGTGGCGCGGCGATTGCCCGGGACTGCGCCCGTGCTGACGTCGTCCGGTCCGGTCCGGTCGGTATCAACTAGTTTTTGCGTCTCTTATTGATGGACAAATCAGAATATCAGAAATTTTTGCAATTTAAATAAAAAATGTATTATTTAAAAAAATTCTCAGATACGACTGCCCCGGCCCTATATAAGCACGCTCTGCGTTGTCCTGCTGCACCACCACCATCCAAAAATTCTCAGATACGACTGCCCCGGCCCTATATAAGACGAGCTTGCTTTAAGAATGAAGATGGTGTGTGCTGCCAAATGATTAATATAGGGTATTCTTCTTCTCGTATATATTAACTCTCGATCGATCTGTCCTTTCATTCTTCTTCTGTCGATCGAGTAGCCAGACTAGAGCTAGCTTGAGCTTGTGCTGCGAGTTTGTCTTCTGTTGGAGACCTGACTCGGCCCGTGTGCGTGTTGGCCTCCTTCTTTGCATGGGCTAATACAACCAAGTTCAAATTATTATCTTTAACCGAGCAACGACTTTTAAAACACTGATGAATGCAGAGCAAAAGGCTATACTTTTTTTTCATTGCCACGGTTCTCTCATGTTTAGTTTTTACATGGTTTATTATTACATTTTTCAATATTTTTGTCTGTTTTTATGGGTATAGAACTCATTTTTTAAAACTTAAATTTATATTTTTTAAATTCAATTTTTCGAGAATTATTGCATTTTTTTTAAAAAAAAATGCACTAAGATAGCCAGAGACAACCGCAAGACCACGGCGCAAGTGGACTCTGGTTCGATGCAAACCCTAGAGCACATAGCACCGAGATCAAGTCCAACCGCATTGCTCCAGAAAACTTGGATCAAGGTTCCTCAATGCAAGGACTCAGCCCAGGATTAACCCTCACACCATCGAATCACCAGCCACCAACAAAACCGAAAGCAAAACAGGAAATTTGAGAGGAGAATCAAGACTGAAAATTTCTGCATCTGTTTGGAGAGGAGCTAGAGGAGACTGGAAAAAGGAGAAGAGGAGGAGCTCCCGGCCGCCAAGCTCGCACCCACGCCGCAACGGCCGCCGGCTTCCGCGCGATGTGTGAGCCTCACGGCTCAACCGTCGACCCCTACCGAACGGGATAAGGGGAAGAAGACACAGGCCTTTCCTTAGCTCCTGCTTCTTTTCATTTTATGCCCTAATGGGCCGATTCCACAGCCCATTTGCCAAAGGGGCTAGCCCAAAGTTTAATCTCCGAATTTTAAATTGTCAACCAAATTTTACGACGGATGGTTCCAATTGAGTCCAATTGCTTCTCCAATCTCCATTGCTACCGTTGTTAGATTGGCATTATTTTTTTTTAGAAGAGATAGGCCTTGTTTTTAAAAGGAAGAAGAGTGCTTCGAGATTGTAACTTCCACGTGTCGAGTTTTTAGAGGTGATGCTATACAGCTTATATTGCGCCAGTTGCGATAGAATTCTTTCGGAGATTGTCTGTCCTGCCTGTATTCACCTCACCTCAAACAAAACAACGAGCTAACCTAGCACAGAACCCACAAACGGGCCCACCACAGCCACACAGCGTGGTTTCTGCGGTTCCGCCTTTCGCCGGTATACGAGCTCTGTGTCTGTCTTGTAGCATTCATCTATCGCACAGGCCACACGTACGTTCTTCACCTTCTTCTTTCATTTCATGCGTGGGTCGATCATTCATCAATTTATCAGGCCTTCCGAGATCAGACCGTTCATTAGTTGCTGGTCTCGGGCTCGAGACTAACTTGTACCCCTTCCTCGAACATTGATTATCGCTATCTGTACGTAAATTCAGATCGAACGTATATTTGGCTCGGAGAACATTTTTAGAGTAGCTCCTATGTTTCTCAATCCAATACATGTTTGAAATAAATAAGTAATCATCATCCACCTTTTATCTATGTTTTAATATTTATGCAACTTTTAAAAAGAAAAATTTAGAAGCATATCTCATACTTTTATAATGCTATAGTTTTATTAGATTTTATAGATAATATTAGACATAAACTAGTGGTCAAAGTTACATCTTAGACACCGCGTGGCTGTGTCTACGCTGCTTTTTTTTAAAAAAAGAATAATTCCATTTTACACATCTCAATTTTTAAAAAATCCATTTAACGCTCTCTCAACTACAAAATAAAGTATTTAACCACCTAAACTTACAAAATCAGATGAATTTACACCCTGAGACGGTTTTGATTATTTGGATTCCACTCAAGGTGATTTTCACCATATTGGCAAATACATCATCAAGTTTGGGTATTGAGGATCCAATTCGAGAGTATTGGCATCAACATCCACTACTACGTAACCGCCTTCTGTGGGTCTATCACAAGCGGTTAGAGTGCGCAGACCGCTTGTGCTCTACGTGCCACAAGCGGTTAAGTGCAGCGGCGAGAGGGGGCTCTAGAGCGGTTCTTGACACGAACCCCTTCGAGTCCGATCTCTAGAAGCGGTTCGTTTTAGAACCGCTTCTAGAGATCTAGAAGCAGTTGGAGACACAAACCGCTTCTAGAGATTGGGATCGAGCGGTTGTGTGTAGAACCGCTTGTAGAGACCCCATCCCGCCTAACGATTTAAACCCCATCTTCCTCCCGAGCTCGCACAGATGCCAGAGTAGTGGGCGAGAGCGATTCATGGGGAGAGGTCGCCAAAATTTTCAATTGAGGCTATTAGCTCGAATTAATTGTTTCTAAGGTGAGTAACATGTTCTTGACATTCTTCTCACCTATATATTGATGTTTTTGGTGCATTGGATGTTGAGAAATTATGTTTTGTTCTTGTGGAAATTGTTAGTGTTTACATTGTGTTGGCTTATTTTTTGTTCTTAAGGTGATATATTGTTTGGTGTATGGAATGAAATGCAATAAATGTGAAACGATGAAAAATTACAAAGGTGGGGAAAAGGTAATAAATAATTTTTATTTAGTAAAATTAAAATGCGGAATGATAGAAAAGGTTTGCATGAACATGTAACAATTAGTTAGTTTTATTTTAAAAAAATGCAAGCAGGATTAGAAATAATTAGTTGGCTTTAGTTAAAAGAATACAAAATGATTAAAAATACAAAACTATTAGACATAGTTAGCTTTAATTAAATATTGTGATAGATGTTGTTATTATTTTTATTGGTGCGAGATGAACCGCAATGGATGTACAATGCGGACCGTCGGTCAAGAGAGTTCAGAGATGGCATGAAGGAGTTTCTCGACGCGGTAGTTGCATTCTTGCCTCCGTGAAGCTTCATACGTTGTCCGTCGTGAGATTGCAAGAATGAGAAGGAGCACTCCGAACGATGGATGGTTATGAGGCATGTGATCACGAGAGGTTTCATGGCAAACTATACCTACTGGACTCACCATGGCGAAACAGAGGCGATTGGACAGGAAGACGATGAAGAAGAGGAAGATAGAGCCAATAAGATGCTGGGACACCACTCAATACGGGTCTGTGGAAGATACAATCGATGAGTTTGGCGATGATGAGCTAGATCGATGCTCCGTGACGGAGGGAGAGTTCACAGAGGAAAGACAATACAAGAAGTTTGAGCATGGTAGAGGACCAGAACGATTTGTACCCAAAGCGTGGACGGGGACACAAAAAGTGCGTACTACACTAGAACTCATGCAATGGAAGGCCACAAGCGGTGTGTCGGACAAGGCATTCAATGGTTTGTTATCACTCAGAAGAAGTTGCTTCCGGAAGGTAACACTCTACCCGATCCACGATGAAGCGGCGAGTTCTCTGCCCTTTAGGATTGCAAGTACGGAAGATACACGCATGTTCTAACGATTGTATCCTGTATCGCAATGAGTATGCCGATTTGGAGGTTTGTCCAGTGTGCGAAGAATCCCGGTATAAGCTGCAGCGTGACGATCCAGGTGAATTAGATGGGAATCGTACGAAGAAGAGAACTCCAGCCAAAGTATTATGGTATTTCCCTGTGATCCCCCGACTGAAGCGTCTGTTTGCTAATGAAGGTCATGCCAAGATGATGCGTTGGCACGAAGAAGAGCGTAAGGAAGACGGGATGCTTAGACACCCTGCAGATGGCTCGCAGTGGCGGAAAGTAGATCGGGCTTACCCGAACTTTGCAAATGAGGTCAGAAACATAAGGTTTGGGTTGAGCACCGATGGGATGAATCCTTTCGCGGTTGAGCAAAGATCCATAGCACTTTGGCCCGTGACGCTTTGCATCTATAACATTCCTCCATGGTCGTGCATGAAGCGGAAGTACATCATGATGCCATTGTTGATCGAAGGCCCGAAGCAACCTCGAAACGACATCGATGTCTACTTGAAACCATTGGTTGAAGACCTTGTGAAGTTGTGGGAGGATGGTGTACGGGTTTGGGATGAGTACAAAAGAGAGTATTTCAACTGCGTGCATTGTTGTTTATAACAATCAACGATTGGCTCGCTCTCGGTAACTGTCCTACCAAAGCTGTCAAAGGGTTTAAAGCTCGCACCAGTGCATAGATGAAACGGTGCATGTACCGAAAAACTCTCGGAAGTGTGTGTACATGGGCCACCGCAGTTTCTTCTGTCGATCATGCTTTAAGGTGCAAAGGCGATAAATTTAAGCTGGGAACAGAATTGTGTTAAGCCTCAAAGCATCGTAATGGGCGACTTGTGTTTGCTATGGTAAAGGATCTAAAAGTAGTATTTGGGAAGGGTCCTGAAGCATACCGCGTTTAACGAGGATGGTCATGCACCCACATGGAAGAAGAAATCAATATTTTGGGACTCGCCAGATTGGGAAGTTTTGGAGGTTCGTCACTCACTTGACTTCATGCACATCACGAAGAATGTTTGCTTGAACCTGCTAGGCTACATAGATATGTACGGCAAATCGAAAGATACACTGCAAGCTCGGAAGGACCTTGAAGACATGGAGGTGAGGAGTGACCTACATCCGAAAAACAAAGAAGGGACAAAACAACTTTATCTACATCCTGCGAGCTACACTCCAAGCAAGGAAGAGAAGAAAAGCATGATTGAGTGTTTGAACAGTGTGAAGGTCCCTTCTGGATACTCCTCAAATATAAAGAGACTCGTAAACACGAAAGAGAACAAACTCCAAGGCCTAAAATCCCATGACTGCCTTGTGTTGATGACACAGCTTGCTCATTGGTCGTCGAGGTATCTTGCCCGAGTGGGTGCGGGGGACAATCACAAAGCTATGTTCCTTCCTGAACGCCATTTCGCAGAAGGTTGTCGAACCAGCTAAACTGCCTAAGTTGGAGGCTGATGTGGTACAAAGTTTGGTTAGCCTCGAGATGATCTTTCCTCCTGCATTCTTTGATATCATGGTTCATCTCACCGTTCACCTTGTCAAGGAGATAGGTATCCTTGGACCGGCAGATCGCACAACATGTTCCCTTTCGAGAGGTACATGAGTGTCTGAAGAAACGTCCAGAATCGTCAAGGCGTCCAGGAAGGTGCATTCTTTGAGGGCTACGTGGCGGAGGAGGTGATAGAGTTTTGTGTTGATTACATGAATGACCTAAATCCTATCGGGCCCCCATATCACGCACACGAGGGAGGCTATGGGGCAAAGGACAATAGGAAGGCAAGCGGTTGCATGCAATGATCTTGTTGCATTCAAGCAAGCACATTTCAACGCTCAAGCAATCAACTATAGTCGCCCCTATGTCCTTCAAAGACAAGAGTGTCCTACGCCGCGAGTTCACAGGGAAGACAGAGAGTTGGATAACCCTGAAGCACATGGATTCTTTCGGTGGCTGGCTACAGAAGTACATCCTTGAGGAAGGGTCAAGCGATGAACTATTGCAACGCTTGGCTCGGGGATCATCACAAGAAATCATGGCATTCAAGGGGTATGAGATCAATGGTTACACATTCTACACCAGATCCCAGGATAACAGGAGCACCAACGTAAGCAATGGTGTCGTAGATAGACGCGAAGACAACGTGGCGGAAGTTGGACACATATTATGGTTTCATAGAAGAAATATGGAGCTCGACTATGGACCTCTGAAGGTCCTCTATTTAAGTGCCAATGGGTCAAGCCGACTCCAAAGCGGTGTGAAGGTCGACAAATACGGCATGACAACCGTGGATCTCACAGAAGTCGGCTATAGGCGCGAACCGTTTGTTCTCGCGAACGATGTGATCCAGGTCTTCTATGTAATGGACATGTCAAGCAAACCTAAAAAGCAGAAGGACAAGCAAAAGGTAATGCCAAAGCGACATGTGGTTCTCCAAGGCAAACGAAGGATTGTAGGAGTTGAGAATGTCACCGACGAGGAAGAGTATGGTCAGTTCGACGAGCTCCCTCCTTTTACAGTTGATGTGGACATAAACTTCAAAAACTTACCGACATATTCGAACACTTCATGAACACTCGGGATGGATTCTTGGATGTATGGGAGGTGAACACATTTACAGGATCTCCGCATCGAGGACACGATAGCTTCATCCGCAATGCCTCTAGTTGTCTCTTCGTCTCGCCATTTGATGAAGCCGTCGACATGAATTAATAGCTTAAAAGAGTGAAACAAATTAGCATCAACAATATTTTTCATTAATCCAACATCAACATATCAATAAAACTCCTTGTGGGCATTTCACCGAACACCTTGTGGACATGAAAGCAGAGAGAGGAGGGAGGCGCGACAGAGAGGAGGCGCCGAACTTAGAAAATTTGAAGCTGTGGGAGGAGTGCATGGGATCTATTTAAAGCTCTACCCACTTCTACAAGCGGTTCGTAATATAAACCGCTTAGTAGAAGTACCATCAAGCGGCGTATCAGACATTTAACCGCTTAGTCTCAACTGCATAAGCGGTTCGTAATGCCAACCGCTTGTACAAGTGCTTGCGGATAATATTCAAAGAAATACGGTGCGCATATCGTTCGATAAGATCTCTTCCTCCCCGCTAGCGCGTGGCGTTTGAGTGTGCGGGCTCGTCCACCACGGTTCGAACCCCGCTCGCGCCCCCTTGCCATTCTTTTTTTACTGTGCAGCTTTCTACAAGCGGTTGGTATTACAAAGCGCTTGTACAGACCCTTCTACAAGCGGTTCGTAATACTAACCGCTTGCATAGGGCCTTTCACACTGTCGCCCTACTATGCATTTACAAGCGGTCGATATTAACCGCTTGTAGAAGTCCTCTTCTAGCGGTTGGTAATACCAACCGCTAGAGTATCTCTCTAGCGGTTGTGATTACCAACCGCTTGTAGATGTGGGTGCCCTATATAAAGTCGATACTCCCCGCTCTTCCTCACACCCCAAATTTTCTAAGTCCCCGCGCTTCCAAGTCTCAGTCTTGCACTTGCCTGCGTCGAGACCCAGCGACGCCACCTCGCCAGTATCCATGACCTCGCCATCGCCTCCTCTGCCACCGCTCGGCCAGACCGCCATTCCACCCGGAGAACCAAGGTATAGCTACGACGCCCTCCTCCTCCTCTCTAATCCCACCGCCCCAAGGTGTTCGTGAAATGTCATTTGGGGTGATGGTGTAGAACCCGGAGGTGTCTTTGCTTGCATGCAAATTCGGCACCGATGATCATAGAAGAAGAAGTAGGTGCGTAACACGGAGATGGTGAGACCGTGGTTTCGGTGCTAAGTGTTCTTTGTTCTGGGTAAAGCGTGCAGTGTTTTTGTTTGTGTTTATGATGATGTTAGCGGCGTTTGCATATTCTGTTGTTGGTCCGAAAAGATGAAAGTATAGCGGGATGATTCTTTGTCAAAATTGTTTTGGAGTTGGTCAAAATTGTGATATATGAATATATGTATGACCTTTTTGTTCTGTGTGCCTGTTGATTTGTTCTGCTCTATTTTTATTTACTTCTTTGTATAAGATGTGCTACACAATATGTCTTTGATTCACTTTACTTCAGTAGTTTGCTTACTCCTGGGACGTAATCATCATCTATCCTTTATTCCAGATTGATATCCCCTGAAATTATGGCACTACTGAGTGCAAGAGGCTGATCAGCTGAAAATAAGGACTCAGTAAAATTTACTTAATAAAAAATAATGAATCATTCTTATTCCACACTAATATGATTCATTATTTTTATTACAAATAAGTATATGTGAATTGTCAATTGTATATGTATCATGTGAAATGTGTAAGTATATGTGAAATGTATAAGTATATGTGAATTGTCAATTATATATGTATCATGTGAAATGTGTAAGTATATGTGAAATGTATAAGTATATGTGAATTGTCAATTGTATATGTATCATGTGAAATGTGTAAGTATATGTGAAATGTGTAAGTGGTGCAGAGGAAAGGTGAAAATCTCTAAATTTCTTTTTACCATTTGAACTTTGAAATATTTTTACATATTTTTACCGCTCTCTCTGACACACATTTATTACAATATGCTTGTGTTGTAATCTGTAATATAGTTGTTTATGTCAACATTCATGTCAACATTTTTTCTAAGTCCCCGCGCTCCCCCACATCCCATGTCCCTGAGAACTATAGAAGAAATTAAATGATTCCACTAGAGTCGCTCTTAAACTATGCTTTCAAACTCGAAATGTTCTCAACTATCTTAAACTACGCTCTACTCTAGATGGCGACGCCAAGACGTGGTGACCCGGCCACGGCGAGGCGGAAAATCATTGCTCGAGACCATTCTTATTGGGTAGCATCTTAGCCAATGAGGCCATTAACACGGATGGTGCCGCTTATTGCCGATGAGGCCGTTAACACGGTGTTGCCGCTAACGCCGCCGATGAGGCCGTTAACACAATTGGTGCCGCCAACGCCGCCGATGAGTCCGTTAACACGTATGCGAGGTATACTCTTACCCATTATAAAATCACCGTAAACATGTTAATTATTCTAAAATCATTCATATTATATGTGTTTGTGTCTCGGCCGGTACCTCATCGGTCACCCAGTCCGGAATGAGCCGAGGACCTAACAAGAAGCCTTCGACAAAGTACGTGATAACCGAAGTCGGCGACGACGGGAGTCTGCTAGCCCCGGAATCAGCAATTGGCCCTTTCAACAATGCTTGCGGCTACCACGTGAGGGATCACGTCCCAATCAGCATCCAGAAATGGGCCGAAGTCCCTGCAGCTACCAAGGAACTGCTCTGGAAGGATATGAAGGAAAATTTCACTTTTCCAGAAAGGTACGAACGGAAGGCCAAGGGATGGGCTTTGAAGAAGATGGCAACTTCCTTTCAGCAGTGGAAGTCGTCCCTCACCCGCAAGTACATCGACAAAGGAGAAAGGCCAGACTTCAATCAATTTCCTAATTTGGCCGATCATTGGGATGCTTCGAGGAGTACAAGCCGCCGGATCAGATGGAGCCGCGAGAGAAAAAACAAGGTGAATGCACGAAGAAGAAATACCACCACCATCTCGGGACCGGTGGTTACATCAAAGCCGCAAAGAAATGGGACAAGCGGAAGAGGAACTTGGCAGGATGTTATACTCAAATCGAGAATTGGGAGCCCGCTGCGCAATTGGTTCTTGGGTCACGGGGCAAACTTGCGATGACGGTAGCTTGGTGATGGCACCGATCCAAGAAGTTGGTGGAAGGATTGTAGAAGCCATCGAAAGAACTCGGTCCAGATCCTTGCGGACGGACAGGAGAATGACGAGCTAACATATGCCCTTCAAAACCCCGAGCACGGGACGGACACGAGGATTGATGAGGTGCCATGGAGGCACGGCTTTGCCAAAGACTCAAGCACTTACAGAGCCGGGCGAAGCAAGAGGAGAGATCGAGGCGAGTGGGTCGATTGGAGGAAGAGCTTAGAGCTACGAGGGCTTCCATCGATGTATTGGTCATGCAAAAGTGTGCGGCAATCACCAATTTTGAGGAGCACTACGTTCGCCAATGTTCAGCGGCGCCGAATCCGTGATAAGTCCGACCGCGCAAAAGAGCGATTCTTGGCGTCGCCGTGGCCTCAGAGAGCGACCCGCAGTTCGTCATCCGTGGGCGACATCAAGGTTCGCCGCCGGTCGAAGCTACACATTGATATCGTAACCTCTCCTTCAAGGTGGCTTACGGCATGGCTTATCCAAAGGAGGCGGGCGGACATTCCATCGCAACCAGATACCGCCGGATACTCGAAGGTCACGGTGGAAGAGGTGGTGGGGGCTTCAAGATCTCATTCTCGATATTCACGGGGCGACGAGGTGACCAACCTTGACAGCCCTCCATGGCACATTCATCCTATGGCGCAAAAAGTACATCGATTTCCGGATGGTGTGGAGGTTATATCTCCAACAAGAGAGGCACCGATTTGAGCAGTGCAGGAGCAAGAACGCCTCCACATCGACAACCCACGACTCCTCCGCGTCCTTTGCACACAATGCTTCCCGGTGGTCGAGCCACGCCTCCACCTCCCGCTCCACAAAGAAGCCCGACTCCGCCACCGCCACCTTTGAAAGTAAGAAGCACCCAACATCTCCGGTACCACGCCCAAAGATCTCCCGAGGAAGAAGCTCGATGTCGAAGGAGGATCCCAGACTAGCACCTCCTCCCACGAAGTCGGCATCCCAGAGCGAAAATGTCAAAGCAACCGCCAAAGAGGCCATATGATCTCGATCATGAGGAGCTAGCCGCATCCGTAAAGACGGATGTGGCGTGCAATTATGCCAAAGAAGCCGAGCCCAAGCTTAAAATAGATAACAAAGCGTGAAGCACTTTCGGTCATGCGAACGGCATGCATTACCGTGATGAGCGACTACAAAAGGACAATAAGAAAGGCTACGATGCAAAATACACGTGCTCCATCGGCGGGAAAGAAGAAGAAAGTGGAAGATCAGCATAGTGCTGAGGACTTGAGGAAAATGGCATTCCTGAAGGAGACGGGACTCAAATCATTAGACGAGGATCTTCCAATGGCACCAACCAAATGGAAGTATGAGTTGGGCAAACCTCTAATTGATCCAAAGGATATAAAAGATCTCCCAACCAAGATGCGTCAAATGCATGAATGGTACATGGAAAGGGCATCTAAAGGAGAGCAAATGTTCCTCCTCCGCTTCCAAGATGAGTATTTCTTCCATGGAACAACACGTAACTATGGTGGAATTCGATGACTTGTACCATGTGTACCAAGGAGACGAGGTCAACGTGTCTTTCATGTCTGGCCGGTGTCTGTAAGTGTCGATCTACTAAGTTTACCGCTTGCTTCCTCTCGCACCACAAAATTGAAAATCTAATTAACTTAGTTATCCTTCTTATGTAGAATGGAGATACAACGATGTACAAGGCGGGCAAAGCAGAGCGTTGGCTTCATCGACCCGAGATTGTCAACGAGAAAGTCCGGTCATCGACATGCAAAAATCGAGCGTTGAGGCATACCTTTTGCATGCCTTCTTGAAACAAAGACTACAAACCGTACATATACGCCCTTCAACTTCAAGCACGTGTTCTCACAAACCTCTTGTTCTTGTATTTCTTAAGCCATTGATAGTACGAGTAGCTACTTACGCATATGTTGCAATATACGAATAGGTTTCACTGGATCCTTCTAGTCATCGAGCTTGACAACAGCAGGATTACAGTTTATGACTCAAGAAGGAATCCAGTCCAAAAATACCAATGGTTCATTAACATCCTTAACAACACATTTGCAAAGTTTAAGAGGAAGCAAAAAGGAGAATTCAAGAAAGAATTCGAAATCATAGTAAGCACTCAGGTACGTACTACAAAAACTATTATTAATATACATGCGCCATATCAGTTCTTCATCTGATATTCGAAATTTCTCCCTTGAAGGTTAAACGCCAGACTTTGGAAACAACTTATGTGGCTACTACGTGTTCCACTATATTCAAAGTTTTATCCATGGCGGCAATTTGGAACATTATGCCGAGGTTCGTATATGCATGTCAATTTGTTAGCTACAACTTACATTTTAATTAATTACATGTGATCGGATATTTATATACTTCCCGCTTTATTAATTGTCATTAACATCGATGAGCACGTTAACGTGCTCCGCCTCACGGTCGCGCAAGACTCCAAGAACAACTCATCGGCTTCATTGTCGACGAGATTGTATCTCGAAATGGCGAGTTCCACGTAAGGTTTCCAGAGTTGAACACCGATGAACTGCTGACGACATCCACGTCGACCAAGGACAAAAAGAGTGACGCACGCAAGAAATGAGTTCGATAATCATTTTTTTTCATCATTCAAAATTGTAAACGTTGGTTGCGTCTATGTACTTGTCCATTTTTTACACTATTAAGTTCATTTTTTCGTGTAGTGAGCTAGCTAGCTTGTGAACATGTGTATGAGTATGCATATGCAATATATATTTAATTGCGCAAAAAACTCCTCCCCTCATATTTAATTTTATGGTCAAAAACGATATACAAAAACACTGTAAGAACATATTCTAAAATACATATAATCGAAAACTCTCTCCACAAGAGGTTGGTGACTCCAACCGCTTGTAGAGTGCTGCTCTCCACAAGCGGTTGGTAAGACTAACCGCTTCTGGATATCCTTCTCCACAAGCGGTTTGTACGACGAACCGCTTCTGGATATCCTTATCCACAAGCGGTTTGTAAAACGAACCGCTTGTGGAGTTCCCCACGTGGCGGCTCCACTGGCCCTCCCGAACACCTTCCCAACCGCTTCGTGCCACAAACAAGCGATTGAAAGAATCGCTTGTGATACCCGACGGTATCACACGCGATTGCTTAGAAGCGATTATAAACCGCTTCTAAAGGGGGTTACGAACCGCTACTAGTAGCCGGTTCTGTAGTAGTGATCATCGACCTTTTTCTCACTCTTGTTCCCTCTGTATACATTGTTTTTATTCTTGTCATCATGATTCCTTCTCTCATTTGGATCTACATCGACAAAAATCATTGACGCTGCTGCCAACCACTAAAATCACCCAAATTTATATCCATGTAGCACAAAAAACGCTCTTAAAAACCGTCTTAGGGTGTAAATTGAGCCAATTAAATTTGGGGTACTAAATTCCTAGTTTTATAGTTGAGGGTGTTAAATGGAATTTTTGGAAAGTTGAGAGGTGTAAAATAGACTTATTCCTTAAAAAAAATTCATATTGACTACTATCAATTAATTACTCCCGTGCCCTACGCTAATAGCCTGTTCTATTCGGAAGCGTCCTCCTATACTATCAATCCATTGAAAATATCAAATGTATAGTTAGCCTATTCCCAGTGCATGGTAACATACCTATTTAATACATGCCACATAAGTATTTTTGATGATGTGGCAATAGAGTTAAGAGGGGAGAGAAGAAAGCTGTATCTTGAGGAAGATACCACTTGGGCACGAAATCATAGACATTGAAACTTGAATCATCTAAGTGGCCCACAATTCATACTCTCATACACATCTAGCATTTAATTATCTTATGGGGACAAAGAAACAATCTATGATACCATGCATTGGGATAGTTGTATCTTCTATAATATTATATGACATGTCAATTTTGAATATTGTAACAAGATACAATGCACTGTGAATAGCCTTATTGCAATATTGCTATTCATACTTTTGATTTAATGCTGAAAAGTTGATGAGTAGTTGTAGTTTGATTTTAATGAGGGGTATACAACTATGCATGGTCGAAAATAAAATTAACTTTTTATTAAATTTAGTGCATTTCTGGTCTATCCGGAATTCCGGATGGGGGACCTGGACTTGTATTATTGTCCTACAGGTCACGTTGACTATAGTTGATACATGGCAAATGCTTGGCGGTATTTTGGTGCCTGTAGTACTTTAGCCAATGATGCTTGGCCCGTAGGACAATGATTTTTTTCCCCTTGCGGCCATGAAGGGAACGAGAGAAATTAAGCAAAGAAAAGCAAAGCTAATTAAGACTGTGGGTCTGTTTGGTAAGGATTCAGCTTCTCCAGATTCTAAGAATCTGATGGAGTTGAAAAATTTAGCTTCGTCAGATTCATGAAGCTGGAACTGTGAGTATATTAAGAGTGCTTAGATGAATCACCTTGTTTACATTTTAGACTAAAAATATAAACTTAATTCACTTTATTTTAGCCTATAAATTTTAGATCTCAAATAAAACTAGAATCTGAAACTCTATTAAACAGGTCCTGTATGTATGTGACCTTGCGGTCGTAGCCTTTGATCCGTGTGGTGACGCTTAACGTTGAAATTTTCAACCTAAGAAAAGGCGCACAACGGCACAAGCACATCGATCGTAATTCGTAGCTGGCTTGGGGCCGAAAAAAGGAAATTAAAGGGGTCCCGCTTCCTTTACTACACCCAGCAGCGGAGGGATGTCAATAATCCAAACTGATGATTATCAGAATATTTTCTGTACTTCTAATCTATCGATGCTATCCGTACTTTCATTACTTAAAAAAGCTCTGAATATTTACGAAAATTTCCAAAATAATCTACATAGATAGGGTACGGTATAATCCATCATTCCACAAAAATTTCAAATTCAAAGCTGACACACACATTGAGAAACAGAAAATACGATTTTCAATGACGGTAGATTTATCTTTTCTTTCTTTTTATTTCAGATTTTTTTCAACTGATTTTGTCCTTTTTGTTTCTCAACGTGCAAGATCGAATTTGATTCAAAATCTTGTGGGATAATAGTTTATATCCTACCCTATCTATATATTTTTTTTTCGGAATATCTCATATCTAGCCCATTGTTAAGTAATGGGAGCACAGGTGCACCAATAGGTTGGGTGCACTGAAAATGTTCTGGCACGATTGCATGCAAATTTGCAATGTGAACTCTGTTACTATTTAACCATTTTTAATATTATTTTTGGAAATATCGATGCATTTCAGCTAGTGGTCCGGTCCGGTCAGTATCAACTTGGTTTTGCGTCTTTTGTTACTACTTCTACGTGCCTTCCGACCGAGCGGCGTATGGCGTGAACACAAGACAAATTCCGAAACCGATGACTGCAAGATGGGATGTGACTTCCCCGGCCACAACGGGCCCACCACGGCCACGCGTCAGCATCGAACTGGCCAAGCACGGGCCGCGAGTACTATTCCTCCCGCTTTAATTCTTCCACGGCCACGTCACACGCACCAGCATCGAACTGTGCCAACTGGCCAGGAACGACCGCACGAAAGCGGAAGCGGATCGTCTGCGGGGCCCACGCGGCAGAGGCAGAGAGTCTGCACCAAAAGCTGCAAAAGCGGATATATGACCGGCCGCCCCGGCCCTATATAAGCACGCTCTGCGGTGTCCTGCCGCATCAGTGCATCACCACCACTCCTCCCCTTTTTGCTGCCCACCGCTCCATTGATTTTAGACCCAACTGAAGATGGTCGCGACCCTCGGTAGTGCTCCACGGCAAACGGAGGCGGACGTCACCGCCGCGTCCAAGCTGCGCGGAATCGGCCTCGCCACTGCCTCCACGGCCATCACCTTGGTCGTCTCCAAGCCACCGCTGGGGCTCGACAGGAATCTGTATATCCTCGCCATCTCAGGGGCCTTCTTTGCAGGGTGGCTGAGCTCAACGCCGCCTTCTGGGTGTCCAACGACCCCCGGTGCCGCAGCGCTGTAGGTAGGAAGTTCGTGTACGCCTCCGCCGCGCCGCTCGTCGGCGTCGTTGTCCTCTCGGTGGCTTCGCTGCTCTGGTAAACCACTAGCTACCCCCATGCGCATGTGTTGTCGTCGATCGTGTCGAGCTCAGGCTCAGCAGAGTCAATAAGCGCGTGCTCGTGCATGTCTAGTGCTCATATATTGTTTCCTGTCGTTCTATCGTGTGTGGTGTGTAACAGCCATTTAAAGTCGAGTTTTCCTTTGCTGGCCTCCGGACCTCTATGCGCCCGAGTCCTGTACTGCTACTTGCAGATTTGTGTTGCATTTCACCAGTATCTATTAGTAATATATCGTGTGGATTGGATATTCATCTTGTGTTCACTCTTCAAGCGGATATCTGTATCTTCCTCAATTGTCAGTCAATTTGCATGCGTTTTGTCGATATATCTCGATCCATACAAACTGAATCTCCTATTGACACTAACAGCAAAAAGGTTCCTAATTCCTGTCAAATTAGGTACGGCTCTTCCAATAGATATTTTACACATCACAGTCTCACAGATTGACATCTCCTACTGACACTAAAGCAAGAAATTTCCTAATTCCTGGAAAATTGGGTGAACGGCTTTTCCAACAGATATTTACACATCACATATTGACTATAGACTACACCGGAGCAAATGAAATAGAGACATTCTGCCAATACGGCAATACCTAAACTAAACTAACTGGTCAAAAGTTCATGCTTTGCTTTCTGCTGCAAATTTTCTGAACTAAAGAAAGCTCCTTCATAGAAAGTACAGTGCAAAATTACCTGTGATCACAAGGGCCAAAGTGTGGTGCTCGGCTCGAAGCAGATCTCCAAACAAATATGTGCAAAATCAAGTACACAAATCACTCTCCAAGATCATCACATATGCAATCACAATACAACAAACCAAAGAAATTAGCCGGACCGGTGAAACTGCCTTACCGTGCAAGACAGCTCCTCCCGTAGCCGATCCAAACACAGCAGCTCGCCGGTTGCCCCGGCTTTCTCCGCCGATGAGGTCGGCGGCGACGACGTTTCGACGAACTTGCGATTTTGCAACTGCGATCAGGGCATCAGGTAGGAATTCGGGAGGCCAGGAGGCGGCGACTGACGGGCATGAGGACGTCGGGACTCCGGACTCGGGAACTCGGGGCGCGGCGGTTCGATTCCTGCTCCTGGACTCACGTAGTCACGCGTCACGGCGTCGTCACCAGGGCACGAGGCGTCTTTACTTTACCTCACATCTTTAGCTTCTGAAGGCAACGGGGAAACGTGGGCATAACAGCGGCCTCCTAGTCCTTCGGTCCTTCCTGCGTGCAGCGTGCGTCTGGGCCAAAAGGCCATAGGGCCAGGGGAACTTACATACTGGTTGAGGGGCCCAGGGCAGGGGCCCACCCTGCCCTCCTCAGGGCCGGCCCCGCCTAGATTGATCAAGCTATCTTGTTGTGGTGGGTTCTGGCTTGTCTTTGTTGTACAAGCTAGGCTCTATTTCTGGGAAGAGAGAAGTAATCGAGAGCAACTCCAAGAGCTTCCCTTTCCCAGCCCCTACCCGATTTCTCAGATCCTCTCTCCCATACCCATCCCGTTCTCCATTGCGCCGGAGGCACCTGCACTCGCCCAGCCAAGACGCGAGATCGCCGAGGAGGCAGGCTTGATGCACTTCAGAGTCAAGTCTCGATTGCTGCTTGCTTCGGCGAGGTGAGTGGGGATGGTGGTGTTCTTGCACGGCTTCTCTGATATATGGTACATATGGGCGCCTCTTCAAACAATCCATCTCAGAAAGCCCGTACTAACCCAATCTTCCAACATGCAAAGTTATATCTAAACAACTTAATAGGTAATGCTATCACATACTAGCACTTGTAATTGCACTAAATCCTTGGCTTGAAAACAACACATAAGCTCGGTCCTTAAATGATCCAGGTGAGAATATTTCCCCTATACTACGTGCAAGTTTCATGCACAACCGACTACTGTCATATCTCGCCTGCGTAAACCATTGTTTTATTTTAAGTTTTTAAGTCAAAATACCCACATACTTAATTGTCATATCCAACATTTTTAAATTCTCAAGGAACCATTTAATCTGATTATTTCAAGTTCAAAGCTAAAGTATGGCTAAGCAAAACTATTATGTAATCAAGCAGGTGCTTACCTCTCTCATTGGGGTTCAGCAGTGAAGTCGGAGTTGGCGGTAGCAGTGTTGGGGACGTCGGCGTCTATATGTATTTCGACGTGTAACAATAGTAAGAAACAAAAGAAGTCAAATAGTATCAACTCCAAATAAAATTTGAAAAATGAAGAGCTTTAGTTTTATACAGAGTTTTTCTTCGTGAGCTCATAATTTTTAAAGTTTAGTTAAATAAGTAAATTTTTATTTGAATCTTAATTTGGAGCAACAATCTTACTTATTAAACAATAGGTGCAAAACACTTTTGTTTTAACTCATTTTTACATAGACACAAGATCATAATTTTTGTGAGTTTTAAGCACTGTTTTTACTAATTTTTGAGTTTGCTCGCAAAAGTTATTAAATTTTGAACATTACATACATTGAATGTTAACCCTATATAAACTTTTGACAAATTAGATTAAAATTCAAATAATTTTGCAGAAATAAAGTCATTATGGCCTCTGGAGTCTTCAAAAAATTTTCCCATCAAATTTTGAGTTAGGATACAAAATTTGTAATAGCACATATCTTAAGTCCCATTAAAATTTTAAATTCAAAATTAAAAAAATGGTCAAAATATAAATATTTTTTATATTCAGAAATATCACGATTTTATATGAATATATAAACTTTTTTGACTAAATTTGGATTAAAATTACAGAAGATATTCAAGTCTGAAGTTAACTGGTTTGGAAAAAGGCTGGAAAAAATGTAAATACGCTTTCGAATCAGAGAAGTGCCTTTCTCATTTTCTTTTGGTTTCCCTCATTTGCGCACAGGGACTGACATTTTGGGCCCAGCTATCAGCCACTGAGTTCAACTGAGAGAGGAGTGACTGATGAGCGGTGCCCATGGCTCAGCCTGACAGAACGAGGGCGGCGAGAGCGAAGCTCGCTGGCGGTGAGGGAGAGCTGGTCGAGCTCGATCGTTAGCAGGTTTAGCTGAAGGGGCTCTAGGGAGTCTAGGGCACCAGTTGATGAGGTTCGTGGATGGTCGGAGGTGTGCTTGCGATGACGACGAGCAGCGGTGAGGTCGGTAGCTAATCGCGAGTGCAATGGGGGGCATGCTTACCTTCGTAGAGGTTGGGGAAAAGCATCTACGGGCAGAGGGGATCCTATTTTCCTATCTTACCGCGGAGGAGAAGCTTTGGGGTGTCTCGGCACTGGTGACCGGAGGCAGAGAAGAAGCGAAGCGGCGCGGCGAAGCTTCGGGCGAGTTCGGTTGAAAACAAGACAAAAGTGAGCTAAGAGGGTTAGGAGGATGCAGCAAACACTGAATCGGAAGGAATTGTTTGCTGTGGTGTCCAAATTGGAATTTGACCCCAATTGATACTCACTGGCAATGGCGGGCTCGGCGGAGCAGGGGCTAGTGCTCGAGCTAGGGGAAAAGGTACCCGGGCAAGAGCAAGGGACATTGGCGGGGGCTGTGGCGCTACATTTATAGCTAGGAGGAATGGGCCCGCGTCATGGCTCCTCTGTGAAAGCCACACGCACGCGCGAGCTCGGCAGGGCAGTTAGGACTTGATAGGAGGTCCACAGAGGACGGTATGGGTAGAGAAGCAACCGGCCAGGCGGTGGCGTGAGTTCTGGGCGACATGACCATGCCATGGTGGGGGGAGGGGAGGTCAGCTCATGTTGAGGCATCAGATTGGCGGAGATGGGTGGTGGAGCTTGGCGCAGCGCAGAGGAGCTGGTTTCAGTTGCTGCCATGGTAAAGGGAAGCAAAGGATTTGGCTGCCACGGCGAGATTCGGGAATTGGCGCTGAAGGGTTGACGTGGTGAGCTTTCGACTGGAAACAGCTGCCACGGCACGGATCCAGCAGAGGGGGCGGTAGCTCCTCGACATGGCGCTGGGAAAGCTTGCTGCCCACGGCCTTCCCAAGCACTGCCATGGCGAGAAAACACCGGTGAAATCCTTAATGTTGCAGCAGCGATTTGGCAGAGGCTCAGGCTTGCGCGAAGGCGAAGGAGAGGAAAAAGAAAGACACTGGCAGGTGGGGCCAGGGCCCAGGGGCTTTGCTGCGGCTGCCAGCGGGCCAAGGAGGTTAGCGGGGTGATTAAATCTGACAAGAACATGTCAGAGAGATGAAAGAGAGCAAAAAGGAAAATATTTTTCTGAATTTTTACAGCCCTTCAGTTTTAGATTTGACTGAGCATTCAACTGAGCTGGAAATTTTTTAAACTTTTTGAGGGGAAACCTGATGAGTTATTGATGCTTCCATAAAATTTACAGCCCAAGATCATACCCTAGAATTTTTATAAATTCTGACAATCTTACTGTTTGATTAATGATCTCTCTGTTTTTACAGAGAATTAGTTAATTGATCCTACGGTGCACGTTGACTAGTTAATTAGTTAATTAATACTTTAGCAAATGATGCATAGATGTAGTTTGGGGCCATGCAGGAACGAGCGAAATTAAGCAAAGAAAAGCAAGGCTAAAAACTGTATGTGACCTTGCGGTCGCTAGACTTTGATCAGTGTGGTGACGTGCGTGATTGAAATTTTGATCCTTTGCTAGTGCGTCTTGGATACAAAGCTGGCTTGGGATGTGAATAATCCAAAGCGGTGCATGATTACGAGAATATTTTCGGTTCTTCTAATGTGCTGTTGCTATCCGTACTCTCTTTACACAAAAAAGTTGAAATAATTATGAATTTTTTTTACTCCCTTTACATAAAAAAGTTCAAATAATTATGAATTTATTTGAAAGAATTTACATAGATAGGGTATGATATAATCCATCGTTTCACAAAATTTCAAATTCAAATTTGATTTACACATTGAGGAAAAAAAGACAATTTTCAGCGGCAGTAGATTTGTCTTTTTTCCCTTTTTATTTTGGATTTTCTTTTTCAGCATATTTTGTTTTTTCCTCAATGTATAGATCAAATTTGATTCAAAATCTTGTGGGACAATAGGCTATATCATACTCTACCTATATATTTTTTTTCCAAAATTTCTCATATCTATTTAAACCCTTTTTCAATTAACGGGAGCATGGGTAGCACCAACAGATTGGGAGCGCTGAAAATGCTCTCAGACGAGTACATGCAAATATGCGATGTGAATTTTGTTAATATTTAACCATTTTTAATATTAATTTTGGAAATAATGGACGCAATAGTCCCTGGTAGCCAATCCGGTCGTTATCAAATATCAACTTCGAAGGAAAGGTTGGTCAAAAAACAAAAAGAAAAAGAAAAACTTCGAAGGAAACTTCAAAGCGTGGCCCCACCAAGAGTCCAAATAATGGCCCTCCCAGACGATTGGCTTCCTCCCAGTCCCCAGACGGTTGGCTAGATTGCAAGTCTACTGCATCATCTCCAATTAAGCGCACTAATTCAGTGCTTCTACACTCCTGCGTCGTCTCTTTTTAAGCGCACTAAATTCAATATTTCTCCAACGTCATCTCTTTTCAGTTAATATTTTATTTATATTTTAGCTGGTAATAAATAAATCAAGGGATATACATCTCATTTGCACTGTTGGTAAAACTCCTCTATATAAGCACGGCTCAGCGTTGTCCCCCTGCAGCAACACCACTCTACTCTCCCTTTTGCTGCCAACCTCCGTTGATTTTAGGGCCAATTGAAGATGGTGCCGACCGTCCGTAGTGCTCCGCCGCAAGCCGAGGCGGACGTCGCCGCCGCGTCCAAGCTCCTGGCTGCGCTGCGGGGAGTCGGCCTCGCGACTGCCTCCACGGCCATCAGCTTGGCCGTCTCCGAGCAGCCGCCGGGGCTCGACAGGAACCTGTATATCCTCGCCATCTCGGGGGCCTTCTTTGCAGGGGTGGCCGAGCTCAGCGCCGCCGTCTGGGTCTCCAACGACCCCCGGGGCCGCAGCGCTGCAGGGAGGAAGTTCGTGTACGCCTCCGTCGCACCGCTTGTCGTCGTTGCTGTCCTCTCGGTGGCTTCACTGCTCTGGTAAACCACTAGCTCCCCCCATGCGCATGTGTTGCCGTCGATCCTGTCGAGCTCAGGCGCCTCAGCAGAGTTAATAAGCACTTACTCGTGCATGTCTCGTGCTGGTATATTGTTTCCTTTCGTATTATCGTGTGTGGTGTGTGACAGCCATTTCAAGTGAGTTTTCCTTTGCTCTCCTCTATGCGTCATGAGTCCTGTAGTACTGCTACCTGCAGATTTGTGTTGCATTTCACCAGTATCTATTAGTAATATATTGTGTGGATTGGATATTCATCTTGTGTTCACTGTCCAAGAGGATATATATGTATCTACCTCAATTATCAGTCAATTTGCATGTATTTTGTCGATATATATCGATCCATACATATCTATTAGTAATATATTGTGTGGATTGGATATTCATCTTGTGTTCACTGTTCAAGCGGATATCTATATCTACCTCAATTGCCAGTCAATTTGCATGTATTTTGTCCATATATCTCGATCCATACATTTGTTGGAGGGCCGTATGGGCTCTGTCGACGCTGCTCGCCGTTCTTGAGGAGTCCCCGACATCGCGCTGCTCCTCGTAAGATGTCAAGGATGTGGCGCCCTAGTCAACGCAAAATTAATCTCCGGTTACTTCCCCCACTTTTTTTTTATGCAGTTATCTTTATTTTTCACCTCGTAGCATGTTAACGTAGCAGTATAGAGTTTCTCATGGGCGGGATAGTCGTGATTGTATTGCGAATGAAACAGAGGAGAGGAAGCGCATGCAGCCAATTAAAAGGCAATGGAAGGCGTCACTAGCTGTAATCAATTGCGAAAATGTCAAACACAAGGATGACAAGCGTGTATCGATCTATGTGACTAACAGTATGTTGAGCTGCTACTTGCACTATAACATATAGTAACAAAATAACGTGAGAGAACTAGAGTGTAGTCATCTACTCGGATATATTAACTCTCGATCGATCTGTCCTTTCATACTTCTTCTGTTGATCGAATAGCCAGACTAGAGCTAGCTTGAGCTTGTGCTGCGAGTTTGTCTTCTGTTGGAGTGTCCGCGCAAAATATCGACCTGGTTCGGCCCGTGTGCGTGTTGACCGCCTCCTTTGCATGGGCTAATACAACCAAGTTCAAATTATTATCCAGTGCGTTAATTGGAGGAGAGAAGAGCAAGTCTCACGAATAAGATGGTGAAAATATACTCGTAACTGTGAAAGGCTGAAAACAAGCTGTTGCACGAGATCAACACTTTGTAGAAATACAGAGTTGGTGGACGTATTCGACAATCTTTAACTGAACAATGACACTTAAAACACTGATGTATGCAGAGCAATAGCTTATACTCTTTTTTTTTTGGCACGGTTTTCTTATGTTTAGTTTTTACTTGATTTATTATTACATTTCCAATATTATTGTCTATTTTTATGGGCATAGAACTCATTTTTTAGAACTTTAATTTATATTTTGTAATTCACATTTTTAGAGAATTATTGCAATTTTTTTAAAAAAAATGCACTAAGATATGGCTAACGGGCCTACCATGGTCCGTTAGGCTAAACATTCCCGAGATGACACAACATAGTCCGACACAACCCGTTTAACATGCCGGACAAAACCGACCTTGACTAGATGGGTCTCTGCCGGGTAATTTTTTTTTTTTTTGTAAATCCATATCCCTGTGTTAAGAGAGAGCTACAGTTTTTTTTTAAAATATATTTTCCTTTTTTTTAAAAAAAAAGTATTCTCCATCTCTGTTAAAATTGGGAGATTGTCCGCGGCAACACTCGGGATTTTAACTACTATGTATTGTGTACGGTTTCTCCTTCCTATGCGTACGTACTGCTTCTACGCGAGTGCATGTGCTAACGCTTGCATGACAGGGGGCCTATTTGGAAAAGCTGTAACTTTTATAAAAACTACTTTTGGCTTTTTGAGCTGAAAAACAGCTGTAGTTTTTTATAAGCGGCCGTTTGACAAAAGAACCAATTTTTCACAGTAATAAGCTGCAAAAGCAGACTTATGCCAAAAGCTAAGCTGTTTGAGAGCTTATTGGCTTTTCAGATGCTAAAACTGGCTTAAAACTCCCCCAAACAAGATTAAGGTCATCGGTCTGCATGATGCATGCTGGCTGGTGCTTCTTGGCAAGAACTTTCTGACAAGGTCAGGACCAGAAGTAGAACAAGAGGAAAAATAAATAAAAAGGAGGGAATTGACAAACTAACTACTATCTCAGGTCATAAATAAATATGGTTTTAAACATCGGATGGTCTACAAGACACGGTTCCAACTATTAATTTTTATTATAATATATTTATAAAATCCAATAAAATTATAACATTATGAAGTTTTTTGAGACAAATTTATACACATGATTTTCATATATCCAATTCGAATATTTCAAAAGATATTCGTAGTCAAAGTTTTGAAAGTTTGACTATGCTTATGTCTAAAACGTTAACTATTTGTGTTTGGAGGGAGTACTTAGCTAGCTAGTGGATTTGTTAATTAACATGGATCTTATGACCTTACATCCGTGTCTAAGTCATGCCGTACACTTGCAGCACAAGGGACTTGGATGAATCCATCGCCACCAGCCACTGGTTGCTTGGAGAAAATTGACAATATGCCACTCTCAAGAGTTGGCTTCGCCCAAATGCCACTCTGGACATTGAACACTATAAAATGCCACTCTGTAGAGTTGGCAACTCGGCCGGCATGCCATTTTGGGGTTTAAAATGATTTTCACCCATTTTCGTGTTGAATCGACCGCTTTGCCCTTGGGCCCACTCATGAGTCTTCTCTCATGCTGCGTTTATTGCCACACCGACCAAGCCATCTCTCCTCTCGGACCCTCGAGCCGAGGCAGCACCCTCACCTCCTCCTCCATGCCCGTCTCAGATCTGGCGAACGCGATGCGCATCGCGGCGGCGGAGTAGGCCACGCCGACGACCTAGGGTTACGACGGCGCGCCGCTTAGTTGGGGAAGATGTCGCAAGGTACGTCGTCGGTCCGGTTCCGTGCTGCGTCATCACAGATGGAGTACATCCCCAGTGGGTTACCGCTTGTGGCGTGCCCTAGATGCGGTGACCGGATTTTAGAGTTGGTGTCGCGATCAAAGAAGAATCCTGGTAGGGTATTTTTCAAATGTCGGAGGAATGAGCAAGATGTAAGTCGATTTTACTCTTTGTGTTCTTCGATGTTCTTGGATGTTCTTGGAATGAGCAAGAATCCTGGTAGGGTTCTTTGTGTTCTTGGATGTTCTTGTGAGCTGGATCCTGCTTTTGATGTTTACAGATTCCTGGGAGGTGCATGTTCTACATGTGGCGTGAGCAATACCATGAGTTTCTTGCAAATTCGGGTATGGTCAACACGGGAGTTTCTCGAGAAGTTTGAACAAGTTGCCTTGAATCGACGGGATGAACTATGGCGCAAGTTGGAGAGGATCATTATTGATCTGGACACAAGGATGTCGAAGATGTCAAGATTTCTTTGGATCATATTATGTGTTGCATTTTTAGGTTTCTTTGGGTGTAGTAGTGTTGTTAGTTAAGTGATGATGTAATGGAATGATGTAATGCATTGTTGGCTTGAAATGCTATTTCAATGGAATGAATCAACATTTATATGATGCAAAACAGTGCTGGTCTCTGTGGAGCCTGATATTGTGGAACAATTTCAATAAAACAGGTATCTGTGAATGATGTTAGAAGGCATATTTTTACTGCCAAAAGCAAAAAAAAACATTAAGGATCTTCATTCTTCAGTGCTGTACTTCAGTAGAATGGGGGGAAAATAGCAATGAATCACATATGCAATGTGACATTGTAAAGGAGAATTAACCTTATCAGCAGCTGCTTGCAATGTGACATGGTGTCCCCATTCACCAGATGTGAAAAAGATGATATTTGAGATCCATTCCTAAAACCAAGTTGTCCAGATAAACTGGTAAACTGATCTCTGAAACATTCCTAAAACATGTTGCCTTCGCCAAGTTGTCCAGATTACTTCCACCAATTTGCAACACAATAGGATGTTGTTCAACAGAAATGCTAAAATCTATCCCGCATGTTAACGGTGATCTCGAAATAGAATATGCAGCGGTGAGGATCAACAAGATGCCATTATAGGTTCGACTCACGAAAAAGATGATATTTCACTTAGTTCATGCAGTATATCAGCAATATATCAATGTCAGTGCACATCTCTCAATTTCAGCCTGGTAAACTGATCTGATGTAATTGACAAAATGAACTGGTAAACTGATCTGATGATCTCATGTAATTGACAAAAGTGATGACATTGTCACAGAACTGCAGTGCATGGTTTGGCTGCAACATGAACAGCATTACTTACAAAAAGCATGCTCATAAGCATTACTGGATACTTACAAAAAGCAGTGCATGGTTTGGCTGCAACATGAGCAGCATTACATACAAAGTACAAACAACACTGAAGACTTGCAAACAATGCAAACAACACTGAAGACTACCCTTCTTCGATGGGGGTCATCTTTTTCTTCTTGGGGGTCATCTTTTTCTTCTTGGGGGTCATCTTTTTCCTTTTGTTTGCCTTCTGAGGACTAATCTTCTTCGATGCGAGATGGGGTGGCGATGCTTGAGGCTCGAGATGGTGGCTTGCCCCAGATCTTGGCTTGTGCATGCCTAAAAGGATGCTTATCTTGTTGCACAAACAAAACAAAGAAATATTATGCTTAAAGGATGCTTATGTTTGTATTGCAGACTTGAATGTTGCTACATACCTCCTTGTGACCACTCGGGGCTATCATGTTGCACACTGTATGTTCATCACTTTGATTGGTTCCATACCCTCGCCTCGGATTTTCTCTTCCTACAACAAAGTGGACATTTCAGTGGTTAATAGTTAATGCAACAAGTTGTGATTCATCTTTGGATACAAAAGATGAATCTTGCCTTTTCTTGGTTCCATTTAGTGGACATTTGTAGCTTGCTTGTGCGTGACCTACCTCCCACATCTCTTACCAAGCTAATCGCATTTTCTAAACCTTTGCATGCATCTGTACATATTGCAAGTAAAGGAGGTCTCCTAATGCCTTATGAAGTGGGTCATGAACCATACCCAATTATCTTGTGTTTCGAATCAAAGAATCCAAAAGCCACAGTGGTACATCCAATTATGGCCATCTAAGGTCGTGGCGGCGACTAAGTGACCATTCCACCTACCATTTAGAGCGGTGCTATCAATACTTAGGTATGGTCTACACCCACTCACAAATCCATCGATGCATGGTTTTAGTGCACGAAAAACCTATGGAAATACACTCTATCATCTACTACTTTGGTGTCAATTTCTACAATGCTACCTGCTGACCTTCTTAGGACCTCTGCCCTCCATCTATACAGCAACTGGAAGCTCTCTTCCCAACTACCATACATCTCTCTAAGAGCTCTCTGCATCCCTTCCAAAGCAGTATCATAGGGTATGGTTACCTTGTGATCATCTTGTAGCTTTTTCTGCAAGTCTACAGCACCAAAATTTGGATTCCTTCTAAGAATAGGGACAACCTTGTCAGCCACCCATGCTTGAGATGCGGTATTGCCACTCACTCTGCTGCTTGATGTGCATGTGTGCTCCCCTTTCTGAACTGAGACCTATTAGAACAAAAAAAAGCTCTCATTAGCTGCACAAACTTCATCATACACAAGATTACTAATGCAAGCAAACTTAAATTGTTAGTACCATTATGGTTTTCAAATCGCTTCTCCTGTGCCCAACAATCCTCCAAGGACAACCTTGTGCCTTGCAGAATCCTCTAAATCTAGTCTGATCTGTTTTTTCAACGCCTAAATCAAACTCCTCGTTGATAGCGAATTGCCTGACAGCAAGTCTAAACTCTTTCATTGAGGGGTACAGTGTTCCTACTTCCATTGTGGGGTGATCCTTGTCATAAGCAATGCATGGCTCATCTAGGTTTGCATCGTCAACAGGAATGGCAGCATCCTCATTACCTCCCATACCAACATTTGTGCCCTCTGTTCTTCCATCTGCACTTGGCATTTCATTGTTTTTATCCATATCTTCATCTCTTAGTCCCAGCAGCAAATACAACTGATCCTCAGTCATTTGTGCTATTCTACCATCTTCATCTTGTGTTTCTTCAATCCTTATGTTATCCCAATCAACTGTCTTAACTGCATCACCACTTCCAACTGTCTCAGCAGCTGCACCACCACTTCCAACTGTCTCACCAGCTGCATCACCACTCCCAATGCTATCTGCAGACCCATTGCCATCTGCATCACTACTCCCCGACGCTGCACTAACATAATCTTGCGGTGGAGTGCAAGGAAGTGACCAATCTACCGTACTATCTCTCCAAGTCCAAGCATCTAGCCTATAAAACACCTCAAATAGGTGCACAAAAAAATCAAATCGGTTAGGGTTCTCTTCTTCTACCACTGCTCGGTTCTAATCAAAACAAAAGAAAAATGTCGAGTTATGAGGACTTTACCCCGACCCATCCTTCGGATTGGGGTTCATCCCGCACCACTCAAATGCATTCACCCGTCCGTGTTACTACCTACGGTGACATGCAGAAGACAAAGAAAACGGAGGAAGGAGATCAAAATCAAATTGGAAGCTAGGGTTTCTATGGAGGCTATGGTTGTAATGCCTCTCACCTTTTGGAAACCGGCCGCCCGGTCGAACTCAGACACCCGTCGGAACCCTAGCTCGTCGGCGTCGCTGCATGATGTGGCCGAGGATCATCGCGTTCGCCAGATCTGAGACAGGCATGGAGGAGGAGGTCTTGGCTCGGCTCGATCGGTGTGGGACTCTCGTGGGACGGTGTGGCAGCGAAAGCAGCATGAGAGAAGACTCAGTGGGCCCAAGGGCAAAGCAGTCATTCAACACGAAAATGGGTGAAAATCATTTTAAACCCCCAAAATGGCATGCCCGTGAGTTGCCAACTCTCTGAGTGGCATTTTATAGTGTTCAATGTCGAGTGGCATTTGGGCTAAGCCAACTCTTGAGAGTGGCATATTGTCAATTTTCTCTGGTGCTTGTGTGTTTGTCATGTCTGACGACAAGCCTCCTCCCTCCTAGAGGTGGACATCATATTAGGTATTTTTAGGCTGCCCCAAGACACGGAGGGCACAACCTAGCCTAAGGGGGTCCAAGTCAGGAGGAGCAATGACCACAAGCGGGGACACCGCAGAGAGGGAGGGAGGCAGCGACAACGGTGAGGGAGGGACTAGGAGGGAGGCGGGTCGCCATGGAGACAGGAGAGCGGGCGTGAGGAGAGTGATGGTCTGATGGAGGCAGGAGGTGAGCGGCAGAGTTAAGTTTGTTCGGCTATTTCAGCTTTCCAAACTGCGAAATCGAACCAAAAACCAAACGGTATCAAAATAAAAACCGAATAATAAACCGAAAAGACCGATTTTTTCGGTCAATTCGGTTCATTTCGATTCGATTTTTTGGTTTTGGTTAAAAATTGCCAACCCCTACATGCAGTCATGAAGCATCTATCACCGCACCTATAGACTTATGTTGGAGGTTTCATACTCCACCAGAAATGCATATGCCACATCATTAATCTCATTGTGCAAACTCAGTTTGGACAACATACGTGATACTATCTAATTTATTACAAGTTCGATTGTAAAATATGCTAGATTTTGGAGTACTTGAAAGCCAATAATAAGTTACCAAAAAGATTCAACCTTAACATCAAGATTAAATGAAACTCTACGTATACTATACTGGGGCGGTGTAAGGACTGTGAGCATATTATTACTGTCTTTGTCAGTTGCAATTCTACTAAGCAGTTAGATAATGATGCGGATTAAGAAGTTGCTGATCATTTTTGTGATTTTATAAAAAAAATTATGATACAATCAAGATTTTATCCGACGTGTACTACCCAACTTCTTACTTAGTCATTGAGTGGTTTTGGACTATTGCTAACGCTTTAAAGAAAACAGAGATAATTATATTTTACAATCCATTCTTGAACCAATGGAGAAAAAAAATTAAAATATTTTAAGCTTTCCACACCTGTACTGGTTTTGTACTATTTTGGATCATCAGAGAAAATTATCTGATTTGCATGGCACCTTTAAGGGGAATAGATGAAACATTCAATCTTGATTTTTCTGAGACTTATATTCTGAAGTATCGAGATGGCGATCAGAGGGTGAATAATCCCCATTAAAAATTTTCCCTTACTCAAAATAATCTAAATAACCCCTCAAACAAAAACAATTAAAGGAGGCAAATAAGAATGAGTCATTTACTCTATATGGCCGGTATGACCGCAGGGTCTTTGATATAACCGAAGTTCGGTGTGACCGGGCTTAAGAACAGCAAGAAAATCAGCACGAGCTCCAAAAGTAAAAATAATCCAACTTTTGATTGGATGGTCAAAAACTCATGAAACTTGGTAGATGTCTTCCTAATGATGTCAGAAACTTATTCCAATCTTTAATAGCAAGGATTGACATCAAAGTTTTGACCTTTTTTCATTTGAAGGAAAAACACACCAAGTTTGGACACAACTTAAAAACTTGATCTAAGACTTGCTCGTGGGTTTTTGATAATCAAAACAATCTCGGATGACCTCCCACATGTCACAGCAAGTAAGAACACAAGTAAAAAAAACTCCACAAACGCGATCTTGAAAAATGATTCACTCAAGTGCACAAAACCGATTTCTTATAAGAAAGTATGGATTACCTAGATGATTAGGATATGATCTAAAAGAAGATTCATCTATCAATCAATATTCTTGGCCTAAGAAACAAAAGCATGTAGAAAGAGGGAAAGCAAATTCAAATTGCGTAAATGTAAATTGCAACAATGTAAGTAATTTAAGTGTAGAATTTAAATGTGAAATTTAAGATATTATGTAAATACGTAAAGGAAATTAAGTATAAGAAAATGTGTTTTGTATTTCTGGAAGGAGGGTTTACAAACCTTCACAATAAAGTGAGCAAAGTTTAAAGGAACAACAAAAAATCTCAAAACCTTCAAGAGAGGGAAGGCTGCCCCTATCTCTTTATTTATACTACTCTTGGACCACCTATCACCCTTAGATGAGTCCTTCAAATCTAGAGCACTCCATCAAAGGCTAGGATTGACCCACTCACATAGCCATATATGGGCTAACCCAAACCCTACTAAACAAACCAGGTTTTCTTGCACGATTCTCAAAGCACACTAACTTGACCCGCTATCTTATCAACTAGACCGAGATCCGACGGTCCTCCTTGATCCATGTAGCGTTTAGTTAGTATCTTTTCCTTTGCTTGTCTTCTAGGCTTGCCACGACTCCGTCTCTGATCATCTTTCAGTGATCCTCGATCGTCTGAATCTCCGACGTACCTTGTCTAGTCCCGATCATTCTCCGCCTCACCATGATCTAGCACCGTCATCCTGCAACCATTAAAAACAAGAAAATACATCACATAGCAATGTCCAAAAATATATTCAATCAAATTCATTAAAAATCACAAATTAAAAATTCATTATCACTCACAAGGATCGGTGCTACCCTAGGCCTAGGCAGTAGCATCATTGGCGATCATACCTACCGCCAGATAACCCCCAAAAATTACAAAGACACCTCTCTAAAAAAACGCACCGACCTAAGGCCGGTATGATCGCCAGCGCAAGAAATTTTTCCAACTTTGCTTCAAATGCACTATCCAACTCAAATAAAGGCACCATATGTTTAAATAATGTCAATAAGTCATCACACATAAGGATAGACATCCGCATGATCTTTCATATTCATATTTATAACGAGTTTTTTAGAGTTTTCGACAAATATTACGAAAAGTTTAGCAGCAAAAGTGAAGCAAGAATATCTGTCTCAACAATGCAACAAACACGAGGCAGATCGACCGCTTCAAACACATGGAAGAAGTTAAAAGATAAGACATCTAGTTTATCTTTCAAAGTACCAAGCATGTCGTAATAGAATCCACAAGTAGAGATTAACCAATACCTCGACATGCCTTTCACAAAGACTGAACTTGACATCGGGAAGGGCAATGAATTCAGCTTGCTCTTGTGGTGAAAGAATCACCAACTTATTTACTCTATGCTCTCGCAATTTGTAGGGGATGTACTTGTGGTTCTGGTGTTCACTATCTCATCGGAAGCCACTTTTAGTTCAATGGAGAGGATACTTGAGTCGAGGATGTCATCTCTCATGCCTGAGATGGTTGAGGCAATTCATACCTCAAAGATTGGGAGTATGCAGACGAGAGTACACAACATCAGACCGAGGATTTGAAGATCGCAAAGGCATTAGTTGACTTTAACTACCTTGGCCTCGAGTAGCCTATGTATATGTATGTAGTTGCTGTACATACATTCCTTTATCGAAAAATGTAGCTGTTGTACTCTTTTCCTTACTGGAGGTATCCACACCGAGGTGTAAGATTTTTAATGAGACAGTAACTCTGTACCTGTTCAAGAATGAATAAAATTTAGTTCTTTTCTCTCAATATTGGTGTCCACTGCATCAGCACCATGCGTTTTTGGCTTTTTTTCTCTCGTCGCAATAGTGCAAATGGACCGGACCTAGACCGACATGGCACAAAGCATAAATGGGCTGTGTTGAATGCAAGTTAGGCCAACACGGTATGATTTAGGCCCGTGCCGTGCCGAACACCGACCTCTACTTGCTCTGACCTCCATAATAATTCTTTTTCTTTTTTGGAAAATGGTTTGATATTATCTTCATTTCGTTACATTAATTTGTCCTTGTGTTCAGAAGTATATGTTTTAATATATAAATAGTGTCCTTATGCATTGCCCTCTCAAAACAAGTTGCATAAATCTTAAAGCAAATGAAGGGGTAATTAATCACTATGTACCATTCATTCATGCCTTAATATTTGTGCAACTTTCAAATAATAATGTATACAAGTGCTTTGTCCCATAAGAGAATCTAGAGTGTAGTTGTTGCAATTTGTGCACTCTCTACCTCTACTTATATGCTTTGGAAGAGGTTAAGTGGTTATAATATGCCATTTAATAGAGTTTTGTAAGATCTTTTTTCATTAAGTATTATTTAGATTTTGTACTTCTTTGGTCTGTACGTACAATGAACTATGGATAAATAAATACAGGGAAATATAGAGAGCATTGCTGCATTGTACTATGGATAAATAAATATAGGGAAACATAGAGAGCAGTGAAATATGTAGCAGAGGTTTATTTTTCTCCCATCTATTGTCACGCATGCAACTTGTGTTTCCAGTTAATATGAACTCCATGTTGATCTGTTGATTAAACTAAGCCAGAAACAGTACGGTCCGTACGTCCTTATCATCGTAATTAATAATCACGTGCGTCTTTACAGAAAGAAGTCGTCCGTTAGGAACTCTCTCTATCTTTTTACTGATTGGAGGCTCTCCTAACAACCCCTACATAAATTAGAAAATACTAGAAATTCCCTCGTTAATCTTAAAAAAGAAAAATTGCTAGAAAATCTAATATTATTCTAAAAAAGAGAAAATCTTGGTCGTCTAATCTCTTTAACCATTTTTATCAACAACTTTGATCTATTTATCTATTCATAAGAGACATATGGTAAATCGGAGGAGTACCATATGGAAGGAAAGCTTTTTAGGTCATTACTCCTTTATTAAGCGCTTAATAAAGGAGTAATGACCTAAAATAGAAAGGAACGCGAGAAGATATTATAGCATGTGTTATGGATTAGATCTGCAGGCACACAGGTCGATGACTAGTTCAGAAAAATGACCAATGTTCAACCCTTACACCAACACAACATAACACACTCCATTTGTAAATATTCCTTTTTCCCTTCAATATGAATCCAGTGAAAGCTATGTGCTATACCTGAAAGACCTTTTGATCTTAGTACTTGGACGTTGCACAAGCGCGTGCTTGACTACTGTTCAGACGCCGAGTTGCACTCTAGCATGTAGTAGTAGCTTTCTCACACTCGCACTCCAAAGCACAAGCACAATTGCAAAGCAACAAATTAACCAGGAACAACCTAGCTGATGAGAACCGAGCGTTAATTAGTAACCTGTAACAAGCTAGCTGCTGAAAATAACAAATAGACGTGGAAAGCTGCTAAGTGATAACCGAGCGTTAGTAACCAGTAACAAGCTCTAGATACTAAAGATAGCGAGTAGATTAGGAAAACAACACATACACAATACAATACAACACAACATTCCATTTGTAAATATTCCTTTTCCCTTCGATATGAATCCAGTTCCCTTCGATACGAATCCAGTGAAATTAAGCTATGTGCTATATATAAGACCTTTCGATCTTACACCGAATTACTTGGACGTTGCACAAGCGCCAAAGTTGCACTCTTGCATGTAGTAGTAGCTTTCTCACTCACACAAAAAGCACAAACACATTTGCAAAGCAACAAATTAACCAGTAACAAGCTAGCTAGTTGCTGAGAACCGAGCGCCAAGTGGCACTCCTGCATGTACTAGTAGCTTTCTCACTCACACACCAAAGCACAAACACAATTACGCGCAAAGCAACAAATTAACCAGTAACAAGCTAGCTGCATCTCAGAGCTGGAGGTTACGACCGCTGTCAAGTCCTTACCGTCTGACAAGACGCCAGGACCGGATGGCTTCACCGGGGCGTTTTTCAAAAGTTGTTGGGAAATCATTAGAGCTGATATAATGTCTCTCCTATGGTCTTTTCAAGACGGAACATCCAATGCCTTTACATCGATTAATCGGGCTTCCATTGTGCTCATTCCGAAGAAAGATGGCGCTGATGTGGCCGCCGATTTCCGACCCATCAGTCTGATTCACTCCGTCTCAAAAATCATTTCCAAGGTCCTGGCACTGCGCCTCGCTTCCCACATCGACTCCCTGATATCACCGGCTCAGACTGCTTTCATCAAAGGGCGAAGCATTCAACAAAACTTCCTGGTTGTCCGTAACCGAGCTTGCCTCCATAATCAGTCGCACAGGCCGCTGCTCATGTTAAAGCTTGACATCACCAAAGCTTTCGACTCTGTTTCCTGGGAATATCTTCTCGACCTTCTGCAAGCCCGTGGGTTTGGAAATCGATGGCGACGCTGGCTCTCGCAATGCTTTGCAACGTCATCATCTTCTGTGCTCCTAAATGGGGTCCCAGGCCCGTCGATTGTGCACCAATGCGGTCTGCGTCAAGGCAACCCATTATCTCCATACCTCTTCAACCTTGTGATTGATCCGTTACACTTCCTCCTCAAAAAAACGACGGAGGACGGGGTTCTATCTCCTATTCAAGATGGTGCGCCATATGCCCGCCTATCCCTCTACGCCGACGATGCGGTCATCTTCTTAAAACCGGTAAGAGAGGAGCTCCTGGCGGTTATCTCAATCCTTTAGCACTTCGGTCAAGCGTCGGGGCTTCGTGTCAACATGCAAAAGAGCTCCATTGCGGCGATCCAATGCCACAATCTTGACCTGGCCACCATCATCCAGCCGTTTCAAGGAACCGTCTCGGATTTCCCAACCAAATACCTCGGCTTGCCGCTCACCCTCGGTCGTCTGCACCGGGTCCACCTTCAACCGATCCTAGACAGAATTGCACGCCGGCTAGCGGGTTGGCAATCCCAACTCCTCACTATAGGTGGTCGGCTAACCCTCGTTAAATCGGTGCTTACCTCCATGCCGATATATGTTTTGACGGCACTTAAGACACCAAAGAGATTCATCGCCGACATTGACAAAATAAGGCGAAAATTCCTCTGGGCTGGCAATGCACAATTGCATGGCGGGAACTGCAAGGTTGCTTGGGCAACGGTGTGCCGTCCCCTCAATCTGGGCGGCCTTGGTGTGCTAGACCTTAACAGATTCGCGCGGGCTCTAAGGCTGCAATGGCTATGGCTAAGATATTCGGGCCGACAAAGACCGTGGCCCAATCCAATAGCGCCCTGTGACCACATTGACAAGCAGCTATTCATGTCAACTACTGAAGTCATCATTGGCGACGGCCGGCGGGCGATGTTCTGGATGTCCACGTGGCTGCGAGGAACGGCGCCTTGCCGAATTGCGCCGATCCTCTTCAAACACTCTAAGCGAAAGGGAAGAACGGTGGTTGATGCTTTGCTCAATAACAACTGGATCCGAGACATCTGCCACCAGCTCACGCCGCTTCTAATTGGGGAATACATTCGCCTCTGGATTATTATTCAATCCGTTCCTCTGCATCCCCACACTGAGGACGTCATCATCTGGAAGGCAACCTCCAATGGCCTATACTCTGCCAGATCCGCCTACCACTGCCAATTCATTGGAAGCACATCCAAGCCTTACCATTTAACAATCTGGACTGCATGGGCACCGCTACGTATGAAGATCTTCTTCTGGCTGGCACATCAAAACCGTCTATGGACGGCTCAACGGCTACAATTAAGAGGATGGCCGAATCAATATTTCTGCCTCATGTGCTGCAGAAGTCTGGAAACAGTCTCTCACTTATTTCTCCAATGCCCCGAGGTCCGTCGATTGTGGGCCTCTGTTGCGCAGTGGATTCAGGCGCCGTCTCTCGACCCAACTTTGTGGGATGCCTCAGCTAATCTAGAGACCTGGACCCAGCGACGCATTAAGCACTACGATGGCGCAAAAAAGGGGATCAAAACCGTTATCATTCTGGTATGCTGGCAATGGTGGAAGGAGCGAAACAACAGAACTTTCCGCCAGTCCTGGGCACACCATGATCAAATCCTTCAGACCATCAAGGACAAGGCTGCTTCCTGGGCGGCGGCAGGTGCAAAGCATTTACAGACCATTCTCTAGGGAATCCTGTGATGCTGTGTTTTCTCCTTTTTTGTTTCTTCTCTCTTGCCTTTTTCCTCCTGTTCCAATCTTTGGGTGCGGCCTTCGCACCCTGTAATTAAACTCCTTTTCTTCTAATATATCTCACGGCTTTTGCCGTCTTCGATTCAAAAACAAGCTAGCTGTTGAGAACCGAGCGTTAGTACCCAGTAACAACTAACAAGCTAGCTGCTAAAGATGACGACTAGATAAGCAAAGTTTCCCTTACATATAGTACTCCTCTGATTTTTTATATATCTCTTATAAATAGATAAATAAATCTAAACCGTTAATGAAAATGATTAAGGAGATTGGACAACCAAAATTTTCTCTTTTTTTAGAATAATGTGGAATTTTCTAGCAATTTTTCTTTTTTTAGATTAACACGAGAATTCATGGTATTTTCTAATTAACGTGGGGATTTCTAAGAGGGCATATAATTAATAGATAAAAAGATGTCAGCAAAAACCACTCTTTAAAACCACCATAAAGTGTAAATTGATTTAGTTTTATAAGTTTGGGTGCTAAATTTCCGGTTTTATAGTTGCAGGTGTTAAATAGATTTTTTTTTGGAAAATTAAGGGGTGTAAACTAGACTTATTCCTTAGAAAAATCCCACATTGATTACTCTCAATTGATTCTTTGGACTATGCGGGCATGAAAGGGAAGGAAAGCTAAGACTGCATGTGACCTTGCGGGCATGAAAGGAAAGGAAAGGTTGGAATATTTACGGAAGTTTCCAAAAGAATCTACATAGATAGGGTACGGTATAATCCATCATTCGACAAAAAATTCAAATTCAAATCCGATCTACACATTGAAAAACAGAAAATACAATTTTCAGTGACGGTAGATTTATCTCTTCTTTCTTTTTATTTCAGTTTTTTTCAACTGATTTTGTCCTTTTTGTTTCTCAACGTGTAAGATCGAATTTGATTCAAAATCTTGTGGGACAATAGTTTATGTCATACCCAATCTATATTGTAGTTTTAGACAGGCGCATTGTGCCGAGGAAAGGAATTGTGGTAACTCAATGGCTAAACCTGCTAGAAAAAGACGCAACCTAGGAAGATGCCAACTTCATCCGGAGTACATTCCCAAGTTTTAAGGCTTGAGGGCAAGCACTTGCTCAGACGAGGGGAATTGTCAGGACTCGCGCAAGGTAGAAGAAGAACAGGAGATAGTTGGCAGCCAAGAAAACGTTTCATCGTTTTCAATTAGTGAACATCAACAGTTAGAAATACATCTGATCAGTGTCTTTACATCCAATGGTAAATAGACTGAGAACAGTAATTACCGAAAACGACAACAACCAAGAGACATTTACTTTGTTTACTGGCTGTAATTTGAAGTTACCCGAACATTTCTGTTATGGCGCTGATTTGTACCAGGTTGTAGTATAAAACCTGAATACTATGGAAATGGGGGAAAAAATGGATTTCCGCATATCTTAGTCTATTTCTTGTGCTTTGTATAACCTAATTCTTCTCTTCCTCTGGATGCCTTTTGTTTTGAGTATCTTTCGGATTTCCTCTGCTTCCTACCGAGATATCTTATCAGATTCATATTGAGTCCTGACAAGGTAGTTCTGAAAGCAACCTTATCTAATCGGTATCAACTAGTTTTGCCGTCTTCTTTTACTTTGATCACACAAAAGGGTGAAAAGGGGAAATTCCGCAACCGATGTGGACATGATGCAGCCTGGGTCCACGTCACCAGCACTATATAAGCGGCAGCGCCCTGCGTCCTGCTAGACATCACCAGCACTCTCCTCCCCTTTCTGCTGCCCACCTCTTCATTGATTTTAGGACCAACTGAAGATGGTGGCGACCGTCGGTAGTGCTCCGAAGCAAGCGGAGGCGGACGTCACCGCCGCCTCCAAGCTGCGGGGAGTCGGCCTCGCCACTGCCTCCACGGCCATCACCTTGGCCGTCTCCAAGCCGCCGCCGGGGCTCGACAACAGGAACCTGTATATCCTCACCATATCGGGGGCCTTCTTTGCTGGGGTGGCCGAGCTCAGCGCCGCCGTCTGGGTGTCCAACGACCCCCGGGCACGCAGCGCTGCAGGGAGGAAGTTCGTGTACGCCTCCGTCGCGCCGCTCGTCGTCGCCGTTGTCCTCTCGGTGGCTTCGCTGCTCTGGTAAACCACTAGCTGCCCCCATGCGCATGTGTTGCCGTCGATCGTGTCGAGCTCAGGCTCAGCAGAGTCAATAAGCGCTTCCTCATGCATGCCTCGTGCATGCTGATGTAGTGTTTCCTGTCGTACTATCGTGTGTGGTATGTAACAGCCGTTTCAAGTCGAGTTTTCCTTTGCTGGCCTCTATGCGCCATGAGTCCTGTACTGCTTACCTGCAGATTTGTGCGTTGCATTTCACCAGTATCTATTAGTAATATATTGTGTGGATTGGATATTCATCTTGTGTTCACTGTTCAAGCGTGTATATATATCTACCTCAATTGTCAGTCAATTTGCATGTATTTTGTCCATATATCTCGATCCATACATTTGTTGGATGGCCGTATGGGCTCTGTCGACGCTGCTTGCCGTTCTTGAGGAGCCCCCGACATCGCGCTTATTGAGTTGTATGCACCAATCAGTTCAACCAAAAGCTTAAGCTGATGAGGAAAGGTGGGCAATTCACTTATACTTCAACACTCCTCACGCGCGCAGCTCCTCGGTCAGAACGTGAAATAGAAATGGACCAAATAGGTTCACCCAAAAAACTTAGGTTCGATGAGAAAAGGTGGACAATGCACTTATACTTCAACAGCGCTGCTCCTCGTAAGATGTCAAGGATGTGGCGCCCTAGTCAACGGAAAATTAATCTTGGGTTACTTCCCCACCTTTTTTGCATGCAGTTATCTTTTTTTTTCACCTCGTAGCATGTCAGCGTAGCAGTATAGAGTTTCTCATGGGCGGGAGCGGGATAAGCGTGATTGTATTGCGAATGAAACAGAGGACAACAAACGCACGCAGCCAAGTAAAAAGGCAAAAAAGAACAAAAGCAGGGGAAGGCGTCAGTGGAATCAATTGCGAAAATGTCAAATACAAGGATGACAAGCGTGTATCACGTGACTAACAGTATGTCGAGGTGCTACTTGTACTCTAACATATAGTAACAAAATATCGTAAGACGAGCTTTCTTTAAGAATGAAGATCGTGTGTGCTGCCAAATGATTAATATAGGGTATTCTTCTTCTCAGATATATTAAGAAGCTAGCTTGAGCTTGTGCTGGGAGCAGTGGCGGAGAGAAGGGGGGCTGGCAGGGGCCTGGCCCCCCCCTAATGAAAATAAAATTTAATAATTAGTAATTAACTAGTATTACTAAATACTAAATAGTAAATAAAGGTCTAACATTAATAAACACTAAACAGTAAATACGTTCAACGAGCTCAATTAGAAAGTCAACTACCACACTTTCAACTTGATGCATGCAACCATCCGGAGCTGCAATGCTTGACTACTCTTGCTGACTTGACAAGTGGACTATATAAAACAGGTAAAACTTTCATTTTTCTCAACTTGATGTATGCAATACTTGATATCTCTTGTTAATTTAACAAATAGACTATATAAAACAGGTAAAGCTTCCCTTTATTCAATGGTTGATAGGCTGTTACGATTGTTCATAACTCTTCCGGTGTCAACAGTAACCACAGAGTGAGCATTTTCAGCTATGAAATTTGTCAAAATTCGCATTCAAAATAAAATAGGAGATGATTTTCTTCGACATTGCATGATAGTTTACATTGAAAAAGAACTAGCAGCGAAAATTAGTTCAGATGAACTTATTGACTTATATGATCTTCTAGAACTAAATTTAAGTTAATAGAGATGTAAGTTTCTTATTCTAAAAAATGGAAATTGCTAAATTGCACCTGAGTGTTTTTTTGTTTGAGGGCACTCAAATTTTTTATCTATTAGATATTACTGTTTTTTTTGTAGGAACTTAATTTTTTTCTATTAGATATTATTTTGTGATTCACATCGTGTTTTATTATTTTGACTTTATCAATATTTGACTTTGTGATCTACGTTTTTGTTTGGTATGTTCTTTATAGTTTGTTTCGTTCTTCTATTTTTTACAAATTGTCACGTTACTTTTTACATAATTTAATTTGTGTAAAACTAGTGTATAATTGATATAAAATACCTTGTAAAGAAAATAATGTTTTTTTACAAATTATCACATCATTTCTACATAATTTAATTTGTGTAAAACTAGACTCAAAATTTGAGTGCTTTTTAGCCAAAAAACACTCAGGTGCTCCCTAGACACCCTCCTAAAAAATATATCATATTTTACTTATATGGACATGTGGTTATGCTATATTTAAATTTAAATACATTGATATTGCAATGATATTTTTTATGGGTGTTATGATAATTTTTTATTGATCCACGTGGCCCCCTCTAACCCGAAATCCTGGCTCACCTGGCCGAGTTTGTCTTCTGTTGGAGACTGACTCGCCCGTGTGCGTGTTGGCCTCCTCCTTTGCATGGGCTAATACAACCAAGTTCAAATTATTATCTTTAACTGAGCAACGACTTTTAAAACACTGATGTATGCAGAGCAAAAGGCTATACTCTTTTTTCTTTGCCACGGTTTTCTCATGTTTAGTTTTTACATGGTTTATTATTACATTTTTCAATATTTTTTTCTGTTTTTATGGGTATAGAACTCATTTTTCTAAACTTAAATTTATATATTTTTTAATTCACATTTTTTTTAGAATTATTGCATTTTTTTAAAAAAAATGCACTAAGATAGCCTAAACGGGCCTACCTTGTTCCATTGGGCTAAATATTTCCGAGCTGGCACAACACAGTCCGTGAGCTCAGCGAGCCACACGACACAACCCGAGCAAAACCGACCTTGCCTAGATGGGCCTGCGCTGGGTCGGGCCAGGCCATTCACTTGGCCACCCCTAAATATCATACACGTTAAACAGAGAGACTAGGCATACAGGGGGCGTAGTTAGGATAGTATATTGGCACACCCAAGATATCAATGTGGGAGTCGTACGACAGCACGTAAGACTATCTTCAGCGATTTTCCTTTCTAGAATCCTTTCCTACTCTCTGACGGGAATCTCTTCCTAGATTTTCAGACTGCATCTCCAGCAGCATCCCCTCGAAGGGTTCTCTCTCCAAATCCCTTCTGAAGGGAACCGTGAAGGGAATTCGTTGGAGTGCTTAGGATTCTTTCGTGACGGGATTTAAAGCTGAAGGGAACTCGCTGGTGATAGTCTAACTACGTAAGGCGCAAACCGTTTGCCAAATAGCGTTCGTTCCAGCTCTAAAGCCCGAGGAATTCGGGCCGACACTAGACAGCCACACCGACGCTAGCAAGCAGGGCTTCACCCAGAACAAACAACGAAAGATGGGCCAAACTAATTGAGGCCCAACAGGGAAAGGTCCGAAACCCAAAAGCAGGCTGCGGACGCAGACTCTCACTGCAGTCCAAACGACGGCCCATCCCTGTAAGAGCTCGCACGCCACACCCCGGAACGACCAACAACCACGGCAAACACCTAATACGGGCGTAAGAGCATCTCCAACAGTGCCTAAAATTCATTCCTAAAATCTGATTTTGAGTTTGATTGTAAAAAAAAGTACTCTAACAGTTCCTCTTTCTAGCTCCTTAAATTTTGGCATGCCCAAAAACAACACCCCGACTCCTCATTTTTGTGCGCTCTGTCCGCGCTCCCAATCAACATTATTTCGTGCCCAGAATGGCCCACCGGACCAATTCAAAGGTGTTTTTGGGAGAAAATATAGGAACTGTTGGAGAACAAGGTATTTTGTAGACCCAAAATTTTTTAGGAAGGTCCTAATCTAAGAATATTGGGAGTCTAAATATTAGGAACTGTTGGAGATGCTCTAAGAGCATCTCCAGCAGAGCCCCTAAACCAGTCCCTAAACTTAAAAATAGGAAGTTTAGTAAAAAATACAGATTCAGCAGGACCCTAATCCAGCCCCTAAAATTAGGAGGCCCTAAATTTGCCTCCTCACTTTAATTCCCAGAGAGCCCCTAAACCAAACCCCTAAACCTTAAAATATGGAGTTCTTAAAGATACACCAGAGATTGAAGACAGGAAATACATGAGAGGCTTTGAGATGATCTTATTGAGCATTTGTGGAAAATTCACAGCGCTTCGTAGTTTGATTCATTGTTCGGAATTTCTATTTATCTATTTATCATATTTTGAAAAATTTAAATTTAAATTTTAAATATCATGTTTTTAAATTGTAAATGTTAATATGCTTATGTTTTATGTATTACAAATATTTTTGATTGAATTTTAGTGGTGTCAAATGAAGATTATACATAGCGGATATGTCAAAATAGGAGAAAAGTAAAATAGAATTTGAGATTTAGGGATGTTCTTTGGACTTGTGTTCGAAAATAGAGCCCCAAAAAATAGAGGAGTCCTAAATCCAAAATAGAGGCCCTGTTTTAGGGACCCTTGATGGAGATGCTCTAATCCACGCGCTGAACGACGGGTATCTACGAACGGATAGTGCTTTCCTTTTATGAATATGGATTTTTTTGGAACAACTTTAGCGACAAAAATATCAAATTATAGTACCTATTAAAGAATTAGTTATCCTACTTAACATCATAAACAAAATTAAATGTAAATTCACATTATAAATTATTCAACAACTAAAAAAACATAGAGGATATTGATGTTTTACCGGACATCTATTACGTGGATTTGTCGGATATCTGCTGGACATCCTACTAAGTATGAATATGGAGCAGATATTATTATTATTTCATATCTTAACTCATATTCGAGAACAAAAAAAGGTATTACATGCGATTTTTTCTTTCGGATACATTGTTGAATCGAGCAGAGATTGTCAAAAGAAAATTCTATCACACCTGGCGCATGTAAGCTATATGGCACCCGCTTCAAATGAGGACACGTGGTAGCCATCAATCTCAAAGCATTTCTTCAACCTTGTTTTCTTTCTTCTCGGTTGTTGCTCTATCCCTGAACAAAATTCAAGATACAACCTCGCCGGCAACCAACCCATGCCATCGATGTTGACCTAGGGAGACATCCAAGTGCTGCCCCCACAACACCACCAGGTGTCACCATGATCTTCACGGTCCCTACGCCATCGTCGCCGCCGTGCCGCCGGAACCGCCGTGGATACATATTTGGAGGTCAGACACTATCACCCATGACACATCCTCAACCATTGCGCCCTCCGAGACGACCGGACGCGCAGCCGTTGGAGCCTTCGCGCCCTCGGTGCGTGCACTCTCCTTGCTCTCCTCGTGCTGCCGCCGTGCGCGGGAGCGCTTGCGCGCCAGGCGGACGCGGATGGCCTGAATCTTGGCGTCGACGGTGGCTCGGAGCTGCCGCAGGTTGTCCGGGCAGTTGGGGCCGTCCATGACTCCTGGGAAGTTGAGGCGCGCGTACTCTCCGCGCAGCTTATAGGCCGCTCGGTCGTACGCGTGCGCGGCGGTCTCCGGCGAGTCGTACGTGCCAAGCCACACGCGCACCCGGTTCTGCGGGAGCCGGATTTCGGCAACCCACTTCCCCCACTGCCGCTGCCGCACTCCTCGGTACAGCTTCCGGGGTGCTCCATCGTCCGCCGCCGGAAAACTCGCAGCCGACGAAGAGCTGGCGGTGCACTGCGCCTGCGACGCGGCGAAGTGGCGGAGGAGCTCGCTCTGGCGGTAGTAGATGCTGGAGCCCAGCGGCGGGATCGTTACGGGGGGCGGGAGGTGGGAGAAGACGGTGTCGAGGGCGCTGGCGCAGGGGGAGAGAAGGAGGGAGGAGACGGCGGAGCGGACCTCGCCGGGGAAGCTGGTCGGAGACAGTGTGCGGAGGCTGGCGTCCATGGATTCCTTCCGGAGTCAGGTAAGTTGGTAATTGCGGGAGGATGTTACGGACAAGGCGGGAAACGCATTCTGAGATGACTTAGCCTGTTTGTTTGGGTTTTTCACTGATTTAAAAGTTAGAAAACTAAAATCTAAATAAATGAGTAGTTTTTTATTTAGGCTTTTCATAAGCCATAAACTTTCATATAACTAAAAATCAAAAGTCATTGGAAAGAGACTTTTTTGGTTTATTGATGATTGGTTTTAGACTAATAACACTAAAGTTAGATAAAATTACCTATCTCTATCACGCACAAAAGCCATTAGCTTTTAAGCTGTTTAAGCCAAAAAATGACTTTAACCTATAAAACAAAAAGTCTAAATCTAAACAAATAGGGCCTTAGGTTTTCTCCAAGGAGGTCTGTGCCATGTGGATTATATAAGCCAGGAATAAGATATTCGATATGCTTTATCTCTTTGATTATATCAATTAAGTTATCTTTAAATTATGTAACTTTCATCATGTTGTTATTTAGGATTGGTATTATATGTTTGCTCTTATTATCGCATTATGTTCAACAAAGGATTGTTGTGCTTGTTTGGTATTTCTAATTTGAGAAAAAAAATCAGTGAGTATAGATTTCAATCTACTAATTTCTATTTTTAAGTTTACGTGCAATTACTTCCTAGTTTTTTGGGTTTAATCTAGTTTTCTTTCATGATCTTATATTAATTATTCTAGGTTGATTATTTCAGATTGATCATTATTTTATTAATTTTTAGAATTAACAAAAAAAGAAAAATTAGATTTAGTGTTAATTTACACTAATTCATCCCTCTTGATTGTTGCCAATAAGACACGCGTCACGTAGCTATTAGTCGGACGCGTCGCCCCCGCATGTAGCTATTACCGACTCACCAACCGAAGCCTCTCTTCTACTAGCTTCCACCCAGCACGTTTCTTAGCGCGCATCCGGCCCACTGTTGTGGTTTTTGGTATTATCTGTTTTTTCTTGTCCTTTGACTGGTAAAATATGCAAAAGTGGAACACATCAATGGTGAATGGTTCAAAGTCTCTAACGACATGCAGGTGCAGTGTTCCTTCGTCAGCTCTTTCAGCCTTTTCCGATGTAATGCTTGCCCTATTAAAATTTAAATTGGCCCCTTTTTTTAAGTAATGGGAGCACAGGTGCACCAATAGGTTGCTGGGACATGCAATGTGAATTATGTTACTATTTAAGCATTTTTAATAGGGATTTGATAAATATCATTTGGATGTTGATAGCTAGACACTCCCTTTTTAATATTATTGTCGCCTGGTCCGGTATTGTCGGGTCGGTATCAACTAGCTAGTTTTTTCGTCTTTTACTTTGTTGCTTCTCCCGTGCTCCTTGCCTCCCACCGAGCAGCTTGATGATGTGAAGTGTGAACACAAGGGAGTCGGCCTCGCCACTGCCTACACGGCCATCACTTCAGCTTAGCTTGGCCGTATCCGAAAGTTTCCACGGCCATCAGGTCAAGACTAGAGTCATTCCGTCCGCATCGGATATGATATTATGTCCTGACGAGAGTGAAAACGAAAGATCAGTGCATGTGCCGGTGCTTCTGCTTCCCCGATTGCCACATCATGTGCCGGTGCTTCTGCTTCCCCGATTGCCCTGGCCGAGCCCTATATAAGCACGCCCTGCGTTGTCCTGCTCAGCTGCACCACCAGCACTCTCCTTCCCCTTTTGCTGCCCACCTCTCCACTGATTTTAGGGCCAACTGAAGATGGTGCCGACCGTCGGTAGTCCTCTGCGGCAAGCGAAGGCGGACGTCACCGCCGCGTCCAAGCTCCGGGGAGTCGGCTTCGCCACTGCCTCCACGGCCATCACCTTGGCCGTCTCCGAGCCGCCGCCGGGGCTTGACAGGAACCTGTATATCCTCGCCATCTCGGGGGTCTTCTTTGCTGGGGTGGCCGAGCTCAGCGCCGCCGTCTGGGTCTCCAACGACCCCCGGGGCCGCAGCGCTGCAGGGAGGAAGTTCGTGTACGCCTCCGTCGCGCCGCTCGTCGTCGCCGTTGTCCTCTCGGTGGCTTCGCTGCTCTGGTAAACCACTAGCTGCCCCCATGCGCATGTGTCGTCGTCGATCGTGTCGAGCTCAGGCTCAGCAGAGTCAATATATTGTTTCCTGTCGTTCTATCGTGTGTGGTGTGTAACAGCCATTTCCAGTCGTGCATGTCTAGTGCTGATATATTGTTTCCTGTCGTTCTATCGTGTGTGGTGTGTAACAGCCATTTCCAGTCGAGTTTTCCTTTGCTGGCCTCCGGAACTCTATGAACCATGAGTCCTGTACTGCTACTTGCAGATATGTGTTGCATTTCACCCGTATCTATTAATATATCGTGTGGATTGGATATTCATCTTGTGTTCACTCTTGAAGCGGATATCTATATCTTCCTCAATTGCCAGTCAATTTGCATGTATTTTGTCGATATATCTCGATCCATACAAATGTTGGATGGCCGTATGGGCTCTGTCGACGCTGCTCGCCGTTCTTGAGGAGTCCCCGACATCGCGCTGCTCCTCGTAAGATGTCAAGGATGTGGCGCCCTAGTCAACGCAAAATTAATCTTGGGTTTTTTCTTGACCTTTTTTTCTTGCAACTATCTTTATTTTTCACCTCGTAGCATGTCAGCGTAGCAGTATAGAGTTTCTCATGGGCGGGATAGGCGTCATTGTAACAGAGGACATGAAGCGCATGCAGCCAAGTAAAAAAGGCAAAACAGAACAAAAGCAGGGGAAGGCGTCACTGGAATCAATTGCGAAAATGTCAAATACAAGGATGACAAGCGTGTATCACGTGACTAACAGTGTGTCGAGGTGCTACTTGTACTATAACATATAGTAACAAAATATCGTAAGACGAGCTTTCTTTAAGAATGAAGATCGTGTGTGCTGCCAAATGATTAATATAGGGTATTCTTCTTCTCAGATATATTAAGAAGCTAGCTTGAGCTTGTGCTGGGAGTTTGTCTTCTGTTGGAGACCTGACTCGGCCCGTGTGCGTGTTGGCCTCCTCCTTTGCATGGGCTAATACAACCAAGTTCAAATTATTATCTTTAACTGAGCAACGACTTTTAAAACACTGATGTATGCAGAGCAAAAGGCTATACTCTTTTTTCTTTGCCACGGTTTTCTCATGTTTAGTTTTTACATGGTTTATTATTACATTTTTCAATATTTTTGTCTGTTTTTATGGGTATAGAACTCATTTTTCTAAACTTAAATTTATATTTTTTTAAATTCACATTTTTCGAGAATTATTGCATTTTTTAAAAAAAAATGCCCTAAGATAGCCTAAACGGGCCTACCTTGGTCCATTGGGCTAAATATTTCCGAGCTGGCACAACACAGTCCGTGAGCTCAGCGTGCTGTGCCTGGGTCCACGAGCCACATGACACAACCCGTATAACATGCCGAGCAAAACCGACCTTGCCTAGATGGTCCTACGCCGGGTCGGGCCAGCCATTCACTCGGCCACCTCTAAATATCATACACGTTAAACAGAGAGACTAGGCATACAGGTGGCGTAGTTAGGATAGTATATTGGCACGCCCAAGATATCAATGTGGACGAGTGGTACGACAGCACGTAACTACGTAAGGCGCAAACCGTGTGCCAATAGCGTTCGTTCTAGCTCTAAAGCCCGAGGAATTCGGGCCGACGACAATCAGCCACACCGACGCCAGCAAGCAGGGCTTCACCCAGAACAAACAACGAAACACGGGCCGAACTAATCGAGGCCCAACAGAGAAAGGTCCGAAACCCAAGCGCAGGCTGCAGAGGCAGACTCTCAGCGCGGCCCAAACGACGGCCCATCCCCGTAAGAGCTCGCAGGCCACATCCCGGAACGACCAACAACCATGGCAAACACCTAATACGGGCGTAATCCACACCCTGAACTACGGGTATCTACGAACGAATATTACTTTCATACACGAATATTACTTTCCTTGTATGAATATGGACTTTTTGTGGAACAACTTTAGCGACAAAAATATCAAATTATAGTACCTATGTGCTTCAAAAAAAATTATAGTACCTATTAGAGAATTAGTTATCCTACTCAACATCATAAACATAATTAAACGTAAATTCACATTATAAATTATTCAACAACTAGAAAAACATAGAGGATATTGATGCTTTATCCGACATCTGTTCTGTGGATTTGTCAGATATCTTCTTGACATCCTACCAAGTACGAATATGGAGTGGATATTATTTTTTTCTATATGTTAACTCATATTTTTCGGATATGAATATAGATCGTGAACAAAAAAAAAGGTATTACATGTGATTTTATTCGGATACATTGTTGAATCGAGCAGAGATTGTCAAAAGAAAATTCTATCACACCTGGCGCATGTAAGCTATATGGCGCCCACTTCAAACAAGGACACGTGGTAGCCATCAATCTCAAAGCATTTCTTCAACCTCGTTTTCTCTCTTCTCAGTTGTTCCTCTATCCCTGAACAAAATTCAAGATACAACCACGCCGGCAACCAACCCATGCCATCGATGTTGACCTAGGGGGACATCCAAGTGCTGCCTATTGGAAAATGATCTTGCGGAAAGTTCGGAACGAACTTCCTCTCTAGCATACGATCGGGGCGAACTAACTCTTGGTTGTGGCCCTGTCACACCACGCCAGATAAAAAGAAAGGGGTGAGGGCGGCTCGTGAATCCAACGATTAAATCGCCTCTACCTCATCCCCACAACCCAAAGAAAGGCAATCCGATCTGCTGCGCGTTGGGAGTGACAGGAAAAAAGGCCACCTCCGATCTCGACCACCAGATCGCGCACGGGAAGGAGAAGAGGATCGCAGCCGCTTGGATCGCCGCCATCTTCTTCCACTCCGGGAGAACGTGAATACCGCCACTGCTTCCTTTTCATCCCAAGCAATGGCGTCTTCATCAAGCAATCAAAACCCCGAAGGTATTTCACCTAAGCTCATCTTCTAGGTGTTCATGATTAGGCACTAAGATCCTTAGAAACTATCAATGGTATCAGAGCCGTGGTTAGTAGTGCCTAACCCTAACCCTAGATGAAGAATTATCTTCAGGCTAGAATTTAACCGAAGCAATTAGAAGGAGAGGAAGACCTTTTATGCTCTCAGATAAGAACCCTAGATCGGAATTTTTTCCCCAAAAGCATGAAACCCTAGAAAATTTTCTTAAGAAATTCTCAAGAACCGAATCAACAAAAGAAGAAAAGAAGGAGTAGCTCCGTGACTCGTCGTCATGACGAGGAAGATCACCGCCGCACCGTGCGGCGCTGGCCTGCTGCTGCCATGCGCCTGCGTCCTGCTGGCCAGCTCCACGCCCGCCGCGCGCGCCTCGCTTCCTAGGGCGCTTCCGTTAATTGCGACTGACACACAGGCGCGTATTTCATGCCCGTCCGCGCCCGTCGAAGCTCTGTCGTCGTCGGTGGAGTGAAGCTCGATCCGGTTTCTTCGGGAGATGGAGAAATGAATTAGGGTTTGTTGCGGGCGCCGTTTTTTCCGGTTTTTGACCTCAGCTCCGGAGCCATCTCGGCCGTTCATCTCGATCCGACGGCGCCAAGAGCTTCGGCGGTACTGCCACTACCAAAGTGAGAGGTGTTTTTCGGCCCAAGCCCAAGTTGCGAGGCCTGGTGTCCGTAAGGCGCGAAGGAAAAGGCCGTTAAATTTGGTTTGGGATGCTTTACCATGAGCGATGAGCGATGCATGAAGATTATTTTTATTTTTTACTGCTGCTAATGATTAGTTTAATTACTGTTTTAGCTGTGAATAATTAGTTTAAGCACTAAGCTAAGTTTATGTATGTTTCCGCTGCTAAGTTTTAGATTATATTTCCTGATTAAGTTGGATCCAACGTGAAAATTTAATTAGGGGTGGGCATTCGGTTTTTTCGGTTTAATCGGTTCGGTTTTTTCGGTTTTAAAATAATTCGGTTTTTGAAAACTGGAAACCGAATTTCGACCAAAATAAATCGAACCGAATTAACCGAAATATTTCAATTCGGTTAATTCGGTTTTTCGGTTAACCGAACTATGAATAGCATTAGGTAGATTAGATTTAGTCCTTCTCATATTGCAACATAAAGTATGGATAAATCCAAACAATATTCATATGTCATTACAATATAAGAATAATAGAACATATGAATATACTAAAAATATGCATAAATGTATTATAACATGAGAATTATTTAGTGACTTTAGTAAGAATATTATAAAAGTAGTATTGTATATGCGCTATTCGGTTATTCGGTTATTTCGATTTTTGAAAGCGAAAAACCGAACCAACAATCAAAACCTAATTATATCAAAACAAAATCAATCGAACCGAAAACCGAATAAATCGAAATAATCGGTTAATTCGGTTCGGTTCGGTTCGGTAATTCGGTTTCGGTTTAAAAATGCCCACCCCTAAATTTAATCAGAAAATTATATTAAGTCTGCTTTTAGTATGGAAATTTTGTCTTCTGACCAACGTTGATGATAGAATTTGCCATAATAATATTAAGTTTATTCTCAGTGTGGGAATTTTATCTTCTGACCAATGTTGATGATAAAATTTTTCCACAATATTTAAGTTTAAAATTTGTTCCATTCTAATTTCGCTAACGGTGATTTAGAAGTAGAACAAATTTTTCTGATAAGAGCATGTTTTAGTTGAACCAACGTTGAATTAATTCTGCATTTTATTTCAAGATTCTAATTAAGTTGTATTTTCTTTGAAGTGCGAACACTTCAAATGTTCTTAGTCCGATCTCGCTATTGAGCCCCGAATGGGGGAATTATCCTCTTGGAGGAGAAGATTGAGATGGCACTCGCCTCTCAGATATCGATTATGCAATTTTGCATGATCGTCCCACTGAGCCCCAACCGATCCCTGAGGGTCAGCCGGGTGCTGAGAATAATGCAAACATAAGAATGGCATACGACTTAGAGCGTGTGAAGTGGGAAAACTCGAACAGAAAATGCATGATGGTGGTTAAAAACTCCATCGTGGAAGGTATAAGGGGTGCCATCCCAGAATGTGCCAGTGCTAAGGAATACCTTAGCAAGGTTCAGAGTCAGTTCACTGGCTCTAGTAAGATGTATGCAAACTCTCTTGTGCAAAGACTTGCAAATGAGAAGTTTGATGGACAAAGCAATATTAGAGAGCACATTCTGAAGATGAGCAACATAGCCACTAAGCTGAAAACCATGGAAATGGAGATTTCAGAAGGATATTTAGTGCAATTTATCATAAACTCCTTGCCTAAGAAATATGAGACTTTTGCAGTAAATTACAACTCCATTAATGAAAAGTGGAGTATAGAAAAATTGATGGCTATGTGTGCTCAAGAGCAAGAAAGGCTTAGAGCTCAGAGGCTTGATCATATCAATCATTTCAAGTCATCAGAAAACAAGAAGAGCAATTTTCAGAGCAAGTCTAAGCCTTCTTTTAAGAACAAAGGTAAACCTCAGAATAAGAGATTTACCTCAGGCCAGAAGCCTCAAGATGGCAAAGGCAAGGGTCCAGCAGAGGTGGACAAAGATACATGTAGGCATTGCAATCAGAAGGGGCACTACATGAAAGATTGCGTTCGCTTTTTAAATGGCTGAACAAGAATGGTAAGTACCAAATTACATTCATAGATGAATCCTCAGATTTAGATTTTCCCACTCATACATGGTGGATTGACTCTGTGTAACTATTCATGTTGCAAATTCATTGCAGGATTCCGCATTTAAGAGGATCCCAAAAGAGGAGAAAGAAGCATTAGAGTCGCCAATCTGCCGAGGAAGATGTTGAAGCCATCGGAGAACTCCCCTTAGAATTAAATAATGGCTTCATTCTTTATTTATATAATGTTTTAGTTGTACCCTCCATGAGGAGGAATTTGATTTCAGTATCCTGTTTAGACGATGATGGCTATACATGTCATTTTGGGAATAAGAAATGTTTGATTCAATTCAATGATATTGATATTGGTCTTGCCTTCATGCAAGACAAGCTTTATTTAGTTTTCCAAAGTAATGATGTGAATGTTGTGAATGCCTCTTCATTGAAGAATGAAGTAATAAGCGAAAGAGAAGTGAAAGTGAGACGTCTTCGAAATTATGGCACTGTCGTTTAGGCCATATTTCGAGGGGGAGGATTGAGAGATTAATCAAAGAAGAAGTTCTCCACCCGTTGGACTTCTCAGATTCAGAACATTGCATTGATTGCATTAAACACAAATATGTTAAGCAAATTAAGAAAGATGCCAAACGAAGCACAGGAATTTTAGAAATTGTTCACACAGATATCTGTGGTCCTTTTTCCTGTGAAGTCAGTGGATGGTTTTGATTCATTCATAACATTCACTGATGATTTTTCGTTATGGCTATATCTATCCGATTAAAAAACGATCGAAGCATTAGATAAGTTTAAGATATTTAAGGTGAAGTTGAAAATCAGCATGATCTAAAGATTAAAGTAGTAAGATCGACCGTGGAGGAGCACTACGGAGACATACCCCTTATGGCTGTGTTCTGGACCTTTTGCAAGGTACCTGCGGAAAATAGCATAGTAGCCCAAGATTCTATGCCGCAAGTAACCTCAAAGAAAATGGAGTAGTGAAAGGCGAACCGCACATTAATGGACATGGTACGAAGTATGATAAGCTACTCCACATTACCGATTAGTCTATGGATGGAGGCATTAAAACCGCCGCCCATATTCTTAATCGGGTTCCCAGTAAGTCGTTGTCTAAAACACCATATGAGTTATGGACTGGGAGGAAGCCCACTCTGAATTATTTACATGTGTGGGGCTGTCCAGCTGAGGCTAAAGTGTTCAATCCAAACATTAGAAAGTTAGACGCTAAGACAGTCAGTTGCCATTTCATTGGCTATCCTGAAAGATCAAAAGGGTACCGATTCTATCATCTGACAGCATGCACTAAGTTGTAGAAACGAGACACGTTGTGTTCTTAAAGGAAGAAATGATCAGGGGGAGCATGGTACCCCGAGAAATAAGCCTTGAGGAGAAGTGGGTCTGTGCCCCAACTCCGATGATTCAAGAGCCCATTTTCTCGATGCCTGCTGTCGTTGCACCTCCAGTTGTTGCAACACCTGCTGTTAGTTCTCCTAGTGCGACTACTAACGTTCCTGAGGTTCCTGTTATTTTAGAGTCTCAAGATCCTGTTGCAGCTGCACCTGAAGAGCCACAGCAGCCTCCTATAGTGAGCAACGTACCTGCTCAAGAACCTCTTAGGAGATCACAACGAAACAAGAGATCAGCTATTTCTGCTGATTATGAAGTTTATGTAAGTGAAGAGTTAGAAATAGAGGGTGATCCCACCTCTTTTGAGGAAGCCATGAGAAGTCCCCATTCATCTAAGTGGCTCGCTGCCATGGAAGATGAAATGAAGTCCATGAGCGCAAATAAGGTATGGGACTTAGGAGAAATTCCTAAAGGAGCCAAAACAGTAGGCTGTAAATGGGTCTACAAAATTAAGCGTGACTCCAAAGGGAATCTTGAAAGATTCAAAACGAGGCTCGTGGCCAAAGGCTTCACTCAGAGAGAAGGAATAGATTATAATGAGACCTTCTCTTCTGTTTCGACAAAGGATTCTTTTAGAATCATCATGGCGCTTGTAGCACATTATGATTTAGAATTACATCGATGGATGTTAAGACAAGATTCTTAACTGGGATCTATCTGAAAAAGTATACATGGCTCAACCCAAAGGTTTTGTCATGGAAGGTAAAGAAAATATGGGATGCTGACTAAACAAATCCATTTATGGATTTAAGCAAGCGTCTAGACAGTGGTACCTTAAGTTTGATGAGATTATAAGAAGTTTTGATTTTAAGGAAAATGAGGAAGATAATTGCATCTATGCTAAGTTTAAGAATGGAAAATTTATTTTCCTAGTCCTGTATGTAGATGATATCCTACTGGCAAGCAGTGATAAAAATCTACTTCTGGAAACTAAGAACTTCTTATCCTCAAATTTTGAGATGAAAGATCTCGGTGAGGCATCTTACGTCTTAGGAATTGAGATACACCGAGATAGAACAAAAGGGATATTAGGCCTATCGCAAAAGGCATACTTAGAAAAGGTTCTAAAGAAATACAGTATGCATGCGTGTAAGGCTTCGCCTGCCCCAATAGTCAAGGGTGATAAGTTTGGGAATTTTCAATGTCCCAGAAACCAATATGAGATCGATCAAATGAAATCGGTTCCATACGCTTCAGCTGTCGGAAGCATAATGTATGCTCAAGTGTGTACTCGCATACGACTTAGCGTTTAACCTAGGAATGCTTGGCGATATCACCAAATTCAGAATAGATCATTGGAAAGTGTTAAGAAAGTCTTTGCGGTATTTGCAAGGAACCAAAGACCTCATGTTAACGTCTGACAGAAAGTCGAGTGCCCTCGAGATTGTGGGTTACTCGACGATATTTTATGGGTGTGTAGACACTAAGAAATCCACATCGAGTTATGTATTCAACCTCGCAGGGGAGCTATTTTGTGGAAAAGCTCCAAACAAATTGTCACCTTTGATCGCCGACAATGCATGCCGAGTTTGTAGCTTGTTATGAGGCAACCAAGAGCACTATGGCTTAAGAAATTTGTACCGGATTGAGAGTGGTGGGCAAAGATAGAAAGGCCACTCACAAGATACTACGACAATGAATCGTGATATTTTACTCCTATAACAACAAGTCAAGTGGTCTTTGCCAAACACATTGACATTAAGTTTTATGTTGTAAAGGAGAAGATCCAGATCAAACCATAAGTTTAGAGCATATAAGTACCAGCTTAATGCTTGCGGATCCACGACTAAGGGCTTACCACCATATGTGTTCAGAGAACATGTAGCCAGCATGGGATTATTGGAAAGCCTATGATTACGGATGTAAGGGGTCAAATAAGCAACCATCTCCCATAAGACTAAGTTTCGCTTTTAAGATAGAAAGGTGTATCAGTAGTCATTGAGTTCAACAAAGACGAATCGGGTCATTGTAACGCCTTGGTCTTTGTGCACTAATTTATTGAGAAGCGGGATTAAAGTTAAGTTATTTAGTTTCAAGATCAATGGGGAGAATGTTGGAAAATGATCTTGCGAAAAGTTCGGAACGAACTTCCCCTCTCGCGCCCTGATCGGGGGCGCAACCAACTCTTGGTTGTGGCCCCTGTCACACCACGCGTATAAAAAGAAAGGGGTGAGGGCCGGCTCGTGAATCCAACGATTCGTCGCCTCTACCTCATCCCCACAACCCAAAGAAAGGCAATCCGATCTGCTGCGCGTTGGGAGTGACGGGGAAAAAGGCCACCTCCGATCTCGACCACCAGATCGCGCACGGGAAGGAGAAGAGGATCGCAGCCGCTTGGATCGCCGCCATCTTCTTCCACTCCGGGAGAACGTGAATATCACCACTGCTTCCTTTTCATCCCAAGCAATGGCGTCTTCATCAAGCAATCAAAACCCCGAAGGTATTTCACCTAAACTCATCTTCTAGGTGTTCATGATTAGGCACTAAGATCCTTAGAAACTATCACTGCCCCCTCAACACCGCCAGGTGTCACCATGATCTTCACGGTCCCTACGCCATCGTCGCCGTCGAAACTGCCGTGGATACATATTTGGAGGTCAGACACTATCACCCATGACACATCCTCACCCCGCATCTGCTACAAACCCACAAGGCCACACCCCTTGCCCCTTGTCACGACTTCAACACGTGCCCTCCATCGCGCCGCCTGGCAACCACTGGGCCATCGTCGCATTACCCGCATAGCCATCGGCTTGGTGCGAGGGCAGGGGGCATCAGAGCAGCCACAGCGCGATGGTGGAGCAAATCAGCATCCGGCGATGGCAATGGAGCGGGCTAGCTGCGCCACAGCAACTCCGGACCTCCGATTGACGATGATGGTGTTGCAAATAATGCGATATTAAGAGCAAGCATATAATACTAATGCTAAATAATAATATTTTTTGGTAAGAAAATATCCGGACGATGTTTATCAAAACCCTATTATAAATATCACATAATTCAAAGATAACAAGATTGACAAAAATAAAAAGATAAAGCATACCATAAAGTTTATGTCAACTACGCAATGAATCATGTCTTCTAATGAACAAAATGAGTATTTTAACATGCTTTCAGGTGTTGGGCTACTTGAAGATTAAATGTTCCACCTCCTCACCACTTGATGTAGGGCTGACAGAGACTCGCTCTTACCTTCACTACACTTAGGTCGAACTATCACAATTAAATTAAACAATTAACTAAACAAATAAGACCTTAAACTTTATCTTCCTAAATTGTGCACAGTAAAGTATATAGAATTATGTTCACTGTTAAAAAGATCGGCATACAGATTATGTTTAGATTGTCCACTAGATAATTTACCAACCGAGCCACTTGATTAATGCTCAAAACAAAGCAGCAATATAGAAAGTAATCTAGATCAAATCACAGCATATGCTAAATAATGATCAAGCTTTAAAACAGTGAGGTACAATAAATACTTTCAAGCATCAGCAGGATGTAAACTATATATTCAAGGCCACATTCACCACTATGATTGTTTAGTTCATCAATCGACCAAATTGCATCATCGAGCGTCAAGAAGGCAGCAATAATGTGAGAACAAATTAGAGAAATACTCACAAAAGAACAAGTACTCAAAACTTGTTCACAAGTCAAGGTAAGGCACGATGAATATCCGCTATCCCATAAATCTAATTGCCGCTGTTTGTGCCACGATATGGTCGGCCTGGAACATGGAGATACAAAGCCCATTTTCGTACACGTGACACACCGAATGCGAAGACGAGCCTCAAAATGAGCTGCACAAGATCAATTCTCAAACTAATTTCCCTTTTTCGCACAAGATCAATTCTCAAAATTGTCTTTGATTAGATCTTATTTGGAATGGACGGAATGTTATAGACTCCTTCAAGAATTAAATTGATTTTCTGTGAAATTCCTGCATTCTACATAGTGCCTTAACTTTCTGTGAGTATTCGTTTAACTCACGAGTTTCGAGTTTTTTTTCCGCCGCTACGGGAGGCAATCGGGAAGTGCAGGAGGTAGGCTGATGCGGATGGAGAATGCGGGAGGCTCCTTCCGTGGTAGGGAAGCGCAGAAGGTGACATGTGTCACCTTTCGACTCTTTCGTAGTCAAGAACAAGGCCAATTCCACATATATATTCGTGAGAGAGCTAAATTTGTCCCCCCCCACCACCCTCACCCACCCACAAAAAGAGGGTGCTAGAAAAAGGATGACTTCGAAGTTGTTAAGAGAATACTACTGTACTACACTTCTGAATGTTATTTTCCAAACATTCCAATCATGGGTGTACTGGCCAGATTTGGGGGAGCCCAGTTCAACCAACTACTGTTTGGGGCACATTCTGGCCTGAGAAAAATCGCGCACATGCTGTTATCAGTAATCTCCATGGACCACAATTGGAAGGTTTCTTTCAAAAAAAATCAAAAGAACATGCTTTACAAGATTTTGAGTGGCTAAATGGGAATGAAGAGGCCCGCTGAAATCCTCCTCTGTGTGACAGATAGTCTTCTTCCTTCCTTACTGTCTTCTTTTCTGCACCTCTGATCGCCTGCACAGTGCATACATGCTTCTGAGGCATGAACTACGTACTACGGTAAAAAGAAGAAAACTGTCACTCATCCGTGTAATCTTGTCTAGAATTCACACTAGAGCATCTCTTGATGTAGCATAAGGCCGGGGATACATAACAAGAAACAGAGGAGAAGAATGCTACTAGTCGAAGAACACTGAAAACACTTATGTAGAGCTAGAAGAAATTCAGATATTAGTTTTTACAAACTGTCGATGCGAAAACCCACGACAGATGCAGTACACAGTTACTAATTAATAGTCGCTAGGATGCCCAATTTTTATGGGCATTTTATTGTTCATATGCTTCTAATAATAGGCTATATCATCACAAATAAAAAATCCAGCACCCAACTGCGAAGTCTAGAAGTTCAAAACACTGCAACCATGTCCATGTGTGGACACCTTGATGTTGGTTGGTTGGCGTCCATGGTTCCACTCCATCTAGACAGCTAGAAGTTAAGCATCTCCCAGATCAACTCGGGATCAAACGACGGCATCCGTTCCAGCGAGCACTCGAAGTCGGCTGAGGCCGCGCTCACGGAGAGAACTCCGTCCGCTGACCCGTACGACGACGTCTCGGACATTGCGCCCAGGGCCGTTCCAAATATTTTTGGGGCCTAGGGCAAAATCAAAAGTAAGGGTCTTATAGTCTTAAAAACATAGAACACAATTTATATATATATCAATCAATATCTAACATGTTCAATAATTTAAAGACAACATAAACTATGGTCTATAAAAGAAAGAAATATTACTTGTATAGAAGATCACGCTTGAGACTTGATGAAAAGATCACTTCGGCCAATAACGATCAAGCAAAGCTGCGTCTGCGTCAACATTCAACAAATAAAAGGAAGTTAAAGGAAAACTGGAAAAGGTTTACGTGAAATGAAATGTATCATTTTTCAGCTATAATGGAAACCTTTTGCTATGTGCCTGTCAGCCTGTGTGATGGATTAAAGCTGTGCGCCTGTCGGCCTGTGCTCTCTCTGTCTGACTGTCTGTCAAGTCTCAACTCTCAAGTCTCAAAGACCAAAGACCAAAGTCACAACTCACAAATCACAATTCACAAGTCACAACTCACAACCAGCCACCAGGAAAAGCCCTTGCGTGACTCGCGTGCGTCGCGGTGGGGAGGAGCGGACTGCGGACGAGCGCCGAGCGGTCGGTGGGCGCCTGGGCGGTGGCGAGTGGCAACTGGTGGTGGCCCGTGGCCGGTGGGGAGGAGGAGGCAAGGAGCAGAGCTGCGGAGCCGGAGGGACCGAGGGAGGGCCGAGGCTGGGGACTGGGGCCGGGCCCGGGCGCCGGCGGCTTCTGGACTGGTGCCTGGTGGTGGGGAGGACCGGAGGAGCAGAGTTGCGGAGGGCCGAGCGCCCGAGCCGAGGGCGGTTGCAATGGGCGACGGCGTCAGCGCCGATTGCGTCTGCGTGGAGTGGAGGCCGGCGCGGCGGCGCCCGGCGGCCGACGGGCGACGGCTTCTCCTCGTCGGACGGAGCAGGAGCAGCCGAGCCGAGCGCTCGAGCGGGATTCGTCGCACGAGCACGAGCAGGTCTGCAGCCGAGCGGGATTGCGACTTTGCCAGAACGGTCGAACGGGAACCGCATGGACATGATCTGCATCCTCCATAAATTGGTGGTAAGTGAGCTGCGCTTGCCGTTGCCGAGCCACCTAGAGAGTAGGGAAGGGAAGGCAGTGATGGCAGCGGGAAGAGGGATTGGGGATTGGAGATTGGAGATTTGAGATTTTGGGGGAGGAACGGGATTGGAGATTAGAGGTTTCACATTTGGGGAGGAACCGAGGAGACAGATCAAAGGAACCGAGGAGACAGACCAGCATAGATACGGGGGTGGAGTTGGGCCAGGGGCCCCTAGTTTTCGGGGGCCTTAGGCCGTCGCCCCTATTGCCCTGGCCCAGAAACGGCCCTGTTCGCGCCCTCGGTGCGTGCACTCTCCTTGCTCTCCTCGTGCTGCCGCCGTGCACGGGTGCGCTTGCGCGCCAGGCGGACGCGGATGGCCTGAATCTTGGAGTCGACGGTGGCTCGGAGCTGCCGCAGGTTGTCCGGGCAGTTGGGGCCGTCCATGACTCCTGGGAAGTTGAGGCGCGCGTACTCTCCGCGCAGTTTATAGGCCGCTCGGTCGTACGCGTGCGCGGCGGTCTCCGGCGAGTCGTACGTGCCGAGCCACACGCGCACCTGGTTCTACGGGAGACGGATTTCGGCGACCCACTTTCCCCCACTGCCGCTGCCGCACTCCACGGTACAGCTTCCGGGGTGCTCCATCGTCCGCCGCCAGAAAACTCGCAGCCGACAACGAGATGGCGGTGCACTGCGCTTGCGACGCGGCGAAGTGGCGGAGGAGCTCGCTCTGGCGGTAGTAGACGCAGCGACGGTCCTGAGATTTCAGGGGCCCAGTACGAGATTTAAAATGGGGCCCTTCTAAATAATATATATATATATATATGTGTGTGTATATATATATGTGTGTGTATATATAAGTGTTACTAATAAATACTCAAGATGTATCCAAAAAAATTATTCATATCAAGCAACAAGTAAAGCAAGAAGTACATATTACAGTATTACCTTAAAAGTTTCTTCTAACATGTCTAGATGCGATTATGTAGAACTCTCAAATCCCAATATCATATATGCGTCAACACGGTCCAATCAAACGATTACAAGTGGCCTTCTCCTGCAGAATCGATCGTTGAACAAAATTAACTTTACATGATGTAAATAAGATTATAGTTTCAATAATTACAGAAAGTACAGGATTTTCATCGAACCCTTTTATTGAACCAATAATTCAATCACGAAAGTACAGGATTTGAGTCATGTACTCATGCATTAGCTACTTCAAACTCTGAATGAAAATATTATTAACCATGTCTGCTCTACAATTATTCAAGGAGATTACCACATAGTCATGGAGAAGAGCAGCATTATCATTTTTTTTAAAAGGACTAAAGGAGTAGCATTATCATTCTTAAGTCTTAACTCAACTTTCATGGGGCGAAACAGTAGAGCCGAACGAGACATATATATAATATGGGAGCTCCTTTTTTAAGTTTTTTGCACGATCCGAGTTCAAGTCGAACACACTAAACCGATAATTGACTCTGGTCCATCATCTTCGATCTTCAATACGACAATAGGGCAATACCGACGGAGATCGCCTCGTCGAGTCGCGGTTCGTGTCTCTCGCCTTGTCTCACTTCGATGCGATGATGAATTGTCGCCTCGACTCCTCGCCGCTTCGCGTCGCGCGTCGCTCGATCGTGATCGCCTCTCGCCGGCCGCACGCCGCCACACGCAGACGCCACCGCCAGACTTCGAGTCGGGAATCACCGATCACACGTGACGACGCCGTGTCTTCGACTCTTCGCTTCCTAGGCTGCCGAGTAGCCGACGCTTCAACTTCAAGGCCCAAGAACGGAGGCCTAATTGCTAAACAAAGCTTACAGCCTAGCTTACGTTCTGAGCGTATATATTACATACTAGATTAGAGATTACTAGTGCATGCATGTATAGCTACTGTGTGGGGCCCATGGTCGGGGGACCCGAGCGCTGCCCGCCTCCCCAGGCCGACGCCGAGTAGACGCTGAGCCCATGCAAGCGGATCGTTCTGGGCGGGAGGTGGGAGAAGAGCGGTGTCGAGGGCGCTGGCGCAGGGGAGAGAAGGAGGAGGAGCGGCGGAGCGGACCTCGCCGGGAAGCTGGTCGGAGACAGTGTGCGGAGGCTGGCGTCCATGGATTCCTTCCGGAGTCGGGTAAGTTGGTAATTGCGGGAGGATGTTACGGACAAGGCGGGAAACACATTCTTGGGTGAGATGATCACTTTGGTTTTCTCCAAGGAGGTCTGTGCCATGCGGATTATACTAGGTTAATTATAGAGAGAAGTGTATGCATGCATGTGCTGCCTACACTGCATGTGTAGTGATTTTACCACCTTCGTTCGCTTCGCTCAAAACTTTGCACGGTGCACGTGATACCCGGGGGCAGCCGCGCATATATATTGAGGTGTTCGCCTGCTGTCACCGTTACATGTATTCCGGGAAAAACGTTTTTTTTAGCGAAAACATTTTTTTCGGTTTTTAGGTGGCGAAAACATGTTTCTGCGTTTTTTGATGGCGAAAACATTTTTCCCGGGTTTTTTGGTGGCGAAAACATTTTTTCCGGGTTTTTTCGGTGGTGAAAACATTTTTTCCCGGGAAAAACGGAGAAAGGATCTGAACGTAAGAAGTAGGGACCTGTTTGTTATTTTTTGGACCTATTCGCTATCCTGAAAAATTAGAAAAGGGCTTGTTCGCGATTTGAAACTAACGGGAGGCTTTTCCGCAAAATGCCGCGCCAGGGACCCAAACGCGAAGGGGAAAAAATATTTGTCTCACAGAAAATTACACAGGGACCTATCCGTAATTTTGAAGAAACGGAGGGGTTTTTTTCGCAAAAATCGCAAGAGGACAGGTGGCCTCCTGGGTGATCGGCAATCCCAAGGGCTGTTAAGTGGTTCATATAAGCCAGGAATAAGATATATGATATGCTTTATCTCTTTGATTATGTCAATTAAGTTATCTTTGAATTATGTAATTTTCGTCTTGCTGTTATTTAGGGTTGGTATTATATGTTTGCTCTGATTATGGCATTATGTTCAACAAAGGATTGTTGTGCTTGTTTGGTATTTCTAATTTGAGAAAAAAAATCAGTGAGTATAGATTTCAATCTACTAATTTCTATTTTTAAGTTTACGTGCAATTACTTCCTAGTCTTCTGATTTAATCTAGTTTTCTTTCATGATCTTAGATTAATTATTCTAGGTTGATTATTTTAGATTGATCATTATTTTATTAATTTTTAGAATTAACAAAAAAAAAGAAGAATTAGATTTAGTGTTAATTTACACTAATTCATCCCTCTTGATTGCTATTAGTCGGGCGCGTCGTCCCCGCACGTAGCCATTACCGACTCACCAACCGAAGCCTCTCTTCTACTAGCTTACCCCTTAAGGGCATGTATAGCGGTATAGGCGGTATTTATATATTATATCTCACATCATTTATAGATAGCACTAAAATAACTCATACAATAGATCGTCTATATAGTTATGCGTAATGGTCTCTCATCCAATTAACAGTATGTCATACAATAGTACATACAATAGAAAAGTGGCTATAAGGCCAAATACATTAAATAGTAGACATCAACTTTCTCGCTCCTCCACATCATCTAAAATTCTTAGGGCATGTACAATAGTACATGTCACTGTTCAGAAGACCATACCACCTAGGATTTTAGGTGATGTGGAGGAGAGAGAAGGAAGAGAGAGAAATCATTGCCTACTATTTAATGACGATCTTATAGACAACTTTCTATTTTATGTACCATTGTATAGACAATTGTTATTTGAATGAGAGAACATTACGCATAACTATATAGACGATCCATTGTATGAGTTATTTTAGTATTGCCTATGATGATGCGAGATATATTATAGACAGTTGCCGTCTATACCACTGTACACACCCTAAGTGGCGTGGTCTTACAGACGGCTGATATATACCATTGTACATACCCTAATACTTCCACCCATCACGTTTCTAGCGCGCACCCGGCCGTCTGTTGTGGTTTTAGGTATTATCTGTTTTTTCTTGTGCTTTGACTGGTAAAATATGTGTGAAACAAAAACAAAGGGAGGCGACCTCGCCAGGAAACTGCCTCATCGCCATCAGCTTGGCCGTATCCGAAAGTTTCCACGGCCATCAGGTCAAGACTAGAGTAATGCATGATACGACATATGTAGGACGTACGAGGGTGAAATCGCAAAATGTGCCAGTGCCTCCACGGCTCCACGCTCCCCGATTGCCCTGGCCGGGCCCTATATAAGCACCGCCCTGCGTTGTCCTGCTGCACCACCACCACTCTCCTCCCCTTTTTGCTGCCCACCTCTCCATTGATTTCAGGGCTAATTGAAGATGGTGCCGACCGTCGGTAGTCCTCTGCGGCAAGCGGAGGCGGACGTCACCGCCGCCTCCAAGCTGCGGGGAGTCGGCTTCGCCACTGCCTCCATGGCCATCACCTTGGCTGTCTCCGAGCCGCCGCCGGGGCTCGACAGGAACCTGTATATCCTCGCCATATCGGGGGCCTTCTTTGCTGGGGTGGCCGAGCTCAGCGCCGCCGTCTGGGTGTCCAACGACCCCCGGGCCCGCAGCGCTGTAGGGAGGAAGTTCATGTACGCCTCCGTCGCGCCACTCGTCGTCGCCGGTGTCCTCTCGGTGTCTTCGCTGCTCTGGTAAACCACTAGCTGCCCCCATGCGCATGTGTCGTCGTCGATCGTGTCGAGCTCAGGCTCAGTAGAGTCAATAAGCGCTTACTCATGCATGTCTCGTGCTGATACATTGTTTCCTGTTGTCCTATCGTGTGTGGTGTGTAACAGCCATTTCCAGTCGAGTTTTCCTTTGCTAGCTTCTGGACCTCTGCGCCCGAGTCATGTACTACTACTTGAAGATTTGTGTTGCATTTCACCCGTATCTATTAATATATCGTGTGGATTGGATATTCATCTTGTGTTCACTCTTCAAGCGGATATCTATATCTACCTCAATTGTCAGTCAATTTGCACGTATTTTGTCGATATACCTCGATCCATACATATGTAAAAGGCAAAACAGAGCAAAAACAGGGGAAGGAGTCACTGGGACTAACAGTAAGTATGTCGATCTGCCCGAATTTGACGGAGCCGTCGGCCTCCCGCGCCACCACCTTTTGCGGCAACCGCAGCGTGTCGTACCGCAACTTGCGGAACCGGCCGCACGGCGTTGTACATGCTCTCCTCGGTCTGGTACCCCGGGATCATGTGGTAGTACAGGATGTTCTCCGGCGAGCCTCCGTGGTGAGGCGCGCAATGGTCTCGCTGCTGGGCGCGAGCACGGTGACTGTGGCCGCCGGTGGTGCTTCCGGAGCCGGCCCGGCGCCGGCGCCGCGCGATGGCAGGGCGGGGCCATGGCGCCCCAGATCGGCAAAGACGGGAGGCGCGCCGGGGCAACAGCGGGGCGGCTTGAGGCGGTGCGGCCTCGCACACCCGGCAAGCATGACCAAGATCGCGGCGAGGGCGGCGGCGGTTGAAGTCCTCTCGGCGGACCGCGGCACGAGGAGGTGCTCGATGCCTTGATGAACCCGTCCGACACGAGCACCGCGTCCGGCGCGTGGACGGCGGCTTGGGCAACGACATGGCGCCATCATCGCCTCGGCGAGCCTCGACCTCTCGCCGGAGAGGGTAGGGGCGCCGGGCCAGAGCGGCGGGGAGGCGTGGAAGAGGAGCGGCGATCGGAGTTTTTTAGGACCGAGAAAGGACATCTTTTAGGTCAAGAGATTCGTTCGAGATCACGAATCATTCCGCGGCTCGAGCAGAAGCGCTTGAACTCCGGTCGAGGTCCGCCCAGCGCCTCGTTCATGGGCCAAGATGGTGATGTTGTGCTTCCCCACGGCGTCCTCGAAGGCGTCGAGCAGGAGGGCCTTCTCCACCTCCGTGTAGTCCGAGTCCATCAAGCACCACCAAAGACCGAGTTGAAGTTGATTCTCCCCGGCCCGGCCCGGCCCGGCGCCGGCCGTTGCCGGAGGGCAATGCGGGTTCCTCGGCGATGGCTCGGTACGACCGGCCAGAGAAGGACGAACATGAGGACCCATGGCTGCGGCGGTGGCGCTCTGCTCCTGGATTGATCTAGCTGCTGCTGTGGTGGGTTCTGGCTTGTGCTGTTGTACTAGCTAGGCTCTATTTCTGGGAAGAGAGAGTAATCGTGAGCAACTCCAGCGAAATCGATGAATGACACTCAATTAGTTAAGCCTCGCGTAGAATGACATTAAATTGGGACGCTGATTGAAAGCGACACCGTGCCATCAATTTCTCCTCCAAGTGACATTACGCCTATTGAATTGCGGAAATGCCCTTGAGTCGACATAGTGAGGATTTTATTTGGAGTTTTAAGCTTTTCTTTTTGGAAATAATTTTTACAGAAATATTTACGTGAAATTCAAAATTACAGAAATTCAAAATAATTCAAAATTACGTGAAATTCAAAATAATTTTTTACAGAAATAATACAGGGTACATTTTGAATTTCGTGAATTTTAAAAAATTTTGAATTTCGTGAATATTCAAAATAATTTTGAATTTCGTGCATAATACAAAATTATTTCTATTGTTATTGCTCAAAAATTCAAAATAATTTTGAATATTCACGAAATTTTGTATTATTCGTGAATATTCAAAATAATTTTGTATTATGCACGAAATTCAAAATTATTTTGAATATTCACGAAATTCAAAAAAAATTTGTATTATGCACGAAATTCTTTTGAATATTTTGTATTATGCACGAAATTCAAAATTCGAGAATATTCAACAAATTCGTGAACATTCACAATTATGCACGAAATTCACGAAATTTTGTATTATGCACGAAATTCAAAATTATTTTGAATATTCACGAAATTCAAAAAAAAATTGTATTATGCACGAAATTCAAAATTCGTGAATATTCAACAAATTCGTGAACATTCACAATTATGCATGAAATTCACAAAATTTTGTATTATTCGTGAATATTCAAAATAATTTTGTATTATGCACGAAATTCAAAATTATTTTGAATATTCATGAAATTCAAAAAAATTTGAAATTCAAAATGTACCATGTATTATTTCTGTAAAAAATTATTTTGAATTTCACGTAATTTTGAATTATTTTGAATTTCTGTAATTTTGAATTTCACGTAAATATTTCTGTAAAATTTATTTCCAAAAAGAAAAGCTTAAAACTCCAAATAAAATCCCTCACTATGTCAATTCAAGGGCATTTTCGACAATTCAATAGGCAAATGTCACTGGTGGGAGAAATTGATGGCACGGTGTCATTTCAGATCAGCGTCCCAATTTAATGTCATTCTCATGAGACGAACTAATTGAGTGTCATTCATCGATTTTCCCTAACTCCAACAGCTTCCCTTCTCCCAAATTTCACCGGGATCAGATCCTCTCCCATTCCCATCCCGTTCTCCATCGCGACGGAGGCACGGCGCCGCTCGCAAGACGCGAGGATCGCCGAGGAGGCAATGACGACGTGCACTTGAGAGTCAAGTCTCCGATCGTCGCTTGCTCGGCGCAGTGAGCCGGGGCGGTGGTCGGTGGTGTTCTTGCACGCTTCACGATGTATGGTACACGTGGCGCCACCAGATCTTGGCCGTGGGGCACGCCGGGTGGGTCGTGCCACGGATGGCGCGTGTCAAAACTCTGACTGCCACCGGACCGGAGGCGGCCAGACGACGATCTAGTAGAGGATCTCCTCGTCATCCTGGACGCCCTCTTCCGTCCCAAAGGTATCGCCCTCTTTCTTGGCAAATTCGAGGAAATCTGTTTGTCTGGAATCAGTAAGGTCAGTGTGGACTGTGGAGAGCCTATGAGCTCCTTAGTTCCTATAATGGATAAATTGATACTACTTTTAGTCCTGTTGGTTGAGATTCGGCCTTTTGTTAGGGCATGCAAACAAAACGCATAATTGGTGGAAGAGCATTCGGATGGAAACTACATATCTGAAGGATTTGAAATGAATTGCTCAAACCTTGGATAATTTGTAGGGAATATACATAAATTTGTACTTTGTTTAGGACGCAGATTCTCGGCCGTTCGGCCTCTGCCGTACAGTCGCTGCCGCGTGGGCTCCGTGTGGCGTAGGACCCACGCGCAGTGACCGTACGGCAGAGAGCGGTAACGGATCCTCTTCCCTTTGTTTAAGGGAGTTTTAAAAGGGAAAATCGTATCAAGTTTCGTGTACTTCCAAAAACATTTTCGTTTGACTGAGCTGTGCGCATGCTTCTCCTGAAACAAGAGAAATGTTTCCACAGCTCAGTTCAAATTTTAGTGGATTGGTTGAAAATCTTGCATCATGTTTTTGTTGTCGAAGGATCGTTTATTTGTTCCCTCTATCGTGCTGTTGCTAAGTTGGTATCAGACTATCGGTTCTACTGAGCTGATCTGGAGCTGTTAAATTAGGGCATAGGTAGCACCAAGAATCATTCTTGTACTTCTGGTGAGGTCTTACAAAGAGTAAATGGTGATTTGTTCTCTTTTATTTATCATTCTAACAGATAAGAATTATTTACTTCCCCCAAATGGAACCAGGTCTGTCATGTGCACGTTCCATGCTTCAAAAATTGCATCAGTTGGTTTGTTGTTCTGATAAATTCTTTTTGTAACGGGATTCTTCTGATAAATTCCATTTTGCTTCGTGCCAGGCATTCCTTGTGGCGAAGGATTTTGGAGCCATGCCGGCCTATGATTTTGCTCTTCGTTACCCCAGCCGCACATGTGGTGTTATGTGTCTGGGCATCCCTTTCCTTCACACTGGCTTCTCCTTCACCACCTTGCCAGAAGGCTTCTACATTTTGCGTTGGCGGGTAATTCTCTGACCTGAAAACTCCCATGGCAAAAATGGGTAGAGGTTTTGCCTTTGATATGGCAGAGAAAGCTTGTGCTTGTAGGAACCAGAAGAGCGGAGGCTGACTTTGGCAGGTGCGACGTCAAGAGAATTGTGCGCACCATATACATTCTTTCCTCTAGAAGCGAGATCCCGATAGCAAAATAAGATCAAGAGATTATGGATCTCGCAGACTTGTCGAGTCCCCTTCCAGAATGGTTCACTGACGAGGATCTTGCTGTCCATGCATCCCTCTATGAAAAATCAGGTTTCCGATATCCTCTGGAGATGCCATACAGGTAAACATGAGTTGATTATGTAGCATTGTGGCAATTCAGTGGTCAGCACTATCAGGTTTATTGGTGTTTGACATAACTTAGGTACATGGTACACTTCATAGGTCTCTCCACAGGAGGCAACCAGTGGAAGATCCAAAGCTCCAAGCCCCAGTGTTTGTTGTCATAGAGGAGAAAGATTACGTCTTCTAGTTCACTGGGGTCGAGACCGTTCTGAAAGACAAAAATGTGTTCGCACACGAACACGTCACCGTGTGCCTTCGAGAGCGAGCGCGATGCGCAGGACACGCTGTCGAAGGAGGCCGGCCGAGGAGCGCGATCCGCAAGACACCTCGGTAGCGCACTTTGGACCCGAAGACGCCGTGTTCCGGAAGACCCGGCAGGAGACGACGAATGGCTGCTTCAGATGGCCCGACAAATCTAGAACTTGCAAACCATCCGAAAGCGAAAAAACAATTGAAGAAAATTTCAAGAACAAAAGATGTAATAGATTGATTATGTCTCAGATATATTGATTGATACATGCGCTCAAAATATATAGTAGCAGGTCTTCTCGTATAAGCATCCGACTCTAACTTGTATTGCAAACTAACTAATCTTCCTATTCTGTTCGCCAAATCAGAATCGATTCGGCCAATCAACCAAATTAAGAATGCCTTTAACTTTCCCAGGCTAAACAAATTACGTGCATGCCATGCTCTTCCCTGATCGCCTATATTTAAACTTGATCCGTGAGCAAAATATATGTCTTCTTTTTTTGCATGCAAACCTTTTCCTTAACTCTCCTTAATTCTTCACGTGAGCCTCAATTAGCATGATCTGATAAATCTTCTTGCATCATCTTTTCATTTGTGTGCTCTCGATACACCCATACCGAATGACCAATCCGCAAGACACCATCTAAAACCCTTCTTTGATGTGAACCAATCAATTTGACCAGATCAATTACCAATCATTACTTCAACGGCCGAATCAATCGCTAAACATTTGTAACAATATTGAAACATCTTCTCAAGCCTAAACTATTTCAAAAGGTGCTAATTTTGAGTGCTAACATATGCCCTCGCTTTTTCTAAGCAAAACTTGTATGTCGAAAAATACTTTGGCTCCTTCTCACACTAACGCCTAAATAACAAACAAAGATGAGCCAAGACATCACCGAGGTCTTTGGGTAGATGGCGCAGAACTCATATTATAGACTTTCTAAGATGCTCAGTATAAAATAGAAAATTCGCCACCTTTTATCGAATTCCATAACGCAGCTTGGCGATGATTAATACCGTCGAATCGCAAAAAAATTCCAAATCTGACCGAATCCCAAATTTGAAGGGCTAAAGCCAACAAAAGCAGCCGGCATTTTCTTGACTAGTCCGGTCAAATTGAGACATTAAATAATAGCCAAACCGCCGCCTAGGGAACCGAGCCGAACCAAATGGAAACACAAACGAAGTTCTCAATTTCTTGAAGTCCGCGGCTCCATACGCAATGAGACATCTCGAGTGTTCTTCACCAAAGCCACACACCTCTAGCCAACAGATCGCTCGGCGATTTCTTCACAAGCTCGATGCTCTTGATGAAAATTTCACGGCGATGAATCGATTGAGCAGCGCTCAAGCGCCGCATGACTGCGGCTGGAGAAAAGCATTGAGGAGCGCCGGCGAAGATCTGGCGCTTTGCCAAGACGGACGCCGAAGAGATCCTACAGAGGTCGGATATGAAACCGACGGCGAAAGCGCGCGACAGACGACGGTTGTTGACGAAGGCGGCCGCGAGGAGCGATCAAACCGAGGAGAATCGGCAAATCGACGCAAGCAGAATCAGCGGCGGTGCGATGCATGATGAAGGCCATCGGCGCTGAATCCTGTGCAAAGAGGACATCTCGAGCGTTCCGCCAAACGCCATTTATTTCGGTCGGCAGAACCCATCCAAGAAACACAAGTGAGACTCCTTTTCTTGCCTTGGAAATCGACCTATCAAGAAACCCAAAATTGATCTCGCTTCGGCCGCTCCTTCACAGTGTGATGCTCTCGGAGAAGCTTTGGGCGAGGAAGTACTGCGGCGTTCAAGTGCCGCGACCATTGTTCGGAGGAAGGCGCCAAGAAACGCCGGAAAGCGCGCGGCATCAAGACGCGGAGCCAGAGATCAGCGCAGCAGTCTTGGCCGACGCGAAGCCGACGGCAGAGATGCGTTAATGCGACGACGGCTGTCGAAAGGCGGCCACGAGGAGCGGTCAGGCCGAGGGGAACCATCAAGACGATGGCACGAATCGAGCACGGCGCATCGAAAGCGGTTAGCGCGATAAAGCGATGAAGACCATCGACGCGGAATCTCAAAGCGTGACTGTACCACTTTATTAGCATGTTCGGTGAATCCTCTCCCGCCATCTCCATACTCGCATGCTCCCACATACATATATGCTGAAATTATCGATTCTTGCTTTTACCGTTTGCTCGCATGCTCCCTCATATATATATGCTGAAATTATTGATTCTTGCTTTACCGCTCGCCGCATGCACCCACATATATATATGCTGAAATTACTTACTCTTGCTTCATCGCTCGCTTTTTTTATTGTAAACCAATCAATTCGCCGAACTAATTATTAAACATCGCTCAACAAATTAATTAATTTGTTAAACATTTCAACATCTTCTCATCTTAAATACTAAGGCGATGTATAATATACCATCGGCCATGTTTCTAAGGACGATACATTGTATCGGTAGTATTATCGAGATCGGTGGTATTTTCAAGATCGCCATAAACCCAAATTGAGTACGACGTTTACCACTTCAATTGCCAAATAAAACTAAGGACGGCATAATTAATGTCGGCCTCAGATCAACTAAGCATCTTGCCACACACTAGGATAAAATCTTTTCAAGTATTTACCATTGAGAGCGAGGTAACAATTCACCTTGCAATGACTCCACCAAATAAGAATTACCAGAACAACCCTTGCCACTTTATAAGGACCTTCCCAACTAGGAGACCATTTCCTAACTTATTATCCCTTGAGCCAATTCCAGAAATTACCTTCCACACCAAATCGCCAACTCGAAAACTTTTCGCTTAACCTTTTGTTATATGCCTTTGCTACCCTCGGCTTCTTTTTTCAATAGCCCGCAATGCTTTGAACCTCTCATCAAGAACATCATCAAGATTGTCCATCATCAAATTGTGATAATCCATTCACGATAGATTATTTTGCTTAGCTAATCGCAAAGCGCCCAGATTTACCTCAACAGTAAAACGGCTCGTCATCCATACACTAGCTCATATGGAGTCACCTTTGTAGCACCATGCTTGGAAATCCTGTGCGCCCATAAAGCTTCTGATAATATCTCATGCCATCTCTTAGGGCTTTCCTCTATCTTCTTCTTTATGAGTTTAATCAAAATCTTATTAGTAGATTCGGCTTGACCATTCGCTTGAGCATAGTATGGTGAAAAATTTAGCAGCTTAATTCTATATGATTCGGCAAATTCCCTCACTTGAGATGAAATAAAAGATGAACCCTGATCCGTAGTCAATGTTTGAGGGATGCCGAATCTGTGAATAATATGCTCAGTGATAAACCGAATTACCTCAACATGCGTCATGTTCTTAAGAGGTACGCTCGCACCACTTGGTAAAATAATCAAGAGCTACCAAGACAAACCGATGCCCTTTAGAAGATGCGGGATATATTTGCCCAATAAAATCCAACGCCCATCCTCCGAATGGCCACTGCTATGATAGGATGCAACATAGCAAATAGGAGCTAATCGAACATTACCAAATTTTGGCAAGCCTCACAACCTCTCGTAATATTTGAAGCAATCATCCATCATCGTTGGCCAATAAAATCCCGCACGTTTCAACATCCATTTCATCTTGTGCGCCGATTGATGAGTTCCACAAATGCCTTCATGCACCTCCCCCATAGCGACTCTAGCTTGATCTTCGTCAAGGCATTTGAGTAAAATACCATCAACGGTTCGGCGATATAAGTCATCATCGATTAAAGCATATTTAAATGCAAGTCATTAACTTTCTTATCACTTCTCGCTTGGATTCTCGTAAATAATCAATAATAGACTTTCTCCAATCATTAGCAATAGAAATATTAGGGTCATTACTAGTGACCGATTACTAGTGGGTCGAGACTCAACCTCGTTAATACTAGCGAGGTGGGCATCGCTCATGCGACACAAAGAACATACCCTGCTCGATGTGATAGCCGATGCTTGTCGAGCTAGCTCGCTTGCTTGCCTATTATCAATTTCAAGATGTGATGGATACTAAAATCATCAAATGATGCAATGATACCTAGGCACTTATCAAGGTACATATTCAAAACCCCATCCGGACATTGGCAAGTCTTGGATACTTGTGCACTATAAGAAGGAATCGCCAAATGCTTCAACGCAAGTGGCTCCAAGATCCTTTAGCAACTCTAGGCCGAATAATGAGCTTCATATTCAGCCTGATTATTAGTGCAAAAATATTCTAAGCGGCAAGAGACTTCAAAACAAATACCATGGGGAGATATATAGACAACACCAACACCCTGGCCATTGTCACAAACCGAACCATCAAAATATAATTTCCATGGCGCTAAAGAAACAAGGTCTATGCAAGTATTATTCCTATCATCAATCCGATGTTCAACAATAAAATCAGCTATGATTTGGCCTCTCATAGATTTTAAAGGTTCATAAGCCAAATCATATTCAATCAAGGCATAAGCCCACTTACCAATCCTACCGCTAAGAATTGGCCTATGCAACATATATTTAATAACATCGGTCTGACAAGCAACTATGCAAGCACTAGGCAACAAATAATGTCTCAATTTGGTGCAAGCATAGTATAAAGATAAGCATAATTTCTCGATAAATATATACCTTGTTTCGGTGTCAATCAATCGGCGACTAATATATGTAATAACATGCTCTTTACCTTCAGCCTCTTGAGTTAGGATAGCACCAGTGACATCATCTCCTGCAGCGATATAAAGTTTGTATGGCTCGCCATGTTTGGGCGCTATCAACACCGGTGGAGAACTCAAATATTTCTTGATCTTTTCAAAAGCTTCTTCTGTTCCGCCCCCCAAGCAAAATCAGCATCATTCTTCAACCGAAGAATAGGTGTGAAAGCATTAATCTTCCTGACAGATTAGCAATAAACCGCCTCAAGTAGTTGACCTTGCCCAAAAATTTCTGCACATCTCTTTTGCACTCAGGAGCTTGAATCTTTTGAATTGCCTCGACTCTCTTTGGATCTATCTCTATGCCTTTCTCATGAATAATAAAGCCTAAAAATTTCCCAGCCGATACACCAAAAGCACCTTTCAAAGGATTCATCTTCAAACCATACTTTCTCATCCTCTCAAAGGCTAACCTCAAATCGGCCAAATGATTTTCAGCAACATCCGATTTGACAACAATATCATCAATATAAACCTCTAGGATGACACCAAGCAAGTCATGAAAATCAAATTCATAGCTCTTTGATAGGTGGCGCCGCATTTTTAAACCAAAAGTCATAACGACCCATTCAAATAAACCAACAAAACCAGACAACGAAAAGTTTTAGAAACATCCTCTTCGGCCATAAATATTTGATTATAACCAGATTACCATCAAGAAAACTGATTATTTTATGTCCGTACATTATTAATAAGCATATCGGCTATAGGCATAGGATATTCATCTTTTGAGGTTGCTCTATTCAAATCTCTGAAATCAATACATACCCGTAACTTGCCGGATCCTTTCTTCTCCACAGGTACAATATTAGAAATCCACTCAGCATACCTGCACGGTCTGATGAAATTAGCTTTCAACAGCCTTTCAATTTCTTCCTTGATCCGGTCATACATCTTGGGGTTAAACTTCCGCCGATTGTTTAAAAGGTCTAAACCGCCTTGATAGGTAGACGATGCTCCACCGCTTCTCGACTTAAACCAGCATCTCATGGTATTCCCAAGCAAAACAATCAACATATTCTCTTAATACCGATTAACTTTAGCTTATAATCGGTCTCGAGATTTTTATTTACAAATGTGGGTCTGGGAACCGATCCATCACCTAAATCAATCTCCTCTAGGGGATCAGCTGAAATAAAACCTTGACCCAGCTTATCCATGTCACCTAACTCTTCTATGGACTCACACAAACCATCCCCACAGGACCGATATTTTACAAGGCGCTTTTGCAACCAATCTGAACTAGACTCCATTGGTTCACATTTATTCATTTAGCCGATTGTTAGCAATCGGCTTTACATTAACAGGACAAAGCCATTTCTTGTAGCACTAAGAAAATCATAACCGTAAAGATCACGGCCGTCAAACAAGTGACATGTGGATGTTGCTAATCTCTGCCGTGGTTCCGCCAATGCAACACAAATTTGAATCATCCGCGTGAACAACCTCAACTTCGTCATCCACCCATTGAATCAAAAATTGATGCAAGGTAGAAGGCACACACTGATTAGCATGAACCCAATCGCGGCCTAATATGACATTGTAATTACCTTGTACTTCCGCAATGAAGAATGCAGTAGCTAGAGACTTACTTCCAATAGTAAGTTCAACTGACATGACTCCCTTTGGTTCAGTTCGCCCTTTACCTTCAAATCCACTTAACACCATATTCGTCTTCATCAATTCTTCATCCTGGAAACCCAACTTCTTGAAGACCGAATAAGGCATAAGATTAACTACAGCACCACTATCAACAAGCATACGGGTAATTGGCGACCCATTGATGTGGCCTCTGATATATAATGGTTTCAAATGTTTTACTAATTCCTTAGGCTTTTCAAACATGGCCACTTTAGGACCAAAGTCCATATGTGTTACCTCTCCTTCTTCAGGAGCACGAAACTCGGCAGGTAAGCAAACAACCATATTCACTTCGAAATCATGAACTGGACTTGGCTCAAAATCAACCATTTCTTCATCATCTCCCAATGTGAACATTTCCTCATTCAACGGTTGATGGTATGGAGGTAGTAGCCTCAACCTTACTAGGTGTAAACGCAGGTTCCTTGGGCACCATTGAAGGATCTGGAGGCACATCAGCAGCCACTGGTACAAGTGGAATAGGTGCTGAAATCTTCTCTGCTTCGCTTTAATCAATCTTTAGCTTCGGCCTCCATTCTTGCTTGGCTGGGATCATAGGCCGAAGTTCATTGAAAACCTTATCTCTCAATTTCTCAGCATCTTCTTCCCTTTGGAGATTCATCCTGATGCGCTGCAACCTTCTTTTCTTGGCCTTGGTAATACCTGGGGGACACCACTGCGGCTTCAAGTACTTGGGATCGATCCATCTTGTCCCACTGCAGCTAGCCTCATGATCATTCGCCGCTGACTTTGGTTGTTCAATCCTGTCTTTATCAACACTTTTGGCCTGATTATCAACAGCAACCAACCCCGTGTTGGGACCGTCAATGGGAACCATATTGGTGCCAACTTGAATAGCTTTAGCGCTGGTTTCCCTTTTATCTGATCCTGAACCTTGTGAAGATCGTGAAACTTGCTTTGGTCGCCACTCACGCCTCACATCATCCATTGGAGACCTTTGATCGGCCGTGTACACCCAAACGGCCCTGCTTCAAATGCGAAAGCCTCTCAAACACGGACCTCTTAGGGGCTGCCCACCCAGATGAAAAAATGGTGGAGGCGCAGTAATGAAATCCATCGACCAACATTTGGATCCCACACTTGTACGGCAGATATGAGCAAAGGTGGGATTGCAGGTAAAGGCAGCATGTACCCGTGTGAAGGACCATTATAGGCAAAATCTTTCCTTAGTGGTGAGTATCTTGACTGCTGATTAGGCCTTGGAGGAGATCTTGGACGCTTACTGTTCTTCATAGCCTGATTCAATCTTGGATTGGCTGCCTCTCTTGAATATTTGTCCATGAGATACTCAAAAGAATGTTTATCATGTTTAGTCTTCCAAACTTTAGGCTCATTCACTTTCCACTTGTCTACTTCTGGGCTCTTCGGTTTGATAAACTTGTGAGATGTATGTCGCCGCCCTTGTCGCCCTAAGCATCACTAGCTTTGATGGTGATTTTCAACGTCTCACCGCCATTGGGATCTTGCTCAAGTGCAACAAATCGCCTAAAACCTGTCTTTAGGAGCCTCAACTCTTGGTTCACCAATCACAATATTTTTCCTTCGCCATTTTGGTTTGCTCAGTCGAAGAAGAACCTTGCCCTCCAAGTTCACAACGCTCATTGGAAAAGGAGTCTTGTCCACCAAGATCTCAAAGAAAAGTCAATCGTCCATCATTGATAGCCGATTGTATTTGTCGCCTAAAAACATTACAATCGTTAATAGCATGCTAAAAAGAATTATGGTATTTGCAATAAGCACGCCGCTTAATCTCATCCGCCGGAGGCAATGTATGAGATAACTTAATAACCTTTTCTTGCACTAAGGCATCAAATATGCGGTCACATTTAGCAACATCAAAAGTAAACTTAATTTCTTGCTCACGATTCCTATGAATCGCTTTAAAGCGTAACAAGCATGAGGTTTATTCTTTGATGGCCATGCAAATTCAAGAAGATAAACATCGCTTGTCTCAACGTCCTAATCGAATCACAATCAACCACGTATACTAGGACGATCGACTTAACCCTATGTTTCTATGGTCTTTAGCGACTCTCATGCGCCAAAGCTCTTTGTAATAATTGATTGACAAGTTATGAACTCATACCCTTCTAGCTTTTCTTTCAAATGAGATCTCAAACCATTAAAGGCCAAGTCACCATGTCCTCTCGTAAATCGTCACATTAAAGCACCGATTCTTGACATCTCTAAATCTCCTAATATATCAGAACCTGTTCATCATGTTTTTGCCGAACCAAGTCGAATGGGACAATTTGAGCTCATTATCACCAAGATAAAAATGATCGTGAATTTCGCTCTAATCGCACCCAAGATTGAATAGAATTTGCGTGCAAAGCAATGAACCATGAAAAAGTCGTTCGGTTAATGATAATGAAAACAAACGAACTCTTAGAGCTTCATCAAACTAGCATCACCCAATTGAGCTAGATATTGACTAATATGCTCATAAGTTGTCTTGCTATCTTCTCCATTGAATTTAATAAAATCGGTACTTTAAAATTAATGGGGTACCGACAAGATCAAAATGTGAGGGATACGGCTTTTGATAAGTGCGGTTACTTCCTTTAGGTTCAACGCCGAATGAATCACTCAACATCTTATTAACATCTTCTCTCGCTTTCTAAAGCATGGTTAATATTAGCCGATGGGGATGTGTTCGGACATTAGCATTCGGTGCTTGTTGTGACAAGTTATTAGGATTCGCAACCTAAAAGCAATTGTTGATGTTTGTCTGAAAAGCGCACAGGTGTGTTGTAAGCCAAAGTCCTGTAAGGGGTTCAAACATGCAATTTCTTTCCCAACCAAATTAGGCGCGCTAACAGTGGGTTCATTGTTAAAGACAGGAACCATCTGCCCACTAGCTTGTGCCGTTTGATTCCCAAAGTTAGTTCCACCAGGCGTGCCATATAAGGTCTGACTTGGTATGCCTCTCGCTGATGGATTAATTGGAACCCGTGGAATACTCACAGAGGCGCCCCCCAGGGCCTCCTGGTTTATCCTATTGTTATCCATGATTTTATTCACATGTTCTAGCAGTATTCTGTTATTCTCATTCATCATGTACTGAAATTGCTCAACTGAAAGGTTTGAAGATGTCGATGGAACCACAGTTGAAGCATCAGGTGGAGTAGAAGAAGGTTTACTTACAGAGGACATTACCTTAAGATCAATCGGCGCAATAATAACTCCATCGCACAACGCCATGCCGATTCTACCGAAGCATGAAGCAACCCTCTTTTTAAAGCATCTTCATGTTCCTTGATGTACTTCTCCACCACTTGGCGGTGATCCTCCAGGAAGATCGTCGAAAGAAGCTTCAACGATATTGTTGAGGTCGACATCAAGAAGGGATCCTTGGGTTCCCTTGGCCTTGTTGCCGCTGCCGACATACCAGACGACCGATCCCGCTGCCCCCGCCGAGTCGCCAAAAATGTGTTCGCAGACACGAACACGCCACCGTGTGCCTTCGAGAGCGAGCGCGATGCGCAGACACGCCGTCGAAGGAGGCCGCCGAGGAGCGCGATCCGCAAGACACCTCAGTAGCGACTTTGATTCGAAGACGCCGGTTCTCGGAAGACCCCGACAGGAGACGACGCAATGGTCGCTTCAGATGGCCCGACAAATCTAGAACTTGCAAACCATCCGTAAAGTTTAAAAACAATTGAAGAAAATTCAAGAACAAAAGATGTAATAGATTGATTATGTCTCAGATATATTGATTGATACATGCGCTCAAAATATATAGTAGCAGGTCTTCTCGTATAAGCATCCGACTCTAACTTGTATTGCAAACTAACTAATCTTCCTATTCATTCGCCAAATCGAATCGATTCGCCAATCAACCAAATTAAGAATGCCTTTAACTTTCCCAGCTAAACAAATTACGGCATGCCATGCTCTTCCCGCATCGCCTATATTTAAACTTGATCCGTGAGCAAAATATATGTCTTCTTTTTTGCATGCAAACCTTTTCCCTTAACTCTCCTTAATTCTTCACGTGAGCCTCAATTAGCATGATCTCGATAAATCTTCTTGCATCATCTTTTCATTTGTGTGCTCCTCGTGATACACCCATCTTTGGAATGACCAATCCGCAAGACACCATCTAAAACCCTTCTTTGATGTGAACCAATCAATTTGACCAGATCAATTACCAATCATTACTTCAACGGCCGAATCAACTCGCTAAACATTTGTAACAATACTGAAACATCTTCTCAAGCCTAAACTATTTCAAAAGGTGCTAATTTTGAGTGCTAACAGACGGCATTATGGAGAAGTTCGCACCAGACCAGAAGATCACCTACATCCCTGAAGGAAGCCATTTCGTGCAGGAGCAGTTCCCGGACAAGGTCAATGAGCTCCTCACTGGCTTCTTGAAGGACCATCCTGTGGCTTCATAGACGTTCTGGACTTCTGGTAGACCCCAAATACCGTCTATGCTTCACCGCGTAGGCAACATACACATCGTGCAATATTATGATGTGAATTATCAAAAGGGTTTGTGATGGCTGACATTGCTTTCAGCATGCTGGTCAGCTATGTTGAACTATGTTGTCTGGTTTGTACTGCTAGTTTTACGAGCAATAAGAAAGGCTAATAATTTCTTCACTCGGGGATTTTGTCTTGTGATCCTTCAATACGCCACATTGTTTTAGACTCTCTAGGGTCGAGTTCTTGCTTCCTAGGATAAACAGTGCACACGAGGATTGGGAATGGGAATATGACCTTGGACATAATAGCTAGAAGATATAATAGTTCTAGTTAAGCATTACCTATGTTGTATGAACTATAGTTGTATCTGAACTTATATTGTATGAACTAAGTTATTCTAAGCTTATGTTATATGGACATATGAAATTGTGTTGTATGAACTTATGAATTTATTTTCTATAGCTGTCATAAACTTCTTTATTTAAAAATTCCCATTACGATACATAGAACATATAACTTTCAAATTTTAAATTTTAAATTTCCATATTTAAAAACAGCTGCTTGAATTTTAAATTCGTGTTAGAATAAATTTTAAATTCCTGTATTTAAAAATCGTCGTTCGAATTTTTTCGCTAAAAAATAAACGTTGCTCGTATGATAGTTATGAAATATCATTATAATATAGGAGGGAGAAAATAGAAAGTAGGATTTAGGAAATGTTGTTGGAGAAGGAAGAGATACAGAGAAAGTTTTTTAGAGAATTTTGTATATGAGAATATAAGAATCTAGATTTTAAAAATACTATTAAAAATGATCAAATAAGCGGAGGTGGGTGGTGTCAGCTTTTCTTTCTTTCCCCTCTTTTTTAACACTACACGCTGTGGCTGCCACACAAGGCGGCGACGCGGGAGGCTGACGGCTCCTCAAGTTCGAGCAGGGTGAGGAGTCAGCGTATCTCTTTGGGCTGCTCGACAAGGATGACAAGTGTGTATCATGTGACTAACAGTATTTCAAGCTGCTACTTGTACTGTTAACATATAGTCGTTTCGTTTATAAATAGTTATCGTTTTAAATAAATGTGTGGTTCAATTTTTGAAACTTTTTCTGATAATATTATTTTAGATATTTAAATTGATAAATAAAAATTATATTTGTAGGTTTGTCTCGAAATTAATTTCATAATATTATAATTTCATTAGATTTTATAAATATATTATAATACTCCCTATGTTCCTAAATACATTATACATGTCATTCTACCTTTCACATTTTGTTCCAAAATACATGTCATTTTACACTTTTGAGATAACTTTTAACTATTGTTGCCTTTACATAATCCTAGATTCATTATTCCCAATATTATTTATTAATTTGGAATACAGTAACACACACTATCCAAATGTAATAAATGATCTAATGAATGAGGGCAATTTGGCCATCTCTATATATACTTTGGTTGAAGTGTAAAATCGTAAAACATTATCTGTTCAAAAACGGAGGGAATATAAATTAGTGGTTAAAACTGTGTTTCGAAGACTATATCGATATATAAAACGATAAATATTTGTGATTGGAGTAAGCAGTGACAAAATAACGTAAGACAAACTTACTTTAAGAGTGAAAGTCATATGTGCTTCCAGACGATTAAAATAGGGTATTCTTCTACTCGGATATATTAATTCTCGATCGATCTGTCCTTTCATTCTTCTTCTCTCAAGTAACCGACAAACCAGAGCTGGCTTGAGCTTGTCTTCTTTTGGAGTGTCCGCCCAAAATGTCGACCTGGTTTGGCCCATGTGCGTGTGCCAAGGTGCAAACTCAAACACAAAATTTCAGAAATTTTGGTGGGGATGAGATTCTAAATCTCGACCGAATAAAAAAAATTAAATTGTTATAGTAATTTTAGAACTTTAGGCAAATTATATCAAAATCTTGGTAATTTTGACCAGATTTGGGTCAATACCCCTTAAGAATGTTATCTTCCGTGAAAATATTTGAAAAGGCTGTATTTTTGATACATTTTATAAAAATAACAGAAACACTGTCAAATTTTTATAAAAATGTACAAGATTCATTATGCTCTAAAAAATTCATGATACCATTTCTAGCAGTCTAGAATCATACGTAAAAATTTTCAATAGAATTGAACTTCATTTGTTATCTTTAAAAAATCAAAAAATAGAAGGAACATAAATGAGACAATAACCTTGTTAGAATTTTATAAATTCACCCGAGTGTTTAATCATTCCCTCAGAAATTTTTTAAAAATTTTCAAAAATTCTAATCCTTTTTTCTTGATCAATCAAATATATGGAAGCAATACATGTACTCAGCCAAGCTTTTATCAGGACTGTAGCACTGTAAATTTTTTAAATATTCTTCGTGCTTCATCATCATGTGAAAATTTTATGTAAATATTAGTGATATGTCAAAATCATCCACAAAAATTTTCAAAATTTTCTAACTTTATTTTAATAAATTTTCATTTGGTTGAAATTTACTGGTAAGACTTTATCAGCATAGTACCATTGTTAGATTTTTTTGAAAATTCATCAGGTTTTATCACCTAAAAATTTTATGGCAGTATTAGTGATGTATCACGACCATCAGAAAAAATTTAAAATTTTACTAACCTGGTTTGAACCATTTTTCATCTAGTTTAATTTTTTCGATAAGGCTTTTATCAAGACAATAGCACTATCTAACTTTTAAAAATTCCTCAGGCTTAATCATCACCTAAAAATTTTATGGGAATATTAGTAATATGTCAAGACTATCCAAAATTTTTTTAAAAAATTTCTAATGTGGTTTGGTCTATTTTTCATTCGATTCAAATTTACCAAAATTCCAGCAATTTCAGCATAAATCTTATAAATTTTGTTCCAAAAATTCTGGATTTGAATTTCGCCTTTTCAATTTCATCTGAATTTTGTTCGAAATTCCGGATTTCAGACTCCTCCAGGATGTGATATGAAAATGAAATTTGAAACCTTGGTTAATACAACCCAATTCAAATTGTTATCTAGTGGGTTAATTGGTGAGGCCATTTTTTCTAGCTTCTTTGCCCTTTTTTTTTTGCAATTTTGACTTTCATCCAAACAAAATTGCAAATCTGATTCTTTGTCAACCTCGACAGACATATACCATGCTCTCGTACTGTGGCAGGTGATGCATATCGCCTTTCAATATTTTTGTGGTCAAGAAGAGATTATATTTGTAATTTCATTTAAATATGGACCAAACATGTTAAAAAACAAACCAAATAGACAAAAAGAAGCAAAAAGTCTGAATTGGTGACATAAATGGGGTCCCGCCTGACTGTAGCGGGAGAGACCTGTCAGGCACTATTCCGGACCAAACTAGATAGTCAGGTACGCACTACAAGTCTACAACACAATCTTTGTTTCACGTCATCGTCTTCTTTAATTTACCCGCAGGTGTTAAGCTTGAGCAAATTTCAATACCGTTCAATAACAAGAAGAAGAAGAAGTCATCGTCCAAGGTAAAGTTTACAGAAGTTGAATTTCACTGCCAAGAGCAGGGTTAACAATACTGTTTTGAGTGGAAAATCGGAACCAGGTAGGTCCCAAAAATCAGTAAAAACAAAACAAATTCGAATTTCAAATTGATTTGAAATCTGCTGAGAAACGAACTTAAAATCGACCAATATTGGCAATAATCGATTGATATTTGGTGATAATCAACCAATTTGTTGTGAAAATTGGCGGACCAAAGGAATATTGTGAAAAATGTTGGAAAATTGGAAACAAAATTGCAAAAATTTATGGAAAAACTGTGAAAACCTGGTAAAGACCCCCCCAAAAAGGGAAATGTTAGAAATGTGTGAAAAAATATGGAAAAATAGGACAAAATTTTGGCATAATATTTTCTATATTTTAAGACAATATCAAGTTATAAAGTACATATTTTACAATAATAGCATAACAATGCAAATATATGAAAAAATATTAAAAAAATTTAGCAAATTTTAGACAATCTCAAGTTGTCTAGCATGCATTTAGCAATAATATGTCAATAAATAATATTTCAATTCAATATCATTGACAAATAAATCCAGCAAGTTCATATTTGAATAACATTCATTTCAATACCATGGCATGTGACATTTGAAACAAACATTTCTCACCGAAAATGGATATTCGCACTTCGTATAATTTTGTTGAACTTCCATTGTCGCACATAAGCCATGTTGGCTCTACATGAACGCTATGTTAGTAAAAAAATCGAGTTGCAATGAAACGAAACATTACCTTTGGGGCTATGAGTAGTATTGTTAGTTGTATACTTGGTTAGCCATATCGTACTCCTCTGTGGACATCATTACCAGTCCTTGTGTAGCTAGCAACTCTGTCTTGTATTTGTGCCAGCTTTGCTCCATCCACATGCTAGTCATTTGCCACTGTTGGTACAACATGGCATAAATTTCAGGGTCTTATCACTTATAGACCCATTGGGTAAGAGGTTATGCATGAGTTTCTAGGATGACGTAGTCATAGTGGCCATATGAGTTATAGCCATAACTCCCTTACGTGACTGGTAAATTCTGCCTCCACTTTAGAGGCAGCAATGTATGTTGTAGTTGGTTCTCCTCATCAGTATCATTCGTGTATTCTAAATATGCACTTCTTTCTTGGCAGGGAATGTGTAGCAGCTGCTTCCTTTCTCAACCTCTCTTCCATCATTTCCTTCTTCTTGTCCTTCATCCTGGCTAGGTCACACTAAAAGCACTCGTGAATCTTCTTAGAAACTTAACTGCAATAGATGATATTTTTATCGCGTCCCTGCCAAGTGGTACTTCAGTCGGGTTGCACCACCTCCTCTCTTCTCTTGGTGACATTACTTGGATCAAAATCTAGTACCAATCTTCTAACCACGCTCTCACACAACATCGCCCTACTCTGCTATCTGCTAATGCAGAACAACAATAAGTCAAGAGCATAGTTAAAGCTTGTGGTATGATTCAATACATTGCGATAAAATTTTCAACTACCAAATGAAGTTGCCGAACCACTTTAAGCAAGTAATCACAATAAACAAAAAAAATTTCTACCGCAAATTGTTGCATGCATGCAAGTAAATGCAACATCAAGCACACATATATAGTTACTGCTTAATTGAAATGCACAATACTCTCATGAATCACACTAACTCTAACCATCAACGGCACTAACCCTAACCCTAAATGTACTGATATAGTTTGTAAGATTGCAATCATACAACCAAATCAACAACGAAAACAATAATCACAATATTAATAACATAGCACTGTACATAATAGTGAAAATCAATAATTCATACCGAAAATACCCCCGATTTCCTTCGAAAATCGCTTGGTTTTTGTACAAAATTGCTGCACGTACTAACCTTGGCGATAATCACGACAGCCATGTCAATTTTTGCGTCCAAATCGTCGGTTTTCGAGCTCTGGGTGGCGATTTATGTGTCGGCGGCGGGCGGTTCTACCTGGAGTAGACGCGAGCTGCAGGGGAGCATGGAGATGAATGGCTGCTGCGCAATAATTGTATTGAAACCAAGGGTGAAAACGGGTCGGGTAATTCCCGATCCGTATTCGTATTTAAAGGAAAAACTATCCGAAACAGACGGGTAATGCTCGTATCGAAAATAAACGGGTAGTATCCGCACCAGTATCCGATCGATGCATGCGGTACGGTAGGATACGGAAGAGTAATATCCAGACTACCCGAGATAAAACGGGTCAAGTACGGCACCGATCTTTTTGCATTTTGCACCGATTATCAATATCGAACTCGTAAAGAGGCCCAAAGAAGAGGGCAACCGCCAACCGTGACATTCATGAGACTTGATATCTTGATGCATGCATGGTGATCCTTGTTTTGTGTGTTCATTTATATTAAGTAAACTCTATTTGTCACTATATGTTGGACTATATGTGTAATTTTTAATCTATATGTTGGACTATGTTGGACTCTATGCTTCTTTGTTAGACTCTGTTATTGTTGAGTTATATTAATTGGACTTTATGCATCTCGTTGAACTCTATGTTGGATTATGTTTTACTTGGACTACTATATGTTAAACTACGTGATTATTGAACTATATGTTTCATCACATGTTCTCATTCTACCTATTTCAGCGTACTATCCGACAAAATATCCGATACTCGCTTTTTACCCGCCGTTAATACACGGTACCGTTGTTTACCTGCTCAGAATATCTCAGATCCGTGATCCGCCTCAGATTTTCATTACCCGCACTCGTCCGTGATCTCGAGAAAAAAATATTAGGATAGGATATAGGATAACCTACTACTCGCCTGTATCCGACCTGTTTTCACCCCTAATTGAAACTAGGGTATCCAGCTTAAAAACAGCTAGGGTTCTTTGTTGGGCCGGACCGGGTTAATAAGCCTAGCATCCCACAGTGAAACCTATTGTTGTTTTTCTTGCTTTTTTATATTTTTCTTTTCCTACATTCGGTTTTGGCTCAAAAAGGTGTCAAAAATTCTGTATTTCAAATAAATTTCATGTCAAATGTCAAAAACACATTAATACTATTTCAGGATATTTTGTATAATTTTTGCAAATTTCATAAATTTTTGAATTTGAATTTCAAATTCACCGGTTTAATTTCCTCTCGGTTTTTAATATCGTGACGCAGCGATAAGGGCGATAATCATGATAATCTCGTGATAATCGTTGATTTCTTGAACCTTGGCCAAGAGCACTGCAAAAGAGGACGAAAAAATTAGTTACATTTGAAGGTTGAAGTTTCGAAACCACTGGAATTTGAAACTCGGAACTTCAACTTCCATTTTGAAAAGCACCTATACTATCCCGATGGTATAGAGTTACGTAGCATCTCCATAAAACTATACGTACTGCGTCTACGGATTTTTGTCATCTGGAATAGCGAGAAGTGTTTTTTTTTTGGTGCGGAATTTCTCCATAAACTTCAACGTCGCCGTTTCTAACTTAGGCCCTGTTTGGGAGAACTCTAGATCCATTTCCAAATTTCAAAATTTGAAACTTATAGGCTAAAATAAAGTGAATTAAGTTTATATTTTTAGTCTAAAATGTAAACAAGATGATCTATCTAAACACTCTTAATGTACCCACAGCTCCAGCTCTACAAATTTCTGGAGCTAGAAATATCCTGCTCCACCAACTCTACAGATTTTGATAGAACTGGAGCTGTCCCAAACACCCCTTAATCTGCAATGATTTCGAGTCCTTTCGAAATCGAGGAAAGTGACACAGCAAGCCACAGTAACGTAACGTGTTATCCTAGGTGTCGGTAAGATACGTTGCTCGTACGTACATATGCATGTACTCTTTACTTCTTTCTCAGATTGCCCACGTATATTCATCCATAATATAGACTATCATCGAAAAAGTGCAAAGCGCGTATTTTGTACGAGCGATATATAAGAGACAGATTGATTGCAAATAGACATTGCTACCCTGATTGTAACACTTTAATTATATTTGTGTATTGTTTATTTGTATTTGTACACAAATTTATGGAGATTTTTTACAAACTTTTACAAAACCATATGAATGTATATAAATAATATGAGTATCATTTGCCTTTCTTTTCCAGGAAATTAATTTGACTTACTTACTCGTAGATATTATTTTAACCTTTTCCTTGCAAAGACAACACGCTGTTTATATATCATAAACAAAGAACAATATCAGTCAATGGTACATGATGCAATGAGGACAATATATATCAATCCATAAACATTCAGATACTTTAGAGTTTAAGCATCGAAGTGTACAAAGATGCATCAGGACAGTCATCTCCAATAGTCGATTTCTTCTACATCAGAAACAGTAACCACATCTGAACAACTATTACATCAAAAATTGCTAGCTTAGAAGATAAGACCATCTTTCCGCCAGTTGATTCGGGGGTCGACAGCTATAAAATACTCTTCGATATATGGCCATTAGATTTCCACCGGCTGATTCGGGGCCGGTAAGAAACAAGCAGTAACATATTAGTTCATGAATGAGTAATAGCTAGCACAATTAATAGCAAGTAGTATGGTTATAATTTATCAATTCATATATTGATCAACATATGGGCACCTAAAATGTTTCATGTCTACAATATAGACACACAGGATCCAGAAAAGGTATAGAGATAAAACAAATCGCTTTCAGTGGGGTTTCATCCTAGTTTCCGGCCTCCTTACGCATCCACGTCACCCTACGCCACTCCCCACGCGACATCTTGCACAGGTTGCGCGCGGCAGCTCACGTGTATTCTCCCTATATTACATTCTGCAGGTTTCCGGCCTCCTTACGCGTCCACGTCACCCTACGCCACTCCCCATGCGACATCTTGCACAGGTTGCGCGCGACAGCTCACGTGTGGCTCAAATGATAGTAGTAGTCCAAAGGCAAAGAAAAAAAAATACTCTCTCAGTGCCCATCACCGCTCTCTCATCGAACACCACATCGATGTAGGGTCGAGGATGCGCCTAGAGGGGGTGAATAGGCGTTTACAAAATTCGATCTCTTGCTAAACAATTCGCTCTAATACACCCCTAAATCAAAACCTACTCAAATATAAATGCGGAAGCGATAATCTAGGTTTTGACAATTAAAGCCTAAATCAACTAGGCTCACTAGTGCACCAACAAATTTATGTCTCTATGTATGAATTGCTAAATTGATCTAACAAATAATACTAAGCAATTCTAGGTCAAACAATCATGAATATACAATAAATGTAATTACTTGAAAGTAAAGGAGACAAGAGACAAACGACGTTTTTCCGTGGTGTTCGGAGACTTGCCGGTCTCCCCTAGTCCACGTTGAGGCAAGCCCACACTTGGACCGGCTCCCGCCGAGCACCCGCCTCTTTCCACTAGTCGTGGTTTTTCACGCCGTAGGCTCAACCCAACCTTCACAAACTTCGCGGGGCTTCTCACACTCGAGAGCTCACAAGACGACGCCACGCTGCCTAGGAGTCGGCAACCTCCAAGAGTAATAAGCCGCTCCGCTTGACCTTCACCGAGCACAACACATGCGCTCCGGTGATCACCAAGTGCAACACATGCACAAGGATCCCCTCAAGTGCAACACATGCACAAGAGACTCACAATCCAATCCCTAATTGCAACAAATGCAATTTGGGTCACTCTTATGCTCAAGAACCAAAGAGAGGAGAGCAACACATGCACACACACCTCCCACACAGCATCAACACCCAGCCCAAGCCCCCAAGGGGGTATTTATAGCTTCCCACAAGAAAACTAGCCATTTGGGCTCCAAACGGGCAGAATCAGAGGAAATCCGGTCCGATCGGGCCTCGGCCGGTCCGACCGGTCCTCACAAGCCAACGGTCGGAAAACCGACCGTTACATCACCGGTCGATCACAAGACGGGCCGCCGCAGACCGCCGAAATCAGCAAATAAACCAAAACGCCACTTCTCTCGAATTAACACGCCAGACGGGGGCAGGTACCGCCGCCCGGCCGACCGACCGGCCGGGCGGTCGCCGCCCCCACTCAAGCAAGACTGGAAAAATCAAGCTGGCCGGCCGGTCCGATCTCACCCATCCCGATCCGACCGGACTTCGGTAGTCCAACCGCCAAAGACAAAACAAAGAAAGACTGGAAGAAAGTGCGGCGCCACCTTTGCCAGACCTCACCCGGTTGCACCGCCTGGATGCAACCCTAGGGCCGGTCCAACCACCCATGGGGCCGGTCCAACCACCCATGGGCCGATCAGACCGCCAGGACAAAGTTGCACCGCCCACACCGAGACAGCTCCGAATTTTCCACAATTTGTTTTCCGACAAATCCAAATGCAATTTTTGAGTTTCTAGGTGATCAACACATGATCAAACACCGTGCAAAACATATTTGCACCACTTTAGCCCATGCTCAAAGAACTCGACCAAATTCACGAAAACACATTTCACGATAACTCGTAATCTATTTGCAAAACGATATAAATCAAACTCGAAGTTTATGAGATTAATCCCCTAGCCATGTGAAGGTCAACACAAGACCGGCCAACTTGCCAACATCCGCTGTAAGCCCCACTCACATGCTCTCGGATTCCGGACTATAAACCTCGCTTATTCGCACAATGAACTTGCAAATAACACATTAAACCATTTCATGCTTGAGCACTACTTTGCAACACATGCAAAAGTCTAGCTCCAAGCAACACAATTCAAGGTGCATGAACTCTCTAATTGCAACACATGTAATTCTCTAGTTCAATGCAACACCAAAACCAAACTTCACACCAAAACCAATTTTAACAGTATGAGCTCTCTACTTGCAACACATGCAAGCCTCTAGCTCCATACAAATACTTAAACACCAAATCGTGACTTGAGCTCTCCTTTGCAACACATGCAAAACTTAGCTCCAAGCAACCACACGGTTTTATAAAGATTGTTTTATGAACCAAAACGTGAAGCTTCAACTAATGCAACACATGCAAAAGTAAACTCCACGCAAGAGCCAACGATTAGCTTATCCTATTTGCAACACATGCAAATCAAAGCATTATGCGAAAATCAAATGCAACCAAGCATAAGTTTAACCCATTCGCAACACATGCAAGTGGTTAACCCTCATGCAAAAACCAAATCCAAATGGTTGAGCTTGAGTGAACGCGGATTGAGATCACCAACACATGATGAAGCTCAAGCAAAAGAGACAACCCCTCTTAATAGTACGGCGGTAAAACCTTAGACACAAAGACTACAAAAGTCCTTAGCCTATCTAGTTATACCTTTCGCCGCCGCACAAGCAATCCCCTTTGGGGTCTTTATAATCTTCACTTGATTATTCCCCCTGGGATCATCACTCGACTTCTCTTCTTCTTCGGGATCCATTCTTGACACCCATCACCTCATGATGCCGTCCTTGTCCCGTTCTCATCCATCTTTGGACCTAACTCAATCACAACCATACAAATAGTTAGTCCAAGATGCATGGTTGTCTCAATTATCTCTTGCACTCCATTAACACATAATGGATGCCTTTAGATCAATTGAGCACAACCTAAATCAATAGAAATGATTTAAGTGTGTCTTAAGTATAATAATGCAACTCATGCTTTATTATACTTAAGAACTATTCATTTGTCCTCAATTAATTACGGAACACCACCAACACATGATGAAATATTCTTTAATAAATAACAAGACAAATGAACTCAATTCAAATTATCATTTAAATTGATATGAGTATATATTAACTACACAAGTTTTCATATACTCATGTTGATGAGAAGTAATGATCCATTATGTGTAAATTGTATGGAAATGATCATTACTCGAAATCACCAACTATAGAATACACCCCACATGTATATGTGCATAAGTATGATTGACTTGGATATAATATGCACATATTCAATTTGATCATATTGGAGTATATCCTATATTAACATGAGTATACTAATAACTAGGCAATTCAAATATATACTCAAGGATTTAGTTTCTTTGTCTTGATCCTTATATGTCAATAAAGAATCGATCAATACAAAGAGACTTTCAAGTTAAACTACAAACTCCCCCTAAGTGTGTGCATCCATGTAATATATGGATTGAGAAACATGATGCACATTTTGTGGTTAATATAATGGGGACATTTATACTTTAACTTGAATCCAAAGTATGCAACTAATACTAAGATGAATACGCATACATACCTTGGTTTTCCATTTTTCAATGTGATGAGACTAATCAAAGATATGCTAAATAAATAAGTTAGTCTCAATATAAGATTTGTCATTAATAACAAAATCACATTAAATGGATAATCTTAATATTAGATTTGTCATTAACACCAAAACCATAACTAATGAAGGTTGAACTTACAATCGATCGCTTTGACAAAAAAAAGCCATTTTGTGATCGATCCGGCTGCAGTCGATCGATTGATCACTCCGAAGCCTGCCAAGTTTTTGGCTTCATGCATGTCATCGTCCCTGGTTCATTTTTTTCCTCTCTTTTCCGTAGAGATATCAATTATATTAGAACATAAATAAATAATAATTAATTAATACAATTTATTTGTTTTAAAATTTATGTGACTTGTATTGAACTATGATAGTAACATGTATTCATCTGCATGTTAGTATGGTGATAATTTATTGCGCTATATAATAAGTTAATTGATACGTTTGTGCTTTGTACGTGTCCAACTACTAACACCCTCCTTAATAAAAAGGTGCATTAGTTTAGCTCTTGGGCTAGCATTGAGGGATTATTTCTCTTTTGCGAGTAATTAAATGACCAGCTTTAAATTAAAACTTGCACGAGATGCTAGCATGTCGCTGGTTTTATCTGTACCAACGCTCTCTCCAATCCCCTTATCACGACCAACCTCCGGGCTGGGCCGGAACGGGCTGTACGTGTGGCACTCCCATACAACTCAAAGCCCATACCAACTCGAAGCCCAGAGCCCGACCCATCCTCGCCCTCCGTCTTCCATCTCCGAATCGCTTCCTTCCGCGGCTCGTCTTGTCACCTCTCCTCTCTTCATCCTCCTCCCACCTCTCGCTCTTACTTAGGGTTGGGATTCGCATCTTGCCGCCGCGGACGCCATGGACGACCGGTAAGTACCTCTCCTGCTCTGCGTCCCCGGAGCTTCCCTCTCTTCTACCCTAGGGTTTCGTCGCATAACCCCGATCCCCTCCTGCGATCCACGCTTGCAGATACGTCGACGAAGACGGCGAGCCGCTCATGGACTTCGACGCCCGAGACCCCTCGCCCGAGCTGCAGCCCTACGACGACCTCGAGGACGACCTCGGCGACGACGGCGGCGGCGCCGACTGGAACCGCGACCGCTCCCCGACCCCCGTGCACGGCGAAGACGACGCCGGATCCTCGTCCAAGCCCCGGAAGCGCCTACTCAAGAAGGCAAGGGCTGGGGAAGGCATCGATGGCATGCCCGGTGACGGGCTGGACGACTGGGGGGAGGAGGCGGCGGCGTTGGCGGATGCGGATATGGACCCGGAGGCCGACGCAGCGAAGAAGAGGAAGGTCTCGTCAGCGCTCAGGGACCTCGCGAGGGGCGGGGTCAAGGAGAAGAAGAGGAGGAAGGAGGACGGGAGGGAGAGGGAGAGGGAGAGGGGCATGGGGCTGCCGAGGGAGAAGAGGGGCTCAGGAGGGAAGGGCGGTGGTGGCCACGAGGAGCAGGATGAAGGGGAGAGGGAGATCCAAGAGCTCTGGGATACCATCGCCGGAGGCGACTCTGAGGTAACAACAATTGCTTCCGATGTTTCAATGTATTCGAGATGTTCTTCACCCGGAATTTATTGTATGTGCTTGTATGTTGTAAAAGGTCACTCTTTGTTAAAATTTATAGCTTCATTAGCTGACCATGAGCTTTCGAATTGTTGCGTCATTATGGTGATTGATATTGCTTGTCTGGGTGATGAGGCTGCTGGCTACGGACGAATTAGTTTGTATACTGGTGCTGATGGTTCATGCGGTTGTTACAGAATACAGATTGCTTCCCTATGGAACTCAAATTATTCTTGAGGTGTTCCGTGTTAGGACAGTATTTTGTTTTGCCGCTCGAAGTTCGCAATTAGGATGTGTTGTAGACACTATAGCGTACTTAGTGAAATTATGTAAGTTGTAGTTTGGCCTTTGCTGCATAGTTTCAGTTTATTGAGATATGAACGTGGCGCTTGGTGCTTGGTTATTATTGAATCAATCGTGGCTAGTCTACTTGAAATGCATTTCTTCTTGGTTAACCCAGATGCTATTGGCTTAATTTTGCAAGGAAAGCTTTGGCTTTATGAGATAATTGCGATAGTTTTCGACTTTTCCTCCCATAGGATATCAAATTGTTTCTTTGATCTGTTCTGGCTCTTCTGGATTTACGCAGTGTTTAGATCTGTTGTTGTCATCTCTTATTTCTGATGATGATATTTATATATAATTAGAAGACTACTCTATTGACGTTTATCCGGAGAATATCTTACTTTAAGACGATATGTCTGTGTCTGGTTTGTTTGCTGATACCCCACTCATCTTCATGATTATTGAGTTTGCTTGTGCTATCAGCCTCTTATTTCTTGCAAAATGCAATTTTTAACTATAGGGAAAATTGCTTACTCAGGATGGTACGTGTAGTTTATATTTAGTGTGGAATCTTCCATTTGGAGTCAGATTTTTAGTATCGGTTAGGGGTGTTGCATTGTTTTATTTAGCTTCACATTTCTCTTTTACCTACTATTTTCATAATCTGGGACAAATTGACACACACTGCTAAAATTTTATTCTTGTGGAACAGGATGATCAAGAAGGTGTTAGAACTGTAGATGATGATAACTTCATTGATGATAGTGGGGTTGACCCAGCTGATCGCTATGGCAGTGATAATGATGGCCACTCTCCTCGACATTATCCACAGGTATTCATTCTTAATTGCTCAGATGCTGTAAGTCATTTTTTAGTTTCAGTTTTACTTTTAGACAAATTATTGTAAAGGCTGAGCCAAAGGTCTGTTTGTTGAAGGTAATTGATTGTGGGGATCATTGACTTTTACCCCTTTGGTTAACCAAAAAATAAAAAGACCTAACCGATTAGTTGAATTGGGACCATTTATTTGTAAAGGAAGGAGAAGGAAAAGGATTTGCTGTATAATATGTGTTGTTACTAAGTTATCCTCTATGGGCTGTGGTTGTTTATGGTTGTGTTTCATTTCAGGAATTGATTATAGTGACTAGTGAGCAGTGACTGATAGCAGTATCCAAGTTGTTAAGGTTATGGCCTTTCTCGGTGAATGCACATATGTCATGTCCCAGGATTCACCTAAGGAATGCTGGTATTCAGTAATAGAGGAATGATGTTGGTATGTTACAGGTCTATTACATAATGCCATACCCCTGCAGGTGTAGATTGTAGTTTTAGGGGATATGGTGCTTTACACAGGAAGCATTACAGAATATTTTGTTGATCTTTATTTATTTCTTGTGCTGGTTGGTACTATGTGAACTAATTCTGTTTATTGTAGGCAGAGGAAGGTGAAGAGGATGATGAAATTGAGCGGCTGTTTAAGGGTGGTAAGAAGAAGAAGAAGAACGATAGACCACGTGCAGATATTGGCCTTATAGTGGAACAATTCATTGCTGAGTTTGAAGTCGCGGCTGAAGAAGATGCAAATTTAAATAGGCAGTCAAAACCGGCCATTAATAAACTTATGAAGCTTCCACTGCTCATAGATGTTCTCTCGAAGTAAGTTGTTCGGATGTAGCTGTTAATAGCGGCATGACTTTGCCTGTGGTGCCAATCCGTTTTGCTATCTCTTGTAGCTAGTTATACTTATTTTTTTCGTATGTCACTATTTTGCAGGAAGAATCTCCAACAGGAATTCCTTGATCATGGAGTACTCACTCTTCTAAAAAACTGGCTTGAACCTTTACCTGATGGAAGCTTGCCAAATATGAATATCCGAACTGCTGTTCTTAAGTTACTTACTGATGTAGGCAAACTTCCTTTCCTTTTTCCTTTTGTACTATGGAACTTAGTTTTAACATAAGAAGATAGTTTTACTTCACTGTGATTATGGCTGATTGTCATCCTCAAGGCCTACTTTCTTATGAAAGGTTTGTCTATTTTTACACAGTTTCCCATTGATTTAGAGCAATATGACAGAAGGGAGCAGCTTAAGAAAAGCGGTCTGGGAAAGGTATATTTGTTATTTGTCGCATTCTGGAAGGTTCACTTTCAGATTATCTGCTGTGTACTAACTACTGACTCTATCCCATGATGCATATTCAGGTCATTATGTTTTTGTCAAAATCTGATGAGGAGACTACCACTAATAGAAAACTGGCTAAGGAACTAGTTGATAAATGGGTAATTTCTTGTTCTTTCTAATCATTAGTATTTGTATGATTGTTTGATGCTGAAGGTTCTTGGTCTATAATGACTGACTGTCAACAAAAATAACAGAGTCGACCAATATTCAACAAGAGCACAAGATTTGAGGATATGAGGAGATATGATGATGAAAGAGCCCTTACAGGCGACCTCAAATGAAGAAGTGAATGCTGCACTTCACATTTATTTATCTCCCATTAGAAGATCTAATATCTAAATGACAATATTCTAATCTTGAGTTTTCTTTCTCTATTTTGTATCCTTCTCGGTTATTTTCTCCTTTGATGAAGGCCTTCGTCAAGTAGTTCTGGAATGGAATCTAGAGACGATGATCTTGATGCCGACTTCTCTCAGTAAGTCCAATCTCTTATTCTATTTGTTTTACCTTTGGTGCAGGTTGTGTAGCCATTCCCAATTTCCCATACTTGTTTGATTAATTTATTTTGTGCTGTGAAAACAGGCGTAAGTCGGGGCAAGGTGGTGCAAGGCAGCATGCTTCTAGGCCAGAAGCATCGCCTTTGGACTTTGTCATTCGTCCACAGTCCAAAGTTGATCCAGAACAGATCAGGGCTCGTGCCAAGCAGGTTGTCCAAGACCAGCGCCGGCTGAAGGTTTGTCCCCACCTTCAAGACTAATCTTTTTTGTTGGCATATTATAAGCTGGCAGGTTATGTCATGCTATGTGAACTGTGGAAGTTAGACCATTAATCATTCTTGTTGGGCATGCAGATGAACAAGAAATTGCAGCAGCTGAAAGCACCAAAGAAGAAAAGCCTTCAGGCGTCAAAGCTCAGTGTGGAAGGCCGTGGGATGATCAAGTACTTGTAAACTGCCCACCCTGATGTCCTTGTCCTGCTGCCCCTGCGTCACATGATTGTATGCAGTGGGTTGTTGAAGCAGTATCAAGCACCCTACCACTATCCGGGCGCAATTAGTTTGGCTTTCAATAATTACTTGTATAATCTAGGATTGTTGATCCGAGTTTTTTCCAGCCTGGTAGGGTGCAATGAGTCAGCTTCAGAGACTGGATGATTTGGGCACTATTTATCGGAAGGCGTATACTATTGTTACGCATGATTGTAGTGTGTTTCAAGCAGCGTGGTGCTGTCATGCTTCACAATGGAATCTGATAGGGCTGTAAATTGAGTTGGATTGAAGTTTCACATACTTGTACTTGAAGGACATGGATACCTGATGCCTTATTATGGAATCAAAACATAGTGCGGCGACAACAGATTAATTGTGCTTACTGCATCAAAGACACTTTAACTGAATATGTGAAATGTCAATAAGATTTTTTTATTCAACTTGCTGTCTGATTTTTTTATAGCTGCTAAGCAGTAATACATTATAGCCGCCAGTTAAGCATCTCCGTGTGATGATGTGCGTATGTGCTTGAACAGCCTCCTGCTTGGAAATTTGGTCAATGCGACGATAGGTATATCGTATATGTGGCTTGTTCAGCATTTGAGCCTCCTGCTTTCCTTGTGTCTGTGTACACTCACAGCTACATACTTTGAAGATGGTGTTCACATGCTGATAATTTTTGAGGATTTTTGATCAAAATGTTGCATCCATCGCTTGCTAATCTTTTCTTTATTATTATTATTCAACTTGTTGTACCAACTGATCTGCTGCACAATATAACGAAGGATGTCGGCATGATAATTAAGTCTTAAGTTATATCTGGACAACCTTTGGAGATGCTAACCGTGTGTGTGCTGACAGATACAGTAAGATGCGGTTAGGCTAGTAGAACGCTAACTCGCGTTGTTTGGACGAATTGATGGTGACGTACAGCTGGATAACCGTTTCTGTCCGGAACGTAAAATGATTGCTAAGCAAACGTAGTTCAACCAACCAAAACGTAAATTGCTCGGGACAAGGTGGCTGTCTTTATTTGTAGCAGTTAATACAGGAGTTAAGATTAGGTGTGCCTTGCTGTTTTGCCAACACTGCTACTTCAGTCCATATTGAGCTATGCTCAAGGCATGTTCGGAAGGTAAGGTTACAAATTTTCAAAGTGCACATCCTTTGTAAAAATCGTTGGTCCTCGTCAGAAGTTTTTTAAATTACTAGGTGAATTGAACTGTTCGCTTTTTCTGATTTCAGCAACATTCACTGGCAAAACAAGATCACTGCATGTCTGCATGGCAATTGGCATTGAGAGAGAGAGAGAGAGAGAGAGAAGGATCATTATACTCCATTATACAAGAAGGATCATTATATTAAACAATGCACACAAAAACCATTCCACATTTTCCCTTCCAATATAAAATACTAAAAATAGACGTCTCTTTTCTTCTCCCTCCTTTCCTCCTCTCGAGTCCCACCCAACTCATCCCTTCCATCTCAATTCTCACGAGACAGCACGCGAGCGAACCACCTCTCGAGCCGCAGAATCCCACTCCCCGCGCTCGCATTCCTCGCGTTGCCCCCCAGGTTCCAACCAGCCTCGTACCCGCGCCCCTCGCCGCCGGCGCCATGCCGCGGCGGGGTGAGACGGCGGTGGTCCCCATTGACGTGGCCGGCGGCGGAGGAGGAGGAGGCCAGGAGCGGCCCAAGAGCCCGCGCCGCCGCAGCCACGGCCCCGGGCACTACGGCCATCACGGGCCGCACCATCAGCACCGGAGCCGCCCGCCGCCGCCGCCGCCGCCGGATTTCCGGCCGTTCAGGCGGTGGTTCCCGTTCCTTGTGCCGCTCTTCATCGTTGCCAACACCGTCCTCTTCGTCTTCACCATGTACATCAACGACTGCCCCGCGCACGCCGAGGTCGCCGGCGCCGCGATAGGCGGCTCCGCCGGCGAGGGCGCCGCTGCGCAGGAGTGCTGGCTCGCGCCGGAGCTCGGGAGGTTCGCGTTCCAGTCGTACAAGGAGAACCCCCTGATCGGGCCCTCCGCCGCAACGTAAGGCGCCCTTAAAATCCGCGGAAAATTTGGATCTTTGAGTCCTTCTCTTGGTGTAGATGCCTGCATTGTGTGGAATGTTTTATATTTGATTAAATGCGCTTCCCTTTTGGCATAAATTCGATCGTATTAGGCGTCATTGAGGAGCAGTTCGGCTTTCAGTGTGAGGTTTGTAATTCTTTTAGGAGCTCCTTGATTTGGCAGGACACGGGGTATTTCGATATTTGACACCCAATTCGCATGCCTTTTGGACTCTGTGTATGATATGTGGGTCCATCTGAGTCAATGACAGCGGGCTAGGGTATCAAATATTGAAAAATTCGTGTTTAAAGGGTGTCAAATTTCAAAATCTCTCGGCAGGACATTGGCTTTCCTTATTAAAATTTCAAAAGAAAACTGATATGATTATATTAGGTATAATTCAAATGTTTTTTTTTGTTCAAGAGTGGTTGAAACTTCAAACTTTATATTTGATCAAATTTGCTTGGTTATTTTGCAAAAAATGGTGGCTTTTGGTGATACTTGTTTGAATTTGATCAAAATTGCACTGTTGTACGTCTATGGTTGTTGTGGACATAGAAGATGTATATTTTAAAAGTAGGCAATTTGAAGATTTCATCATAAGTTAGTTGGTCCAAATTTTATTTTGGGTAAAATTTGTGAAGAAGTTTTTTGAACTCCAGAGATTAGCTTTTCTTATATTGGGGACCTTTTTTATAGGTGGATTTATGTTCACGTTCATGTTTGTTTGGGCGAGAATCCTTCGCTATTTATTTGTAGGCATTTACGAATGTTTTAAAGATTGAATTTTGAACGAAATTATTGCAGGGGTGGAACACAATATCCCCGACACGTAGACAAAATTGTGGTATAGTAATGAAATTTTTTAAATTTGTTCTCTGTGGAAGATCTGAAATAATCAGCTGCTTGTTCTTATCATTATCCAAATATTCATTTGTGGATAACTGCTGTATTGTCTTGCTCTTATGGTAATAAATATTTGTGTTGCATTTACTTTTGTCTTGTTATGTTTGAAAAACCAGCTGTCCTAGTCAGAAGTGAGTTATATATGAGAGACTCGGTCTAACCTCATTTTTTTAAGCTGTAGCAATCGCTTAGATGTAGCAAGCGTTGCATGGTCTTCTCTTAAAATCAAAACTGTTTATTTCCGGATCAGAGACCAGTGGGGAAGGAGTGCAACGTAATGTAAAGATGTTACAGTTTTGTCTTGTTCTGTACTTATATAATATTTTCTGATTAAGGTTCAGCTGACATATGTACCAATTCCTCAGGCTATTGAAAATGGGGGCACTAGAAACTAGTAAGGTTACCAAAGATCACGAAGGCTGGCGCCTCATCACTTGCATTTGGTTGCATGCTGGTGTTGTCCACATACTTGCTAATATGTTGAGTCTCCTATTGATTGGAATCAGGATTGAGAAGGAATTTGGTTTCAGTAAGTGTTGAAATAATTTTACATCGAACTTCTTGAGATTTTTCATTTCATTGCACACTGGAGTCTGGACAGTTCGTTCAAGACCTAATAGCCTTATAACGTGACCATGGATTAATGATTGTTTGTCGCAGTGAGGATTGGCACATTATATGTGATCTCTGGGGTTGGTGGTAGCTTGCTGTCTGCTCTATTTATGGTGTCAAATATCTCTGTTGGTGCTTCAGGTGCTTTGTTTGGATTGTTGGGCTCCATGCTGTCAGAGCTAATAACGAATTGGACAATATATGAGAATAAGGTTGCTTCTAAAATCTATGCAATCTTTTCACAAATTGTACCATATTTGTTGTGTCTAATTTCATGTTTTAAAAAACAGGTTGCAGCTTTATTGACTCTAGTTATGATCGTTGCTATCAACTTAGCTGTTGGGATCCTTCCGCATGTGGACAACTTTGCTCATATTGGAGGATTCGTATCAGGGTTCTTTCTTGGTTTTGTGCTTCTAATCCGCCCTCAGTTCGGATACATTAACCAAAAGAACTCTCCTCTTGGATTTCCCATGGGCACAGCTAAACGCAAGTACAAGACGTATCAAATCATACTTTGGGTGACTGCTACTGCGATATTAATTTCTGGGTAAATATCTTTCTCATCAGCAGAAGAACAATAATGGTCTATTCAGCTTATGTTTCAAATGCATTTGTTAAACTTTATTGTTGGCAGGTTCACCATTGGCTTGGTATTGCTACTGAAAGGGTTCAATGCTAGCGAGCACTGTTCATGGTGCCATTATCTGAGCTGCGTACCTACTTCAAAGTGGAACTGCAATGCACCAAACAACTATTGCCTGGTAAGTTCTTTATATATATACAGTTCTAATTAAATGTTATGATTACCTATAAAATCTGATGTGGAAATCACTAGTTGGCATATAGCTTTTTTCATAAGGCATTCTGGAATGGATAGATTGTGTTTTAACATAAAACCTATATGTCAACACAGAATATGTATGAATCTCGTACTTCTGGGCACTTTTCACTACGGAAAAATCTCTTAGATGAAAACCATTAGTACTTCAATCAACGCAGGCTGTGATCACATATTATGACATTCAAAAGATTGCCTTGGTTGGTTTTCAACTGTTATGCCATTAGCAGTTTTGCAGTTCCATTGTTTTCGTTTCTATTTAGTGAGTTAGGACTACGTCTTGAGGTTTTTTTACTCTAGAGTGGCCTAGTCTTTTTCTTTTTTGCGAAACAAATACATACTGCTATTTTTGTCGCTACATTGTTGTGACCTTCCTCAACCTATAAGCATAACTAGAGCTTTCGGTTACCTGAGTTTATTTACCTTTCAGTATGGTTGATATGTCAATGTTGCGGTGCTTACATTAATTTCTCATTTTCGTTTTACATCCTCACTGGAAGTTTACTAATACTATGCTTCTCCTGCAGTCTTCACAGCTTGGAAATCAATTAAATCTGACATGCCAAAGCACTGGAAAGACCGAAACATATTTTCTCAACAATCCAAATAACACAGAAGCAATTAAAAACCTTTGTGTTGGCCTTTGCAGTTAATGGTGAATGTATGTGCTTTTCTGACAAGGAATTGATACCTGCTTATCTATGGAACAGAAGTTGAAGCATATATTTGAGATTCTCTGGTAAATGCCCTTTGGATTTGACGGTTCTGTTCTGTTGTGTACACTGTATTATAAATCAGTCCATGTTATAAAAGATGGATAATTTGAGGCAGTAGTATCTGAAATCTCAGTTGAGCACTTGCATTCTTGTCTTATGAAGATACGAAGATGTCAAGCTTAAACTGTTGTATCAAGAGAAGGAAGGCTTACAGAATCTTCTCAGTTGTCTCCAAAAATAGAACTGTAGATGGATTAAGTGTACCATAAGTCAAGAATATTAGCTAAAGAGGGAGGTATGGATGGTAACATGGCAGACGTATTAGGACTAATTAGGAGTATTGTAACATCCCAAAAGTTTCAAAAATAAGAAAAACAAAAATATAAATTTTAAAATGAAATTGAATAAAATTTTGAATTAGAATCAAGAATTTGATTTAAAATATTATTTCTTATATCAATATCCAATCTCAGTAAAAGGATGAGCTGCAAAACGAAACTTCTAATAAACAAAATATGAAAATAAATTGGAAATATAAGTTCACATTGAAATTTCATCTAATTTGAAATTTTTATTGAATTTTGGTTCTTAAGAAAAACATTTAACCTAATTATTTTTTTTCTTCTTTAATGCAAACTCAAAGTATAATGAGGACTTAAATCTTAAACCTCTACTTATATTTACTAATTCTTTTTCTGAATTTTATGGATTTTGTTGACTTTTCCTGAATTTTCTTGATTTTTGCTATAAAGGAGAAATCCTTTAATATAATCCTAAGTAATAGATAAATAAAAATAATAAAATCTTATAACAATAAAATGCATAAAATTCTGGATAATCTCAAGAACTCACTAGAATCTCAATTCTGAAATCTAAAAGTCATATCAAAGCAATTAAGCATGAAATGACAACCAATTATTGGTTCTTGACTAGCAACATTAAACTTGTCAGATTTAAATTAAAATAATCCAACCTTATCTCGAGCTGAAAATTTTATATTATCTTCTGGATAGATAAATACATCAACAGTAAAAATATCAAGAAATAATAAATGCATTTGATAATAATAAAAATTCAAAAACAGAAAAGCGAAAATTCGAGAAAACAAATGTCAGAATTTTTATAAATTAAATACAAAAATCTGGAGTTGAAAATTTTACGAAAGACTAATATGGCCATAAGGAGCCCATACAAAAAGTTTATGAAATTTATAACATGATATAATATCCCATATAAAATAAAAATGGAATATACAAAATTGTGCAAAGTACATTTTCAGAATTTTTAAAAATTCTACAGATATCATCTCATTCTGAAATTTTAACAGTATGATCTACCTTATCTCAAGTACACGCAATAAAATTCCCATTAAATTACAGACATGATAACTAACTGATTCAATGAACTTATCTCTGCTCTGATCACTATAAACGCTTAAGATCACCATGCCGTTCACTGCCAAATGGGACCCGAGTCACTGTGCGGTGCACCTGCCAGCCGAAGACCCCTGTCCTCGTCTTCCTTCGATCATTGGAGCCCCAAGCAAAGAAGCCAATTCGCGCTGCTTGTTGTAACCGCCATTCCCTGTACTTCGCACCGCCCAAGACCACGTCATCATCCTCTCCTTGCCACGCAGTCTACCTCACCTAGATTTCCTGCAAATTGCCCATACCTTCTTCTGTTCTGGCGCCGCAAAACTCCCACCGTGTTCACACGAGGCATTGAGCTCTTCTACAAAAAATTGCCACCTATAAATAGAGCCTCAAGGTCACATTAGAGTGCGCGTCATTTCCCCTCTCTTTTCTTCTGCTCACATCCACTGAACCATCACCAATTTCTCTCATTTCCGTTTTGGTCGAAGAACCCTAGCAATCGGATCAAGTGGGATATGAGGCGGTATATCGATCTATTCTCAAATTCCTTCACATGATAGCATCTGTGACTTACTAAGATCAAAACCCTTTGTTATTTCCAGAATCATTGACCAGAGCCTCGCCGCCACTGTATCCCTTTCTTCTCTAGAACCGGCGATCGGTGGTGAGCTCATCCGATAATCCTTTGTACTTCTAAATAGGCAAAATGGAATGCCTAAGAGCATCTCCAACAGTACCTCAAATCCACTCCCAAAATCTGATTTTGGGCTTGATGGAAAAAAACATACTCCAACAGTTTCTCATTCTAGCTTCCAAAATTTTCGCACGCCCAAAACAACACCCCAGCGGCCTCATTTTTCCGCGCGATTCTGCGCTTCTAATCAACGTTTCACGCCACTCCCACCGCCCTCAGCCCCGGGACTGGGCCTCGTTGACGGTGATGCTGCGGTCGTCGAGCTCCTTACCGTTCATCCCCTGGATGGCGTCGCGCATCGCTACTCGTTGGAGAAAGTGACGAAGATGAACCCGCGCGACCTCCCAGTCTCATGATCGTTGATGATCCGCAGATACCGCCATTAACGAATCGAAATCTCAAGAATTTCGAACAAAATCATACAAATAAATTCTTCATAACCCGACAAACCCGAGATATCAAGCCAAGGAAACACCAAAGAAAAGAAGATTAAGAAGAAGGATTGGATTGAGTTGGTGTGCGATGGACCTTGGACTTGAGGATCTCGTTGAAAGGGGTCAAGGCGGCCTCGAGGAGTAAATGTTGCGGTGGCCTGTGCAATGCCGCCGACGCAAGCAAGTGGTACTCAACGTCCGATGCCGCCATGCCTTGCATCCCACACGGAACACGAACACGAACCGAACCGGAGGGGGAGGAGAAGCCAACCCACCTCTCTCTCCGAGAGCACGAACGAGGAAGGAAGGAGCCTCCTCACGCTGGGCCACCCTTCCTTTATAGCGACGGACGGTGCAGGAGCAGGGCGCAGGGGGAAGGGAGAGAATATAGATGATTTTGATGATCGGAGGGGAAAAAATCAGCAGGGTTCGGCTCAAATGAGCCTCGGCGACCGGCATAGACACCGAACAAATCAGATTGCGTGAGGAGAAGGATGGCCCACCGGACCAATTCAAAGGTTTTTTTGGGAGAAAATGGGAATTGTTGGAGAACAAAGTATTTTGTAGGCTTAAAATTTTTTGGGAAGGTCCCAATCTAAGGATATTGGGAGTCTAAATATTAGGAACTGTTGGAGATGCTCTAAGGCCCGTAGATGCTTTAGGTGGAACCGATTTTGTTGGGGAAGCTCCCTGCCACCGGCACGGCTTGCCGCCTCTTCTGCCACCGCATAGCCACGGTGGCGAGGTGGTTTTGCTTGTCGCCGACATGAATGGGTACTACCATCAGGTGCGCATGGACTCCCTGGTGTTAGTCATGCCCTCGGCCGGATCGGAGAACCACCGGATCCTCGGCGGCGATGAGCCCTAGCTCATGCCCTGTCCTGGCTCACTAACGGGTGGACTCGAGCTATCAATGTTTGGGTTGGGTTTGAACGGAAAAAATCATCATGACGGCGAAAGACTCTTCAAGATTTCAAAACGTATTTGGCTATATCTGTTTATTTCCAAAACCAAATCACTTCAAATAGTTATAACTTTTGAAATATAAATCCAAATAAGATGAAACCAATTTCTATATTCATCTAAAATCAAGCACTTGCAAAATATGCAAAAATATTTTGAAAAATAGTGCTGGATGAAATTTAAATTCAAATTTAAAGAAAAGGCTGAAAGATATGCTATACATAAAAGTTTTGCAAATGAACTGGGAATTGAATGAAACCAATTTTATTGGAATCCATAGACTTTCAGTAGCCTAAATATATAAAAATATTTAAATTCCAACTTTGTTTGAATCATTCTCTATTAGAGATTGTTCTCAATACATTAAATATTCAAAAATATATAGTTTATGCAAAAGAAATCCAAAATGAGTAGAGTTGATTTTCCATATGCCATTATGTCAGTAGATTACCTGAATATGCTAAAATATTTAAGAAATAGTCTTGACATAAATTGTTTCAGGAGTAAGGATGAGACCCTAGTGTAAAAGAAATATATATGTATATGCTTGTATATTGAATAACTAGCAGTAAAATCTATGTACATGTATATATGCAGAATGGACCATGAAACTGATTTATTTTACATCAACAAAATGTTTAAGAAGTGAACTTGAGTTAGAATAAGCCTTATGAATGGAATATGACCCAAATATAAATATATGTATCTGTGGTAGTATTTATGTATACACATATAGAAAGAATCTAATAGGTGTACAAAGATATGAACACATATATCATAATGAGTAACTATCACTATTGAAATTATTTAAAATGCAGCAACAAAAGATAGCATGTGCATAAACTTAATGTGTATAAAGATCGTAAGCTTTATCTATGCAAGAGAACATATATATGCATATGTATAATCACATAGGTTAAGTAGTAGAACAGGTAAAGTTAATCTTAACATATCCTTAAAGATAAGATTATAATAGTTAGTAAAAAGAGCTAATTTGAATTAATTTTATAAAGGTTTTTAATATTCATATGTTTATAATCTATCGAAGCTAAGATCAAAATAATGCAAAATCAGTTTTAAAACACTTCTAGGGCCATACCCTACTAATACTAGAAAAATGTGTAAATGATCATGTATAGTGTAGTCGCAAACTTAAAACAAAATCCGATTCTTTATAACTGCAACGTTATGGCCATTTATGCTATTTTAGCAATAAATAAAATATCTCATCTAAACACTAAAATATATAAAATTAGTTTAGAAATGCTCTTCAAAGGAAATACTACCATGTTTTGAAGAAAGAATCTCATTTTATCATACTTTGCATATAAATCTTGATAGCAAAATAACCTTAAGTGTTATGACTTTTGAAATCCGTAATATGAATAAAAGAGCTTTAATAATAAATAAGAAATCAATGATTATGATATTTGTATTACCAGAACCTTCTCTAAGACAATGGAAATTAGGCCAGTAGCCTAAATCAAAAAATCTAACTCTCACAAAACCAAGTCTTATGCAAAATCAATCAAAAATTAAATACTATTCATGTATAACACTTTAACTAATGTTTTACTTCTATTAATCCAAATAATTTTTGCATCTTAAATTCAATATTATAAATATAAAATACATAATTTTAGCTTCTTGAATTAGTAAGATAAGAATAAATAATCTATAAGAAACCGTGCATCACTCAATGTAAAAGCCGTTAGCAATATGTATGTATGTACATACATATATAATCAACTAAAAACATGAGAACGTGAAATCAATCAACTTAAACCCTAAACCACACCTATTTTCTATAACAAATTTATATTTGGTTTTCTGTCTGTCTTCTTTTTGCCCTTATTAAAATTTGTTATTTGCTATATTTCCGTTGAACGATATGTAGAATTCGATGTCACTAACTTCGTCGTCGACAACACCGGCTACGACCAAGACTTCGTCATAAACAATAATTAAGCAAGGCAAGCACCTCTTTGATCATATCGATCCTAGTATTTAATTTTTATTTTATTTATCAAATTGTGTTATGCATGCACGTATTTTCTATAAATTCGCTATTTTGTGGTACAGATAGATATACCTGTTGTCTCATAAAAGTTCCTTGATAAGTGTTGACATGTGAATCTTGATAAACCTAGAATTAAGGTTAGACAATATGTAATGTCAATTTGGGTATATGCAATTTAATAATCATGCTTAGCCATGATTTATATTTGAGATGAACAAATTGAATAAACTGATTATTGGAAATATTGAGATATGATGATGATTAATGTGATCAATGGTAATTTCTTAAAAACCTAAAATAAAATTATGGTTTTAATGCGGGTGATTATTGGCAATAGACGGATGTACAAGGGACTTGTACGTAGTGTAGAGTGAAGTATCGCCCATGTCAGATTAAGGACCGAACATAGTGTTGTATGACCTAAGATAAATTCGTACAACCACAAGTGTTAGGATGGGGGCAGCCTTAACCTATTAAGTTATTTAGATATGGCTTTACACTATGGAAGGCGGGAGATAGCATTCCTTTCTAGGTCTGCTTGTAGAGGTTTTTACTTACCAATGCAGCAGTGCACACCATGCTATGGGGAGTTCCATCATTTCTATGCTCTGAGTTCTTCTACCATAGTATGGGCTTAATGTCTTAGGTTGGTACAAAGTTAGGTCTAGGTAATGTAATGGTTATGTTTGATCGCTCTGCGGCACACCAAAGGAAGTGTGCTAATAGCTTGCACAAAGAGTTGATCATTTCTTGTGGGTAAACTTGTACACCTCTGCAAAGTATAAATCTAATGGATTAGCCATGCCCATGGTTATGGAAAACTTGGTGAACTGACACTAGTTAGAAGTTTAGGTATTTTCTAAATGGTTGGATTGAGAACATTTGTTGGATGGTGATTCTTTCAGATTTGAGCCACATAATGGCAGTGGATGATTCAATGTTCACACCGTGAAGGACTGTGAGTTATTATTTATACTTTACTTATTTTTTATCAATCAAACTTACTCTTATAAATTCCGTTTGCAAATGACAACTTGATTTACAAATTCAATTCGCTTTATGCAAAATTAACTGTAGAAGACTCCTTTAACATGGCCTGCATTTATGCATTTGCAAATGCCACCTTAAGTCTTACGAAGTACGAAAGTATTCAACTTTACTTATTATGTTGTTTTATGTAGAAAAGATATCGAAGTTCCGAAGATTTCTTTTCATCGCAGGATCTTGAGAATATTAATGAAGCGATCTTTCTAGGGATTTATGCCTTGTCGGTTGTGTGAGGGTTGATGGGCACACTACAAAACTTTGCTTTTACATGTATATATATATATATATATATATATATATATATATATATATATATATATATATATACTCGAGTTGTAAGATTACTTTGTATAAATAGTTTCGTTTTAATAATATGATGTATAGTTGTGATTCCAATTGTTGAAAATATGCGTACTAACCACTGATCATAGGACTAATATTGTATCCACGTTAGATTTCTATTTTTGCATTTTATGTAAAAATGGGGGGTCGTTTCAAGTATCTCCTGGTCAAGTAAAATTAAATCTATCAATTACATCAAAGATGGTTATGCCTAGACTCTAGTGAGTGTCGATCAGGTATGCAATCTAAAAGTCCTATGTTGAACTATTTCTTCCATTGTTGTGCTGCTTCTGTGTATTATTATACACTTACCTGAATGTTCGAGTATAAGAGGGAAGCAGCGTAATGCTGCAGTAGCGTGACTACATGACGTAAAGGATTACAAATGCGCTGCAGACTGGCTCCTAAGAGAAAACAGCAAGAGGTCAGGGCATGGGTAGATGAGGCGTCGTCATGGTATCCTCTCTCGGTCCATCCGGTTGGCTTTTTGGGCTAAATCAAGCACGAAGGTCAGGAAGGAATTATCGTTGGAAGATGAAGTTTATGCTAGAGGACGTCTGTCTTCGACAATTGAGGAGATGATGAATTCCTCTGTTAAATTTTGAAGCGTTCTGATGGTGGCAAATTCTGGCCTTCGATCAAGAAGGACAAATTGGATGCAGCGGAGTGTATTGGTAGCTTTTTGCCGGATGGACAGGTATGTTCCTATGTCTGTGTTGATGATAAGATCAAGCAATCTTCGTTTTTGCAGGGCAATTCTCGTCCTGGTTCAAATTAGCAACAAAAGGGTACCTGGCCTGGGAACAAGAAGAAAGCTTGGAAGGGCCATCTGCCAAAATGTCATACGCCTTTGATGTGTACCATCGGGGACTTTTTGGTGCCATTGATTGAGCAAACTTGTTCTAGATCCAATCCGGTGGGAGATTTAGGGAAGCATGTTCTTCGCGCGGTTCCGGAATCTTCGTCATTGCGGATTGGCGGAATTACTGAAATTCAAATGCTTTGTTTCCGTTTGGTGGGCGGGGTTTGGTGGGCGGCGTCTGTGAAGTCTACCTAGTCGATTCGTAACCACGGTTTGGCGTTCCTTCACCGAAGATTGACCTATCACGCCACCGCCGCTTCCGTCGACGTACTCTCAAGTTGTCATGTCGGGCGGTCTTTGCGGCGGTGGTGGTGGTGGTGGTGGTGATCGATCCTCAAGGCCGGTATGTTGGTAGTCGGTTTGTGGTGCTCGTGGCGAGGTCGTACCAATTGGTTTTTTGGCCGTGGCGGGGCGATATGGATGCAGCGCATGTGCAAGTGCATGGTGGGCATAGAGTCTTGTCAATACCACTATGTTTGGTGGTGGAGGCCAAGCTGCGAATGGTGGAGGTCAAGTCGTGAATGGTGGTGTGTTTGGTGTGTTCTTGGCTCTTTATTAATGCAGGGGCAATCGGGTTTTTTCTGGGAAGATGATTAGCAAGATGTGTCCAAGCAATTGGAGGAGAAGGAGAAGGCTCGAATTCATGCAAGCAATCTGAAAGGTACTCTCATTCATGAACCTGAATTGAAGAAGAAGAAAAGTTTGTTCTCTGTTGTGAGATTTGCGAAGAAGAGCATTTAACTCCGTATTGTCCCTTATTACATGGACCTAAGCCATCTGCATCATTTAGTGGGTTGGTGGTGACGGGTTAGGATTTTTAATATTCCTAGTACTTCATTGTTAAGATGCCATGCAAAATTTTTGCCACGGCTCTTATTACAATTGTTGAAGGTTAGGTTCGGTGAGCTTGTTAAAACAGAGTTGGCTCGGGCGATTCCTGTACAATGGGATTGGGTGGTTACTTCTCATGGAACCAATGCATACATTGTCCCATTTCCTTGTCAGGTTGAGCTTCAACGTATGATTAGTATGAAACGTCTTGGCACGGATAATAATGAGGGGGTTATGTCTTTCAAGGAGTGGAATATGGAAATTAAACCTAAACAGAAATTGCAAAAGGTCTAGGTCAATGTCTATGGTGTTCCATTTGCGATTAGATCATTTTTATCGCTATGGGCGGTTGGTTCTATTCTTGGGGTCACTCGGAGAGTTGATATGAGATCAATGCGTAAAACCGGGGTGGTTAGATTGTTGGTGGTCGTTCGGATGTGAATTGTATTCCGGATGATCTTGATATAGTGGTAGATGATTGTATGTATGAGATTTTTTCAAAATTGAGCAAGTGGTCAATGATGGCAATGGGGAATCCACCGAGTTTGATGACGCTGATGATCTTGATGACCGGATAAGCATACTAAAGATGATGATCAAGAGATGAGAGATCTTGAAAAAGGTGATAAGGATGGTTTCTTGAGAATGATATGATGTAAAGATCGTATTATCTCGATAAGGGTCCATCTGCGAGCTCGGGTTCCTCATATGAGAGATCGATCGAACATGATAATTCGGTTCTTTAGTTCGGATGGATGAGTTAAGCGATCTTGATGTTACGGTAGGTGCTATGAAGGTGGATGAAGGCGGATCTATATTGTCTGTCAAAGGTGGGATGTGTGATAGGAGCTGGTGTGGAACCTCTCGCAACAGAGGGGAGACTCTGAAGTTCGGTGTTTAAAAGAGTTGAAAGATGATGATAATGCTAATACTGGCTGGCTCTCTTTGGGGGTATGCAGTCTAGAGGACATATGTGTTACGAGAAAGGTCCATATTGATTGCGGTTAATGCTTTTGTGAACTCGAGTCTATGAAAAATTTGATTCTTTAGTTCATAGCGAGGATGAGTTCAATAATCAAGGTCTTGGTAGATGTTCATACGGTGAAAGAAGGTCGGCCGGTTTGCTGTTAATGGTGGGGAAAGTGAAAGGAGTTTGGTGCGAAAAGTAGGCCAAAGGAAGGAGTCTCTTGGATTACGTGAGTACCGATGATGGGGTTTCGATGACAGGAACTCAAGCGGTGAGTGGGCAACCTTTTATGATTACGTGTGCTGCGATTCGATCGAGAATTGTGACGGGATCGAGATAGCTATTATGTCTGAAATAGGCATTATGGCGGAGTCAATTGTTGAATGTTGGTGTTGTGTGCGGGTCGATATGGAAGTTAGCACGGTGATGTCATGTGGGATGAGGAGCGATGTAAGGCGGTGCTGTGGAAATGATTGAAGGTTGTCGGTTGGAGGATGTTGTGATTTCTCTGGCTCGGGTAGCTTGACCGGTATGTCGGTCAATACTAGGGAGTTATCTTCAGAAATAATCACGAGAACAGGAGTTATTTGGGACTAAGGTGGCGAGTTCATGAAGTGCGACAAAGCATTTCCTCTCAAGGTGAGTTCTTAGGAAAAATTATCAATCGGGCACGGTTCGATTTTGAGTCATGGGAGTAGAAGCTCGTATGCGCAAATTTGTTGGGGGCTTCAGTGAACATGTTTCGAGTTGATGGGGCTTCAAATATTTGATGGCGATATGGAGGAATGGGTCGAAGGCGAAAGCAAGTTGATCTTTGGTTCGGTGAACATGAGCGATGTCGGGCGACATTGAAGAGCAGCGTCGGGAAGACAATCTTTGAATCTGTTGGAGGATGACCGAATGGGTTTCAAGCTCGAAATTTACCTCGACGCATCTCGCAAGCATTATGCAAGAAGAATAGCATCGGGGCTAATCTTTCCAACTCGGATATGGTGAATGCTCTGCGGTTGTTGGAATCTATTAGCGGTTGGGAAGATGTTGAGCTATCTCTGTCATTTGGGCAATGCATGTTGAAGGGTAGAACAAGCATGAGGATTGCTGATATGGGGACACTAATATAATGGCGAAGGCGATGAATCGGATGGAAAAAAAGAATTCATTAGCGTCAGGTAATTGCCCAACTTTACCATCTATTTCAAATTCTGAAATTTCTTTTCGATTGGCTAAGTTGGGCGTTTCTTTGGGTAGAGACAGTACTACTATTGCTTTGATTAAAAATATAGAATTAGACCGAACTAGGGTCTCGGATAACAACAAAAGTGTCACCTCTAAAACCTGCTCACCTAAAATTGATCTGGATGAGGAGGAAGAGGATTTGATTGACACGCACCTTAAGCACATTCGATATGAGCAGAATGTGTTTGAGGAGGGTATGGATCATATTTGTAGCGAACTTATTGCTACACATGACGTAAAAATTCAAATCCGCAATATACATAGAGATGGATTGAGTAGTAGAAAACCAAAAATATTATCTAAGTGAGTTTCCAATGAAAGGAGTTTTACGGAATAGCAGAGGTCTTGGAGACTTGGCTAAATATAGGTATGTAGAGGACATGGTAAAAATGAGCAACTTGATTTTATTGCTCTTCTCGAGGTAGTCGAGATCATTTCTCGGATAGGACTTTAAAAAATTATGTGGTGGCAAAGAATTTATTTGGCATTGCATGTCGCCTCATGGTCGATCTGGAGGTATGCTCTGAGGCGGATCTAACGTGTATGACACAGGTGCCATTGATGAAGGGAATTTTATATTAAGTTTACTCTTCGTAATAAAAATGATGGTTTCAAGTGGGTTCTCATAGCGATTATATGGACTGCGCAACAAGAATATAAAGACATTTTCTAACTGAAATGGCTCATATTTGTAGCAAAGAGCAACTACCGTACATTATTGGTGGGGATTTCAATATTATGCGAAATCCGGATGAAAAGAACAAGAATTCCTTTGATTTTAAATGGCCAAATCTTTTCAATATGGTTATTCAATCGTTAGATCTTAGAGATTAATTTGGTAGGAGACATTATACTTGGGCGAGTAGTGGAGATAATCCAACTTTTGAGAAGTTAGATAGAGTCTTGGTATGTCTTGAATGGGAAAAAAATTCCCTCTTACCCTTGTGGAGGCTCGAGATAGGAGTATTTCGATCATACACCATTGATTTTGAATCTTTGGGTATCGTCTTGTTATAATAATCAATCATTGTTCAAATTTGAGCGTGGGTGGTTGATTCGTGATGGTTTTATGATATGGTAGTGAAAAATGGCGGATGAGACAAGGGGACATTGCTATGGAAGTATGGCGAGAATAAAATAAGAACCCTTAGACAATTTTTAAGAGGATGGGCCAAACACACACTGGTCATAATAAGAAGGAGAAAGGAAAAATGATTTCCATAATTGATGACCTAGATAGGAAGGCGAACATAGCATTCTCTCGAACATGAACTGAATTTGAAGAATTACCTTAAGGATCGAGTGGTGAATCTCTCGAGGAAGAGGAAATTAAATGGTATGAGAGAGCTAAAACAAAAGATCTCTTAGAGGGTGATAATAACACATAATATTTCCATTTGATTGCTAATGGAAAGCATGTGAAGCAACGTATTTTTCAATTAGAGCATGATGCTGGCATAATAGTAGGTGATGCCGAATTAAAAGCGCATGTTACTAATTATTATAAGGGCCTATTTGGACCACCAGAAGAAAATAATTTTAGTTTGGTGGAGAATCATATTTATGATTTGCCTCAGGTTTCCAATGAGGAAAATGCCATTCTCATTGAACAATTTACTGAAAACGAGGTTAGAGAGGCGGTTTTCCAAATGGAACATAATAAAGCACCTGGTCCCGATGGATTTCCAGCTGAGTTTTATCAGGTTTTTTGGGAAATTATTAAAGGTGATCTAATGGCATTGTTTACTAATTTCTATCATGGAAAGTTGCCTCTGTTTAGCCTCAACTTTGGAATAATTACTCTTCTTCCAAAAGTTAAAGAGGCAACAAAAATACAACAATCTGAGCCGATCTGTTTGCTCAATGTGAGCTTTAAAATATTCACAAAAGTGGCTACAAATAGAATTATGAGGGTAGCCAACAAAGTTGTTCGACCTTCCCAAACCGCTTTTATGCTTGGTAGTAATATTATGGAAGGTGTAGTGATATTACATGAAACCATCCATGAAATGCACTCTAAGAAGCTTAATGGAGTGTTATTGAAACTAGATTTCGAAAAGGCTTATGATAAGATTAAATGGACTTTTCTTCAACAAACGCTTCAAGATGAAGGATTCATCACCAATGGTGTTCTGGATCAAACAATTTATTCTTGGTGGTAGTGTGGGCATAAAGTTAATGATGATGTTGGACATTATTTTCAAACTAAAAAGGGCTCAGTAGGGTGATCCCATGTCTCCAATTCTTTTCAATATTGTGGCGGTACATGTTAGCCATTTTGATTAAGCGGCGAAAGAGGATGGTCGATTCGAGGAGTTATTCCTCATATTATTGACGATGGTTTATCGATCCTTCAATATGCCGATGATACTATCATTTTTATGGATCATGATATTGAGCAAGCTAAAATATGAAGCTTTTGCTTTGTGTATTTGAACAATTATCGGGGCTAAAGATTAACTTTCATAAAAGTGAGATTTTACGCTTTGGTCAAGCTCGTCAACATGAGCAAGTTTATCTTGATTTATTTGGGTGTCGTATAGGATCATATCCATTCGGTATTTAGGATTCGATGCATTATCATAAGCTCCGTAATGCCGATTGGGGAGTGATTGAGGATCGTTTAAAAGAAAAGCGAGTACTTGGAAGGCTAAACATCTTTCCTATGGGGGGAGGCTTGTTCTTCTAAATTCTGTACTCAGTAGTTTACCAATGTTTATGATGTCTGTTTTTGAAATTCCCAAAGGTGTTCTTAATAGACTGAATGTTTATCGCTCGAGGTTCTTTTGGCAAGGTAATACTCATAAGAGAAAATATCGCCTTGCTAAGTGGGAAATATTGTGTCGTCCTAAAGACCAAGGAGGTTTGGGAATTGTCGATTTACAGATTAAAAACAAATGTCTTCTAAGCAAATGGTTATTTAAATTGTTGAATGAGGATGGGATCCGCGAGAACTTACTTACAAATAAGTATTTAAGTTCCAAATGCACTCTCAAGTGCGAGTCAAGCCAAGGCGATTCACAATTTTGGAAAGGTCTTTAAAAATTAAAGATGAATTTCTAGGATGTGGATCCTTTCGGGTAGGAGATGGTTCACAAACTAGGTTTTGGGAGGACACTTGGATAGATTCAACGCCTCTAAGGGCTCAATTTCCAAGTTTGTATAATATTGCTCATTACCCTCATATTGTTGTGGCGAAGGTTATGACTCAGATGCCATCTAGTCTTAGTTTCCGCAGAATATTAAGAGAGAACAAATTGATTGCATGGCACAACTTATTAGCAAAATTGGCTAATCATCAGCTTACCGGGGGAAGGGATGTTTTTAACTGGGATTTACATAAACATGGATAGTTCTCTGTTAGATCTATGTACAATTATTGTATGAATATCAACACTCCTTACAATTGTAAATTTATTTGGAAGTTGAAAGTCCCTTTGAAAATTTAAATTTTTCTTTGGTACTTACAACGTGGAGTCATTTTAACGAAGGATAATCTAGCTAAAAGGAATTGGTATGGCGATCAGAAATGTTGTTTACGTAATTGTAATGAAACAATAAGGCATTTATTTTTGATTGCCATCACTCAAAAGCCATCTGGCGAGTTGTACACATAGCTCTTGGTTTATCACCGCCAAAGTCCATTTCAATATGCTTGGTCATTGGTTAACGAGCATTGAGAAGGATGTTGAAAATTAATTCTTCTTTGGGGGTGTGGCCATGTTATGGGCTATTTGGTGTACACGCAATGATATTGTATTTGAGAAAACAAAACATATTTCTTTTATGCGAAGTTATCTTCAGAGGAACATATTGGTTGCGGTTTTGGGCACTATTGCGGCATGAGCATAACAGGAGAAGATCCGACAGCAAGCACGGCGTTGGAGATTGTGACATTGCAACTTTTCGCCAAACATGAATGGAGAAGCAATTATAGATTAGGCTTTTAAATTCCGGATCTTGTTCTGCTCATTTTACATTATAGATATTTGTCATCGAATTTTGTATGAACTTGGTCGTATGCTTTGGCAGAGACCGGATATTCAATCCTTTATCTAAAAAAAAGACTGGCTCCTAATTCATACTAGCCATGTGTCCGTGCATTGCAACAGAAACTCAATTTGCGATAAAAAATTTATTTGCAAAGAGCACTAATAGTGGCAAAGGTGGGTAATTAAAAAGCAGTGGCAAATGTGGGTAATTTTGATGAAGTGGCGCGGACAAAAGTGGGTAATTAAAGAGCAGTAGTAAAGGTGGTTAATTTTGATGAAGTGACACGGGTAAAGATGGGTAATTAAAGAGTAGTGGCAAAGATGGGTAATTCTGATGAAATGACGTGGGAAGAAACTCTCACTTTATTAGTAGAGATTATGCACTTGCAATGTATGAGAAGTTCAGAGCATAGAGATCCTCCATGACATGCATGTCATGACCTCTAGAGGCGAGACATGCCACGGTGCTGTGAACCCAACGGCGCCGCTGCTAACTTCTCGTCTTCAGCTGCTCCAAAACGTACTTCACCGCCTCCGTCGTCGTCGCCGCCTAGCGCCCTTCCCTGAAGTTCGAGAGCTCATTCACGGCTGCCTTCACTGCATTGCATACGTCATCGCCGTACTCACCTCAGTTTTGGATCATCTTCATCTACTACTTCCTGCAATCGCCCAGAAATTCAAGAGGTTGGGCCCAATGATTCCTCACACAAAATTCAGAAGATGCAAGTGCAGGGATGAATGTAGAGAAATTGATAGATACCTTATCTTCTCCATCAATCCGAATGATCGTAAATGGATGCCAGGATGGCCTCTTTGGTTCGTCCTTCCAGCTTGAAACCTGCCTTGCAGCTTTGCCCTCTGGATCATCATCCATGTGCTTCCTCTTGCAAGCAAGGTGAAAAGGCTTCTCATCAAGTTCTCCCATCCTTTTGATCCCAATAACCGTGCGCCCGTTGATCGGCATATTCTCAAAACCCTGAGCATTGTGATCATTTCATGGAGGGAAATTTTTCAGCAATGATGTAACTCCTAAGGAGAGCAATGATAAATTGCTGTTTACCTTAATCAACTCTAGGCGATTCTCTTGGAGCTCTTCGGTGTTCATTAGCTCTTTGTTCATGAAGTCAAAGATGAATTTTCCAGCCTTTGTTGTTCTTGATCTAGATTCTTTCTCATGCTTATCATTACATTGTAAAGATTTTGATGGTTTTCCTTTATAAGGTTCTCCCCTGCTTGTAGTATCATGTTCAGTTGCCGTACTGTGGACTACAGTGCTTGCGTTTTTCCGGCTGCTTCTCAAATTGAATTAGTTTCGCATATATGGCTTACATCTCATTCTAAAAAGTCATATGTATATATGAATGAGTATGATTGGTTGATAATGCTGTTAAGCATTGATGAAGTTTTTTACTGTCATATCAAAAAGGAAAAAAAAAAGAAACCTTCTTGTTTTCATGCAGCATAAGGGCGTCGTTACTCGCGTTGGAATCTCTATCTTCCAACTCCAATAATTTGATCTCCGAAGCACCCTAAGTATTTGCATTAGAAAATAGAAACATCATAAGCTAAAAGAGTGGTGGAAAAGGTTTTTGATCAAGCTGGCAAATGTATTTGATCAGGTTGTAAAATGTATTTCAGGCTTTTTCAGCTGAGGATGTGCATTGAATCTAACTATATGTGACATACAAGTTCAGAACTCAAAAGTAAACTGTTGATCCTTACAGAACTCTGAAGTTCAGGTGAGATTTCAGAACTCAAAAGTAAACTGTTGATCCATACAGAACTCTAAAGTTCAGGACCTTCAGGTAAAACGAGTCTACCTTCTGCACAGTGCTGCTGCTGCACTCCAGTTTGGCTCTTCCATCCTTCAGCTCCTCGATTCTCTCCGTTCTCGTGTCTATCTCTTTCCTCATTGCATCCAATTATGCGCGCCTTGAGCTTCTCACTCTCCTCATGGACATCACGATTCATCTCTGGTATGATATTGTCAGCTATGTTTCTTATCTCTAGTAAGAATCAAACAGACACCGCATGAATCAGATTCTGACACAGCCACGGATCAACTCGCTATGCAATTTGCACTGACCTGTGAGTGCGCCATGGAACCAGCTGCTCTCCTCCTCCACCTTCTGCACCACCCCGAACTTCTCGCCGTACATTGCCTGCAAGAACTTGGCCCTCCTCTCGTACTCGCCGGCCAAGCCACTGAACTTCGCGGCGACGCTCACCTCGTCCTTCTCGACGTCCTCTGTGCTCCTCGCCGCAGGGCCGGTCTCCCTCAGGAACCTCCCGACCGCGTTGTCCCCGTTTAAGTCCTCTTCCCCGGCCGTCCAGCCATACACGACGCCGCTGGCGCTCTCACCGCGGTGCTGCCACTCCCTCCTCCGGCGCCGGCGAGCGACATGGCGTCCCGGAGGCCGGCCCAGCTCTTGCCGAAGTGCAGCACCAAGAAGTGGTGTTTAATTAGCTGCCGCTAGCTTCTCGGAGGGCGGTGGTTGTGACGCCGGCGATCGAAGTGCTGTTGAGCGTGGAAGGCGATCGAGGGTGCTCGCGGCGTCGGCATCGTCAGTGGCGAGAACGACGGTCCACGGCCAGACGAGACGCTCGCCGGCGTTAGCCATTACTATATATGCCACTCGACGTGGAGGCCTTCTCGATCGCTGAGGTTTCCTCCAGCGTGTTGGTCGGGGCGTGTGTAGTGTAGCTCGTGTATAGTAAGTAGTATCATCAGTTTCTGCATTATTTGGACTGTCATGTGTTGACGTATTTTGCATGCCGATTTCCTGATCAGATATAAAGGACAAAAACGAACATATATAGAGAGAACCACTTGATCACATACATGCTCATTACCCAAAAGAACAAGCACTATTTGATCAAATGAACAACAGTTCAGTGACGAATCAAGTACTTGTTGGTCCTCGCTCTTTACGCGAAAGCGTTTCCTGAGCACAGCAGTGAAACTTCTGATCTCCGTCGCATGCGCTACTACTAGGAAAGGTAACTGACTATATGAAGACATCTTCATGTGTTGCAGCAAATCTATTAGTAATATAACAAGCAGAATTGTTCGTACAACTGCGTGGCTAAATATTGTAACATTGTATTTGTTTTATAGCTCTATGAGAAAATTAGCTTGGTACCATCGTAATGAGGTATAAACTGGAAAATACTATATCGCCATGTGAGAATGACATATGCAGGGACGTTCCTGAGGGAGGGCATTAGGGGCGACGGCCTAGGGCCCCCGAGAACTAGGGGCCCTCGGCCCAGGAACGGCCCAGTACCAGTAGGCAGTAGCATCCCGTAGCATATTTGTCTCGTTCCTCCCCCAAATGCGAAATCTCTAATCCCCAATCCCGTTCGGCCGTTCCTCCCCCCAAATCTCAAATCGCCAATTCCTAATCCCTCTCCCCGCTGCATGCCATCACTGCCTTCCCTTCCCTAGGCGGCTCGGCAACGGCAAGCCGCAAGCGCAACTCACCAATCACCACCAATTTATGGAGAGGATGCAAACCATGCGGCATCCGCTCCGTCCGACGAGGCGACGAATCTCGCTCGGCTGCTTCCAACGAATCCCGCTCCGCTCGGCTCCTCTGCCTCCGCTCGCTCCTCCCCACCAGGGTCCAGACTCCAGTTGTCCAGCCGTCATGTGATGGAGGAACAAATTTTTGCGACAAACTGTGCAACATGTCTGAAGAAATAATACTGGCCCTGCCTACTTTTATGTAGTGGATATATGGCTCCCGGAAGAACCACAACTCAATGGCCTCATCGGCAGAAGGCCTTTCCCTCATGTCACTGGTACATTTTTTACATTTCATCCTATTGTCAGGTACCACTATCTGTAGCATTTCAGAAAAACCTGATGAAGCTAGCATTGTTGCCATCTTCAGATGTGGAAACAATCAGGGCAGGAAAGCCAAAAGGTGCTGTAGTTGATGCCCTGAAGAGTGATCCAGACAAAGTTAGGCACCTCAGTTTGAGCGAGCAAGAACTTGCCAAAGTGGCAGCATGTCATGGCCGCAACATTGTGAGGTTCGTTTGGTAAATACATTTAATTGCTTAGCGAAAGCTGTGATAGAGGCAAGAGCATATCGTCTTCCCATGCATTGAAATTCTTAGTGTCCATATTGATTGATAATTTGATATATATATATATAATGTGTTCTATGTTTTTTTAGACTATAAGGCCCCCACTTTTGATTTTGTCCTAGGGCCCTCAAAATGTTTGGAACGGCCCTGGACATATGGGGCAGGGCTACATATCAATGACACATTGGAATGCATTTTTCAACTCCACAATCTTTGCAATGGTACGTACTGAGCAATATTAAACAACTGTACTATATATTAGATTAATTCGCACTGTTATAATCTGGCTCGTAAAATATGCAGTATAAAAGAACTTCTAGGATTTTTTTATTTTATGGATTATTATGGAAATTTCTATCGCTCGGGACAAAGGAGTGCCAGGAATCACACCAGCCATTTATATCAACATAGATAAAATATATAGATTAAGTTTGTATAAGAAATACAATTATATTTTTAGATATAAACATATATGTTATAGTACCTAGCCACACAGTTGTGGGGAATATGGGTAGTTCCTATTAAAAAATCTCTATTATATAAAGCAAGTTTCTTCCTCATCACTTCATCAAAATTTGCTATCTTTACCATTGCTCTTTAATTACCCACCTTTGCCACTGTTAGTGCTCTTTGCAAATAAACTTTTTATTGTAAATTGAGTTTTCGTTGCAATGCACAAGCATATGGCTAGTATACATTTATTTTACACAATTTACTACTACTTACATTTGATCAATCCGCATTCACGATAACCTGGCTCAACCAAACAGGTGGTGTAGATGATGAAGCAAGTCAACGCACAGCTAATTTTTGTTTTGATGCTTAATCAACTAATTAAAATGAGATGAAGCTAGCTAGGAGGAACACATTGCTTAAGAAAGATGGCGTAGTGCCACAATTATTGGGCCAATGGCAATGGGTAAGATCAATGTGCCGTTCACTTCGTCATATATAAATGTCGCTCCTCCCGTCCTGCTCTCCTTCTCTGGTTCTTAGGGCCCTCGTTGCCGGTGATCGTTCCGTCCACGGCGCTTGCTTCTCCCAATGTCCCCCCCTCCAGCCACACCTGAACCCTAATCGACCTCAGCATCACTTGCAATTATATATGTAGTAATACATAGCAAAAACAAAATTGATGATTGGCTTCAGTTTACTGAATTTCCAATTGAATGAATGAACATGGAAATGTTGAGTAACTTTACATCCACATGCACACCTATAAGAAGCATGCAACAATATAGTATACCTTGAGTATACGCCTCG